>CM042541.1:25287500-25867500 GCA_023630585.1 Cranoglanis bouderius
CCGAGTTTGTTTTTAATCCGGACCATTAATAAGCGATAATTAATGTTCTCTGGCTCCTCTTAGCTATTCGGGGTTTCTCTTCATCGGTACACTTATTGGGTGTGGGTTGATCTAGCTTCAGTTAAAAACAGTTAGGAATTAACCGACCGCTCTTTTGTAAGACCTACATGCTAATAACATTTCCCAGTTGATTTCAGGAACTTCGACCTCGCGTTCATCGACTCATATTTTCTATTTATCCTGTTGCGTAAACTAAGGGATAACAACCTAAAAAATAGGTGCGTTTGTATGCATGATAGCTGTGTTTATGGTTTGCAAAGCTCCAGTTAAGCGTCGAGGTCGAGGTGGTGTTCTCTCGAGGAACCCTGAGCCCAGAGCAGCAGAAGAAGGTCCCGCTCAGTCAGACCAGAGAGCAGGAGCACCAGGTAGATGGTGAGTGAAAGATCGTTCCAGGTCCCTTGATATGGAAAAACGTTTCAAAACGCTGGTGAAAAGTTTATTCCCTGTTTTTCCTCAACGCTTTAGCGAAGAACGTGCTGCGGTATCGGTACGAAACCAAGTATCGCACGGCTACTATCATGGAAGAAGACGCTTTAAATCAGCCCACAGCTCAAGGTACTTCGTAAACTGTAGACACTTTTTAGAAATACTGTATATATCAATCTTTAAGTTATCTTGGTGTAAAAAGCTGGGCTTTACCGTTTCTGTCGTCACACAGAGGCGGATCTTTCTCTGCACATGCTCAGTGAGAGCGCGTGTGGTTCTGTCGTGGTGTACGTCATCCCCGAGTCCTCCACCTTGCTACCAGCTGTAAGGCTCACGCTTGCACGCACACACACTCGATGTAAACAAGCTAGAGTTTGCTGTCGCCGATATTAAGAAAGACGGTTGACCGCTCTGTCTCTACACGAAGGATGTGAACGTATACGTGGGTCAGTGGCGCACAGCTTTGCTGCGTGCCTCTCCGCTTCCACCTGCTGGGAGTCTGAAGGAGGTGCTGGCTGCTCTGGAGCCTCAGGTCAAGCAGGTGATCGACACAATGTCCTTTAGCCACCAGGAAGTCGTGGGTGCTCTGAGCGACCGCATCCGCATCAGCCAGGTCAGCAAGGAGAGCCTGGTTGACAGCATGAGGGCCATCAAGTCCAGTCCAGGTCAGATATTAGTCCTTTAGGGACTAAAACACTTGGGGGGGTCGGGGGTGGGGTGCTGATATAGGGAAAATAATCAGTGGCGGGTGTGATGGTGTGACGGATTTACAACCCCAGAGCCGATTATTTTCTAAAGATCGGGAAAATGATAGCAGAGCACTGCTGAATTTTCAAGTTTTCTATAACTGCAGCTCTATCAGTAGTGTCTGATGTCGTTCAAATCGCAGGTTTATCGTTTCCATAGTAACGACTTACACAGGAACTTGTATGGCGGACGATCCACTTAATGTATAACCTAATGTCACGTGATATGCCGACGCTTTCTGTAAGGAGATGTTTATTCAACATTTATTTAACAAGGAGTCTCCGGTGTCAGCGCTCTGTAACGGTCAGGAGGTTTTCCCCCATGTGAAAGTCTTCAGGACAAGAGGGAGTTCGCGCTTTCCGGTTTCTCTGTAACATGAAAAGATCTGGGTTTTTATTTTGTCTTTTTAACTTCAAAATGTTCTCGGCGAGGAACTAACTTCCCTTGTGAATGTTCTGCAACAGTAAATGTAGCTATAAATGTTTAAAAAGCACAACGTGTCGTTCATGAATAAATGGAACATCGCAATCATTGGACAGTTGGTATAAGAGGAATAAAACACTTTGGGATGTTCTGTTAAGGGAAAATAATCAGCTCCCGGGTGGTAACGGTAACTCTGCTTCGCATTACCCCGTCTTCGATTAGTTCTTATAACGGCACACCCCGTCATGTTCTACTCCTTACATAATCAACATCTCCTGACCAATCAGAATCAAGAATTGAACAGTGGTGAGATAAATTAATGACGTCCTCTAATTAAGTCTGTACTGAGTCTACCTGTATTATTTTTTTTTTTATTTCCTGCTCCTAAGGTTATGAAATCACGTTCAGCCTCTTGAACCCTGACCCCAAATCCCACAGCCTGCACTGGGACATCGAGGGAGCTGTTCATAGCTACATCCAGCCCCTTCTGAACAAACTGACCCCGATAGCGAACTTCTCCGTGGACTCACAGGTACTTCAGTATAGAAACGTATAAACGTTTTGCCGTTTCTCCTAGCCTTTGTGTTCTGCAAACATGAAACCGTTTCTCTCTTTCAGATCCTGTACTACGCAGTGTTGGGGGTCAACCCTCGTTTCGACAACACCGTATCAGCGTACACTCTCAACGCAGCCAGCCTGGCACACGTCATCAATCCTGTGGAGGCCAGACTAGGTGGGGGTATTTTCTAGTATGCTTAAATAACCATGGGTTATTCTCATGGTTTCAAATGACCTCAAATGTCACAAGTTAAAATGAAAAGATATATCGTGACGGATTTTATGCCGCATTCTCTTGTCTAGGCTCCGATGCTGCGTCTTCATACCCGGTGCTGAACTTCCTGCTGTATGTACCCGAAGCCCATCACTCTCCACTCTTCATCAGAGACCACAGGAAGAAGGAAGTGTCTTCAAACGCCTTCCACAGCCCCCGCTGGGGAGGTATAATGGTACAGTCTGTTTTCTTCACCATCACCGTGCATGTTTTATGTTTTCTTTAACTGCTTAATGTATTTGCCTTTATACCTGTCTGTCTGTCTGTTTGTTTGTTTTTAGGTGTACAATGTGAACGACATGTACGGACCCGAGGCGGAATTTCCTGTCGATATCGACATCGACATGGCCAAAGTAATGGGTGTCTTCTTGGCACAGTTAAGGTCCGTCTTCGAAGTTTACGGTTTTTACATTTCACACGACTGCCCAATATGCAGTTTTTCAACACCTTTCTGTCTTTCTCTCAGGCTGTTATTGGGAGTACATAAGACGCAACCTCCTCCCGGTTTCGTTCTGCAGAGCCCGGGCAGCGCGGGATTGGCCGATTGGGAGCTGGACCGGCTGCTGTGGAGTCGCAGCGTAGAGAATGTGGCTACTGCCGCGACCACCATCACCTCGCTCGCTCAGCTCCTCGACCAGATCAGCAACATCGTTATTAACGACAACATCGCCCAGCAGGTGAGGGAACACCGCCCACGGCACAGCTTCATAACTCCTCAATAGTAGCGGTAACTGTCATTCATTGTATGTAAACACGACACAATGCAATACAATTCGATACGAGGCTCTCGACTTGATATTCAGACTGCATAACAAAGTAGCCCACACTCCATCATGCCTCTTTTCCTGAGCCAATACACTCGCATACTAGCGAACAATCGTATTAGCTTGAGGAAAACAGCAATGGCTTCGGTCAGCAGCAAGCAGGAACCGGGATGTTCCCCCAAAATCTCGAAAGTCTGGTGTATTGGAGGACTTTGGCTTCCCGGTAACTTACAACGCTGATATCCAGTGAGAGGTAGAGCGAAACGTTACGGTGTACCCAATCCAACAAGTAACAATACCAAACAACAGTGCTAATACAACAAACATGTCCATGCATCCTCTCAGACATCACCCTTCTGTGTCGGTCGGTAGAACTAGAAGAAAACGGTTCTGGTACGATTCTTAGTCATTTGAATTGTTTTTAATGGGCTGCTGTTCGACAAAGAGAAACATATAGTCGTTTATGTGGTGAAGTTTTCTGCGAGGAGCCATTTACGTTAATGTTTACTGCAGGAATGACTGTGTATCGCTGTTATTATGTAAGTGATAACAGGAAATAGCTTATTTCTTGGATTACTTTATTTAAAGATCTTATTTTTTTAATTTAGTACTGCCCTTCAGAATCATAAGATATTTACATGTTTCCCAGAAGACAAAAACTAACAATTTACACTGATAATCCAGTTCAAAAGTTTACACCCTTAATGTATCGTGTCACCTTCTTGAGCATCAGTGAATGTTTGCACCTTTTGTAATAGTCGTGTACGAGTCCCTCAGTTGTCCTCGGGTGTGAAAAGATGGATCTCAACATCATATAGTCGCTGTTTGAAAGGGGTCGAATATACAGAAGATGCTGGAAAAGTAAAGAATGTGCAGGACCTGGAGGATTTTTCTGAAGAACAGTGGGCAGTTTAACTGCTCAGGACAAACAAGGGACTCATGAACAGCTATCACAAAACATAAACACAGTCGTTGATCATCCAGGTAACGATACACAGTATTAAGAATCAAGGGTGTGTAAACTTCTGAACTGGTTCGTTTGTGTAAATTCAGTTATTATTGTGTCTTGTAGTATACAGTGCCGTCCACTAATGTTGGCACCCTTGGTAAATATGAGCAAAGAAGGCTTTGCTCCTATTTAGGTTTACCCCCAAACAGAATATCTTGAATATAGGTGTGCAACAATATTGGCACCCTTTTAGTCAATACTTTGTGCTGCCTCCCTTTGCCAAGATAACAGCTCTGAGTCTTCTCCTATAATGCCTGATGAGGTTGGAGAATACATGGCAAGGGATCTGAGACCATTCCTCCATACAGAATCTCTCCAGATCCTTCATATTTCCAGGTCCACGCTGGTGGACTCTCCTCTTCAGTTCACCCCACAGGTTTTCTATGGGTTTCAAGTCAGGGGACTGGGATGGCCATGGCAGGACCTTGATTTTGTGGTCAGTAAACCATTTTTGTGTTGATTTTGATGTATGTTTTGGATCATTGTCCTGCTGGAAGATCCGACCATGGCCCATTTGAAGCTTTCTGTCAGAGGCAGTCAGGTTTTCATTTAATATCTGTTGATATTTGATAGAGTCCATGATGCCATGTATCCTAACAAAATGTCCAGGTCCTCTGGCAGAAAAAAAGCCTCAAAACATTAAAGAGCCACCACCATATTTAACCGTGGGCATGAGGTACTTTTCCATATGGCTACCTCTCTGTGTGCACCAAAACCTCCTCTGGTGTTTATTGCCAAAAAGCTCTATTTTGGTTTCATCTGACCATAGACCCCCATCCCATTTGAAGTTCCAGTAGTGTCTGGCAAACTGAAGACGCTCGAGTTTGTTTTTGGATGAGAGTAGAGGCTTTTTTCTTGAAACCCTTCCAAACAACTTGTGGTGATGTAGGTGACTTCGGATTGTAGTTTTGGAGACTTTCTGACCCCAAGATGCAACTAACTTCTGCAATTCTCCAGCTATGATCCTTGGAGAGGTTTTGGCCACTCGAACCATCCTCTTCACAGTGCGTTGAGACAATTTAGACACACGTCCAATTCCAGGTTGATTCATAACATTTCCAGTTGACTGGAACTTCTTAATCATTGCCCTGATGGTGGAAATGTGCATTTTCAATGCTTGTGCTATTTTCTTATAGCCACTTCCCATTTTGTGAAGCTCAACAACCTTTTGCCGCACATCACAGCTATATTCCTTGGTCTTACCCATTGTTATGAATGACTACGGGAATTTGGCCTATGTGTTACCTCATATTTATACCCCTGAAACAAGAAGTCATGGTTGAACATGAAAAAATGTAACGTATCAGTGGGAATATACTTTAAATATATTTTTCTGATATGAATAATATGCCAATAATTGTTGCACACCTATATTTAACAGATATATATATTTTTTGGATAAACCTGTGTTTTGTTTGCAGTTGTTTGATATCCATGAGAGCAGCGTATTGTTATGAATTTTTTTTAACAAAAGATCAAAAGGTTAAACAATAAAGACAATTTTTCACAGACTTCTTTGCTCATATTTACCAAGGGTGCCAGTATTAGCGGAGGGCACTGTATGTAAAGATCTGTTATGTGAAATAGCTTATTCAGGGCAGTACTAAATTAAAAAAAAAAAACAAACATAATGCAATTAGTATGATACCTCATATATATATATATATATATATATATATATATATATATATATATATATATATATATATATATATATATATATATATATATACACACACACACACACACGCACACACAGTATCTCACAAAAGTGAGTACACCCCTCACATTTTTGTAAATATTTTATTATATCTTTTCATGGGACAACACTGAAGAAATGACACTTTGCTACAATGTAAAGTAGTGAGTGTACAGCTTGTATAACAGTGTAAATTTGCTGTCCCCTCAAAATAATTCAACACACAGCCATTAATTCCTAAACCACTGGCAACAAAAGTGAGTACACCCCTAAGTGGCCCAATTAGCCATTTTCCCTCCCCGGTGTCATGTGACTTGTTAGTGTTACAAGGTCTCAGGTGTGAATGGGGAGCAGGTGTGTTAAGTTTGGTGTTATCGCTCTCACACTCTCTCATACAGGTCACTGGAAGTTCAACATGGCACCTCATGGCAAAGAACTCTCTGAGGATCTGAAAAAAAGAATTGTTGCTCTACATGAAGATGGCCTAGGCTATAAGAAGGTTGCCAACACCCTGAAACTGAGCTGCAGCACAGTGGCCAAGACCATACAGCGGTTTAACAGGACAGGTTCCACTCAGAACAGGCCTCGCCATGGTCGACCAAAGAAATTGAGTGCACGTGCTCAGCGTCATATCCAGAGGTTGGCTTTGCAGAATAGACGTATGAGTGCTGCCAGCATTGCTGCAGAGGTTGAAGGGGTGGGGGGTCAGCCTGTCAGTGCTCAGACCATACGCCACACACTGCATCAAATTGGTCTGCATGGCTGTCGTCCCAGAAGGAAGCCTCTTCTAATGATGATGCACAAGAAAGCCTGCAAACAGTTTGCTGAAGACAAGCAGACTAAGGACATGGATTACTGGAACCATGTCCTGTGGTCTGATGAGACCAAGATAAACTTATTTGGTTCAGATGGTGTCAAGCATGTGTGGCGGCAACCAGGTGAGGAGTACAAAGACAAGTGTGTCTTGTCTATAGTCAAGCATGGTGGTGGGAGTGTCATGGTCTGGGGCTGCATGAGTGTTGCCGGCACTGAGGAGTGTACTGTGACATGTACTGTGACATACTGAAGCAGAACATTATCCCCTCCCTTCGGAAACCTGGCCGCAGGGCAGTATTCCAACATGATAACGACCCCAAACACATCTCCAAGACGACCACTGCCTTACTAAAGAAGCTGAGGGTAAAGGTGATGGACTGGCCAAGCATGTCTCCAGACCTAAACCCTATTGAGCATCTGTGGGGCATCCTCAAACGGAAGGTGGAGGAGCGCAAGGTCTCTAACATCCACCAGCTCTGTGATGTCGTCATGGAGGAGTGGAAGAGGACTCCAGTGGCAACCTGTGAAGCTCTGGTGAACTCCATGCCCAACAGGGTTAAGGCCTTGCTGGAAAATAATGGTGGCCACACAAAATATTGACACTTTGGGCCCAATTTGGACATTTTCACTTAGGGGTGTACTCACTTTTGTTGCCAGTGGTTTAGACATTAATGGCTGTGTGTTGAGTTATTTTGAGGGGACAGCAAATTTACACAGTTATATAATATAATATAATATAAATATATATAATTTAAAATAAAAATTTGCGATGTTTTGTCTTTCTGTTGCAGGTGTCCAGTGCGGTGACGTCGCTCCAGGCTGCCATGGCTGAGCTGGAGGTCGGGAACTTGGCCTTTGCCCTGCAGTACAGTCGGGAGGCCATACTGGCTTCTGAGAGAGCGTTTTTCGACCCCTCTCTTTTGCATCTATTATACTTCCCTGACGACCAGAAGTTTGCCATTTACATCCCTCTCTTCTTGCCCATGTGTGTGCCCATTGTGCTCTCGCTGCTAAAGATCATCAGTGAGATTAGACAGAAACGTGCTGACAAGCTGGCCAAAAAGGACTGAGAGAACACCAATGCACACGCAGAATTTGTTGGTGCCTGTGAAGGTTGTTTCTACGCACTGATTTTTCATTTTCACTGTACGTTGTTATTAAAGACAGTCTGTTGTGTAGATATTTACAGTCGTATACAAAAGACTGTGTTTTCTGTTTAAAGGCCGGAAAGCATTTTTCAGAGTCCTTTTGAGTCACCTGCTGAACTAAACCATTTATGCGTGTTCAGGTATTTTTTTTTTCATCCACCGAGGAGAGGAGTGTTAGTCACGTCAGTGTTCACGTGACCCATTCATACATTTAAAGATTTTGTCATACAATCAATGACATTTTCATTTTACTGGCTACTCCCTCTTCCAAAACCCAGGTTTGTCAGGGTTCAGCATAATTTACAACCCAGCTACATCTCAAAAACCACACAAAAACACCTGAAACTAACCGAAAAAGTTTGGGTTTTGGAAAAGTGATTATTAATTTTCCTTCTTTTTCCTCAGTCTTTGCGTGGGAAACCGTGGCTTATTTTAACTTGCAAAGGATGTATGTGTCTGGATTTAAGTCTATATCTGAGATTGTTATATATATGACGAGATGTCATGGTGTTGGTACATGGTGTCATTTTTGTTGGTTATTAGTCTTGTTAACTCTATAAAATCGTAACATAAGGACAAAAGCCTGTTCTAAGGAAATGATTAAACTGTCCTGTAAGTTTTGTCCCCCCGTCCCCATCCCCATCCCCGTCCCCCCGTCCCCCAGCACTCAGAGGCAGCGTGTGATAACATAAAAGCTCTGGTAAAATAATTTATTGTTTTTATATGTGATTTAAATTAAATTGGTTTCATTGAAAAAGGCATTTTATACTTTATATGTAATGTATATGTACAAAAATAGGCTGTAAATTACCCATTGTAGTCTATTGGCTCAGTATCAGGTGCGAGAGTTTTTTTATTCTCTGTAATTGTGATATTACTTGATTTACAATTTTATGTATTCCTTTATTTTATTTTTCTGTTGAGCTTTCCCAGCAGAACACAAGGTCTGAGAATATTACTTGAATCCTCATGACATTTGAACTCTTATGCTTAGTCATATGAAAGTAAAATATGAATTTATTACTATTTATTAATCATATCGAAGGCGTTAACACTGAAGTAACACATATGGAGCAATGCCATGAGTATTAGGGAATTAATCTGGCATGTGGATATGATGTGTCTGAAGCGGTCACACAAAAATATAGAAATCCACATAGTTAATAGTTTAATGAAAGAACCGAACTGTGTGTGACATACATCCCCTCCATCTTAATCATTTTCTTTGTCTATTAAATAAATTATGCAAATTAGGCAGGATTAGTCATCTATGAAGTCATTTATGGTGGTGTGATATTTGAGTATTTTCTTTTTGTTTGTTTGTTTCAAACAACCTCCCCCCCAAACCCCCCACCAATTCCCACCCCCCAATTACCACCCCAACCCCCCAACCCCCCACCAATATCCCCCCATTCCCCCAACCTCCCCCCCCACCAATATCACCCCATTCCCCCAACCTCCCCCCCCACCAATATCCCCCCATTCCCCCAACCTGCCCCCCAAACCCCCCCCCCCCCAATTCCTACCCCATCTGCCCCCCAAACCCCCCACCAATTCCCCCAACCTCCCCACCAATTCCCACCCCCCCATTCCCCCAACCTCCCCACCAATTCCCACCCCCCCATTCCCCCAACCTCCCCACCAATTCCCACCCCAACCCTTGGATCTCCCCTGGCCCGTAGTGTGTCTCTACAATGACTGACAGGAGGCCCATCCAAACCCAAACGAGCATTCCGGACCGGAAGTCGGTTTTCCAAACGTGTTTTCTCAACCACTGAGTACACTTGTACTGAGGTCATGGCTTAAACCAATATATATATATATATATATATATATATATATATATATATATATATATATATATATATAATCATGTCCTAAATATCTTCCAGGTCATTTGTAGAAGTAAGAAATGAAAAAATATCGACTATTGCACCTTTAAAAATTTATCAGTTAAAAATGAACCTACGTGGGTAATTTAAAATGCTTTTACACCTGTATTTTGTCCGCAATCGACCATTAAACAAATGAACTATGTCTAATTTCTCACCTCGTTTCGCTTAGGCGTGTGCGTGTGTCTTAAATACGTGACCGCACATATCTCGGATGAATCTCAAACGGCCCTTCGTTGTATAAGTAGGGTACTACGTAGGGTGTATAAAACAGCACCTTGCACTTCTGACGTAGTATGCCTATATAGTAAATAGGACGCCATTTTGATTTCAGCCCCTGATTTGTATTGGTTCGTAGCGCCCGTGCAGAGGAGCAAGAAGAAGAAGAAGAAGCAGCGAAGGCGCCATCTTAGGTGCGAGCCGTGTTCCAGTCCTTAGCGTGTTCGGAAGCCATTCTGTTAATTTAACTCTGGTAAGTATTGCCTTTATATCGTTAAAACGATTAGCGTTAAGTTATAACGATTGTTAGGTTTCGTTTCAAGTGCAAATTTGTTTATTTGTTGTTAGAATATGTCTAGCGGTGGAGTGATCCGAGGTCCTGCGGGAAACAACGACTGTCGGATTTACGTGGGGAATCTGCCTCCCGACATTCGCACCAAAGACGTCGAGGACGTGTTTTACAAATACGGAGCGATCCGTGATATCGACCTGAAAAACCGAAGAGGAGGACCACCTTTCGCGTTTGTTGAGTTTGAGGACCCCAGGTAAAAAAAACAACAACAACAACAAAAAAAAAGCAAAGAAAACCCTTAGTGTCTAATTTAGCTAGTTGGCTAACGCTAGCTAAGTTAAATGGCGGGAGTGGGGAGGGGGCAGCTTTAAGCTTTAAACCGCAATTTAATGCATTAAAATAACAAATTACTTTACTGCCTAGTTAAATTTGTGGCTTTTACATTCGCAGATATGAAATATTGTTGGCTGTGATTGGAATGAAAATTGAAGCCAGGGTAAAGTAGCTAAAGCGTGCTCAATAAAAGCCGCTAGATGACGTTGTAGACTAATTTGCATAATTTTGAATATTCATGATCATTTGCATATCGAGCGGATTTGATTAATAAGGGGTTATTGACTAATAATTTGGAGTTTTATCAGAATAGAAAACTTTGTTTTATGGAAAGAAGAATTGTTTGGTCATAACATCACAGACTAACTGTTTACGAAATACTATCGTTTCTATTAAGAATGCAAGCAAAATGTAAGTCAGTCATTTTGTAGTTAATTTACTAAGTAAGTAGCTGGGAAATAAATATGAAATTAAACTGTTATGGATAGACTTTAAAATATATATATATATATATATATATATATATATATATATATATATTTATTTATTTATTTATTTTACTAATAGTAAATATTAAAATATGATGGTGGTCAGTGATTGGTTGCTGAGAAACCAATCAGTGATTGGATAAAAACGCGTATCTTCAGTGCAGTGCATGTAGATGCGAATTAAATGTATGTCTTTTTCACGTTCTCTTTCTTTAGAGATGCAGAAGATGCTGTGTACGGAAGAGATGGCTATGACTACGATGGCTATCGTTTGCGGGTGGAGTTCCCCAGGAGTGGAAGAGGTGGGGGAAGAGGTGGAGCGGGAGGTGGAGCTGGGGCTCCCAGGGGCAGATACGGCCCTCCGTCCCGGCGCTCCGAGTACAGGGTCATAGTTTCAGGTAGGTACATTTCTTAATATTTTTACCATATTGTAAACAGCGTGCATTATTGTTTAGACACGAAAGCCAGCTTTATCTATTCATCTTCTATGAATCCATCCATGTTGACGGTTTTGATGTATTGTTTTATCCAGCTCTTTATACTGTAACAGCTGGCTAATAAAGAGGAACGAATCATGCTTGCGGATGACGTCCCAGCGCTTTGCGTTAACGTGTTAACCCGTTCCCTGTTTGTACACAGGACTCCCTCCTAGCGGAAGCTGGCAGGACCTAAAGGATCACATGCGCGAAGCAGGTGATGTATGTTACGCTGATGTTTTCCGAGATGGCACCGGTGTTGTGGAGTTTGTGCGCAAAGAAGACATGACCTACGCAGTGCGAAAGCTGGATAACACTAAGTTCCGGTCCCACGAGGTACGTTTGAGTTTCTGAATAGGAACCGCCATTGGGAAGGACAGGACAGGACAGGGCATAGCTTAAGGATTGGGATGTTTCAAGGTAAGGTTGTCAGAAACCCGTGGTGGAGCCACATGGACTAGGAGGATCCAAGGAATGGCTTACTTGAATGTAAGTGATTTTGCTATTAGGCTGTGTATTTGGCACCAAGATTTGTGCTAGTTCTTACTGTTTATCTTCTTGACATCCCTTTCTTACCACTCCCATGCTGTAAATTCCTTTTTGTAGTTTGTATGCTTCAATTATGTTGTTTTAGTGTGGGGTTCAAATGTTAGATGTTAGCCTGCCACAGCCATCCATGGCCTGGAGGCAAGGGAGCAAAGTTAGACATGCTCTCTGGGTGGGAGGGATGGCATACTCTCTCTCTCTCTCTCTCTCTCTCTCTCTCTCTCTCTCTCTCTCTCTCTCTGCTGTCAGTCACAGCGACACTAACCAATCGTGGGCGTCTGTGAGCTCATGTATGCGGAAGAGGGCGGATAGCCCTGCGACGCAGCCTGACCCGCAGCAGTTTGAATAGATGTGATCGGCTGGCTTCACGTGTCTCGGAGGAAGCACGCTTTAGCCTGCCGTACGATCGTCAGTTGATGAAATTTTGGAGGGAAGGGTGAAATCATGAAGCTAACGTTTTGTTTCAGGTCTGCAAGTGGTAAGTAACTCCTGAATTAGTAAACATTAGCCGGTTCTGTGTTAGAAAGCGATCTGTTGTGTGTTTCCTAGGGCGAGACAGCTTACATCCGCGTAAAGGTGGACGGCCCACGCAGCCCGAGCTACGGGCGCTCACGCTCCCGTAGCCGCAGCAGGAGCCGGAGCCGGAGCAACAGCCGTAGCCGCAGCTACTCGCCACGCCGCAGCAGAGGATCTCCGCGTTACTCGCCCCGTCACAGCCGCTCTCGCTCCCGCACTTAAAACTCCCGCAATACAGCTAGCTCTCCGACCACAACCGCAACCACACCCCCTGCGTCGCCCTCTGCTGGACCCACACTTGTACTTCATCGCCCTCTTGACTTGTCTCCCCGTGGGCCGAGTCGAGGTCATCTTTGGTTTGCATCGGAAAATTCCAGAAACGAGTCTTTCATTTTAATCATTTAGCTAACGAGATCAAAATGCAATGTAGTTAAGTGGATGTTCCCGTTTGTCTTCCTACTCTCTCTCATCTTAAAGGAAAAACAGAAATCAAAACACCCTTCCTAGTGTTCTGTCCCGTCTTATCCTACCCCCCCCTCCTCCCTTATGTCTGTAGTTCTGCATCCATTTTTTAAAACTGGTGTTTCATACCCCATTGTTTGTACGTGTCAGAAAAGGTAGATATCCAAATGCTTAAAAAAAAAAAAGTCATGTTTTTGAGAAATTGGCTACTGTTTTTGTTAGGGTTTGGGGTGGGGTAAGTTGGGTTTTACTTTTGCTGGTTAGGATTTTTGTTGCAAAACTGTTCTATTTTTACCTTTTCATGTGTCTTTCTATAGACAACAGAGGAGCAGGATTAAAGAATGCTTTGGAATAAAGGATTGTCAAGCACAGTTCATTCATATTAGGATAAAGCGTTTTTGGAGGAGGAGGAGCAGGCATTTCAATTTTGGCAATGGTATGATGACAAGCGTCTTAAGTCACCTTCAAAAAAAAAAAAAAAAAATTGCAGGATTTTATTTTATTTTTTTCTCCCTCAGACTTTCAGCAACCTAAATTTTCTTAGTGAAGTAACACATTCGTTTTTGCTTTGCCATTTTACCCTCCTTTTATAGTTTCCTCTCCTTTTTATTTATTTTTTAAAAAAATTTTTTTACCTGTTCTTCATTGGCCTTTAGTGCCAAGCATGCATGTGTTCTGTCTTAATGCCATGCTCGTGCATACATCAGGTTTTTTTTTCCCCCCTCCTATTTTTTTTTTTTTGTTTGTTTGTTTGTTTGTTTGTTTGTTTTTTTTGGCTTGTCTCAAATCCAAAACATTTGTCATGTAAAGTGGACCTGGATTGTGCCATTATAGAGCAACCACAAACATCTTGGAAGATACTGATGGAAGAAGGTTTGCCATGTGCACTTGTATCAATGTAAATTGCAAATTCACTAAGGAAATTATGCTTCTACTTTTTTTTTTTGTTGTTGTTGTCTGTGACGATGGTACAGCGTAATGTTAACATGGTGTTTAAAGGTTTTGTCATAGTTAAGTACTCATTTATGCTTTGAAAAGAAAAAAAAAAAATACATCGCTCCTATGATAATCTCTTAGAAGCTTTTGACATAGCTGTGATTCTAACTTGATCCCTCTTTTTGATTTTGCTGGTATTCAAAGGTTTGGATTGGAGGAGGGACACACTGTCTCCCGATCCTTGGAGCCGGATCATTGGATCAGTTCAGGATCAGGAGCAGGATTAGGATTAGGATAAGGATGGATACATACATGGAGCAGGATCAATTTACCGGGAGCGGGAACCGTAGGAGAGGATCCCAACCCCCTCACCAAACCGCACTTAACGGAGATAACAAAAAAAAAAAAAAAAAAAAAAAAAAAAAGCAGAAAACCTTTCAATTGGCTTTTCTAGAACCAAATTTAATTTTTTCTTTCTTTTTTTTTTCTTTTTGTTTTTGCGGAGCCAGACCAAAGAGGCGCACACTGAAGGGATCCTGCGATTGTTTTTCTTTTATGAGATGAGTTTTTGGTATAAAGTGGAGCAGAGCCAGGAACCAGGAGGCTGGATCAGTTGCTTTGGATGGAATCCACATGAGGAGCTGGGTAAATCGAGGGGATTTAAGGTTTTTGGGAGGGTGGGATGGGATGTTCATAATGAAGGGGATTTTGTAGTTTATTTAGGGATTCAAATGTACAAAATGCTTCTGAATTTTTAGTTATGTGTGTTGGAATTGGTGGGATTTTCTGAATTGGCTACTTCTGATTTCTAGTTTGTAATGTTTTTTTTTTTTTTTTTTTTTTTTTTTCCTTCTCTCTTTCAATAAAGTTTGGAAACCCAGCATGTGTGGCATTTTCTTTTTGAATACTTTTTATTCACGTCACTGTGCGCTCTTCTTTCTGGCCTTTAAAATAAATAAAGATCAACAGAAACAGTAAATGTGCAAGTGAAATAAAAATACATCTAGATTCATAGTTAGATTCTGTGGATATTTTTATAACTACACTGTGCTATTTATTGCAAAACCTGGGATAAAAGCTCTCAACTACTGTTGCAGAACTGCATGTAAAATAATACCTCATGAATGATAGATGAATACTAAGAAAAGTCAGTTTCCTGTGACACCGGGCCATGCTCGTGTCTGCAGTGGTGCATGCTCGTGTAACTGATGCTCGCTTAAAGAGCTCCGGTGTGCTGCTTCTTCAAATCAGTGACTACACTGTACGTGGTCATCGTTACCGATTAACCGGATTTGAACCTAATTTTCCCCACCGTGTGTAGAGATGTTGTGCAAATTTCTCTGCTCGGAGTGAATGCAGACTCTGGATTTACATATACTATATGACCAAAGGTTTGTGGACACCTGACCATCACACCCATATGTGGTTCTTCCCCAATCTGTTGCCACAAAAGTTGGAAGGATGCGATTGTATTGGATGTCTTTGTACGCTGTAGCATTACAGTATCCTTCCACTGGAACCAAGAGGCCCAAACCTGTTCCAGCATGACGATTCCCCTGTGCACAAAACGAGCTCCATGAATACATGGTTTGCCAGGGATGGTGAGCCTTGATCTCAACCACACTGAACATCTTTGGGGTGAACTGGAATGCCACTGTACCCCAGGCCTCTTCACTTGACATCAGTACCTGACCTCACTAATGCTCTTGTAGCTGAACGAGCTCAAATCCCTACAGCCATGCTCCGAAATCTAATGCCAAAGCCTTCCTAAAAGATTGGAGATCTTGTTTTAGGAGCAAAAGGGGATCAAATTTGGAACGGGCACATGGGTGTTAAGGTGGTTTTCCTCAATCCTGGGCCTATGAGTAGTCTGCTCCACCACTCCACTGAAGTGACGTATTCGGTATGATAAAGGCTGTATGTGGGTGGCATCGCCAACTCTCAGCTCCAGGGTTCGGTTCTGAGCCCTGGTTACCGTCTGTATGGATTTTTGCACGGTCTGCTTGTGTTCGTGTCATTTTCTTCCAGGTTCTCTGGTTTCATCCCACTGTCCAAGGTGGATTGGCTATGCCTGATTTCCCCTAGGTGTAAATGTTTGCCCTGGGATGGAATGGCGGCCCAGTGAATCTGGGGTGAATTCGCCCACCTTGCAGCCAGGGTTCCTGTAATGATCCACCGCAACCCTGACCAGTATAAAGGGGATGCTTGAGATGAATGAACAAAGAGCATTATTTTAACTTTGGTCTGGCCAAACAGGCCATTGTGAGAGTAAATATTACATTTGTAAACGTACAACGTAGCAAATCAACATTTTCCATCACAACCATTCCCAATTTCAACACACACACACACACACATATATATATATATATATATATATATATATATATATATATATATATATATATAGTCAAATAAATGTAATATATAGCCAAATAAATGTATACAAAGTATAAATATACTATGAAGCTCATTTCCACACGGCCTGAGGTAAACGAGGCCTGATTAGAGAGAGGGAGAGAGAGAGCACGAGCTTGACGGTTTCTCCTCGCCTGCCGTAATGCATTGTGGGATGAAATAAAACGCGGGCTGTAGGAAGCTACTGGAAAATGCTTGTACCGTGCTGGTAGAGACGGCGCCGTAGCCAATCAGAGGACAGGTGCAGCGATGTGGGCGTGGCTTAGCGGTTCTTCTCCCCCCCCCCCCCCCACACACCTCAGGATACGTAGTTGAATATGAGTGAAAAGCGCAGCCGCTGCATGGACAGTGGAGAGAGGTGAAAAGCAGGCTGTGGTTGAAACGTGGCGTCTGGTGGTCCAAAAGCGACAAGCCTGAAGTAAAACAGCTCACTGGTGCAGAACTTGTGAAAACACGGTAAGCTGTATGCGCTCTGTTCGCCGCGTGTCATTCAATTTATCCGGCGTTTAAAGGTTTCCGTGCACGCCGGCAAGTTTATTAGAGAAGTGCGTGAGGGAGAAGCAAAGCATGACCTGCAGGATACACCGCGACATGGCAGCTCTGTGCTGAAGACAGGTTTATTACGGGTATTCTGTGGAGTAAAAACGTCTCACATGGATATATGACTGCTATCTATCTATCTATTTATTTATTTATTTATTGTTAGTCCTGATTTGTGAACTCGAGTGACGTCGATTTTACGTTTCAGGTCTATTTTATGGGTACACTTTTTTAAAAGTTGACCTCGCATACCAATTAATTATACAGGTTTGACTGTTAGTGGTTAGTTAAAATGATTAATCTGGATTTCCCCCCCTCTTATAATTGACTTTCCCAGTCTAATCCCATCCATCAGGAGCCAGGCAGGTTTTACCATTTACTTATAGGCAGAGCTTGATTTATTTTTTTTTCTTCAAACGACTATCTATCTGTATATCTATCTAATTTAATTGCTCAGCTCGGGTTGAACGAATGCCTTTTCGCAAAACTATTCAATTCAGTTTTATTCACATATTCAATCTAGATATTGATTGAAGTTTATCCCAAATGAGCCCACCAGAGGCGACGGTGGCAAGGGAAAAACTCCCTGAGACAACATGATCTACAGCTGTTTATTATAGAGTCAAGCAGTGCTAGGTGTGATGGAAAGATCTTCGGTATAAGCATCCGAGTCATATTTTTGATCTGTAATATCCAGGTGAAGTTATTGACCGTATAATGAATGAGACTTGAGTATAGTTTAGGGTCCAGACCCGTAATCTGAGGGTATAGGCTACGTTGAAGCGTTAGGGGTCCAAGCACTGAACCACAAAAGTGATCGTAATTATTGGGGTATTCAGAGACCAGATATATATATATTACACACACACACCCTATTGGTTGCCAGTCAGATAGCACTGTACTGTATGCCAAAACAAAACTGATGATAATTATTATTACTGGGTTTTTTTTTTCCGTTGACGACTTGATGCCGCTCAAATGCATAGGACTTAAAAAGATGACTATCTGGAGCTAATAAATTTTGTTTTGGCATACACCTCTATATGATTTCCAAGCTATAAGTTGTATTAAAATGTGGTCACCTGGTAGTTGGTAGTTGAACACCTACCCAATCAGTCGAACGTATGGTTTAGTGCTTGGACCCCTGTCATTACACCCTATTATTTGAACTAGATGGATTGGTATAGCGCAACCAAATATGTGACAATCTGTATAACTTTTCACAAATCAAGTTGGATAGATTTATAGGTGGAATTTTTTTTTTTAGTCACTAATTGTGACATTTCTTTACATCAGCGTAACCTTCTGCGTGTTTGTAGACTAATTCCTAATTTACTATTTCCTGTTTTTTGAACAAAACCCACAATGCAAGTGAACTTTCTACATTTTCCCCAAATAGCCTAAATGTAGATCAAGGCACTGTGCTGACTTAAGTGTCTAATGCTATTCCTTAAATCTGGTTTATTTCTTTGCTAAACATAATAACAGTAATCCTGTCCAGACACACATTATTCCTTATAATTGTGGCCCCTGGAATATCTCATGAGTCCAGATCAGGGATCTCAGCCTGCCCTGGATCCATTTTGCATAAACGTCATACAAGAATTGTGTGTCTTTATGCCTCAGATTTGTACAACTGTTCACACTCCTCTTGGGCTGAATGACATTTAAATCTGTCTGGTTGAACAGGACCTGGCCTTGCACTGCCCACTGAAGCCCAAACTACCCACTCAAATTCATTAGCAGGTTATTGTATTTGTCCCTGGACCACACCGAGTGTATAGCATTGAATATTACACTCTCCAGGAAATCCAGTATGCTATTTCCTGTGCTGTCAGGCAACAAAGATTAGGTTTGTTCTTCCTCTCCTGGGCGGAAAACGGGAGAATCTCGGGTGGCCTTTTTAAAACTGTTTTTTCATTTTAGCTGGCTGCATCAGTTCCTCAAGACCACCATAAACTTGGACATGCCCCAGACTCCCCTCCTTATTTTTTTTTTTTCAATTTGAAAAACTAGACACCGCATTGCTGCTTTTGAACAGAAGCAGAATCCACTGGTTTTGTCATTGAATCTTGGCTAAGAAACATTTTGCCCATATTTGCATTTCATATGACTGCAGAGGAAATGCAGAACATGACACCGTTTATACAGCTCAATATATGCAACTCGAAGGCCGTTCGTCAAAATGGAGGGGAAATCGTGCACATCAGAATGTTTTTATTTAATACTTTTATTTATTTATTTATTTTTTAAACCTCAGTGATTGACTTGAATCTAAAATGCCGATGATATCTTAGATGGCATACACATTTTGCTTGTTGGTATTAATTACTCCAACATGGTCAAGAAATGAAAATCCTTTAGGTTACATGCCAATTTCAGCACCGTTTATGAATCGAATAAAGCATGGCGGCCCAACTCCGATCCTGGTGCTGGTGGGATAACCCGATAATTGGGTGAAATGGGCCGATATGCGCTCTACATATAAATGGCAGTTTTATTTCAGATAACAGATGGGTGTTGTACTAATGGCCCTGTGAAATATTACAACTTGTAATACAGCCTTGCTGGCCTGGTTTATACGTAATACTACAAACAGCATTTTCGACAACATCTCTTTCCACACGAACGCAAAAATAATTCGTATGCAGATATTTTTGGACTGCGTCTCCTAAAGATATCGGTATACATGTGGACGGAGCCCGAGTAAGCTCAGCAAGTTCGTCCTCAGACTCGTATCTCCTTTGTTTCCGTTATAATAACAGGAATGAATCCCGCCTACTAAATGAAAGCGTGTGCAGACTTAGCATCAAGGAGCTAGTTAATGGCTTTTATTTTTATTAACCCCCCCCACACACACACACACACACACAACCTTCAAGAGATTTGTGTGTCAAGCCAATAATGGTTTTGATCATTGGTTGGATTGATTGCACTAGCCAATCGTGGGTGTCTGTAGGCTCATGTATGTGGAAGAGGGCAGATAGCACTTTCCTTCGAGTGTATTATGCCACCCTGTTGTGATGCAGCAGTTTAGAAAAGATGTGGTTGGCTGGCTTCGCATGTCCGCACCTGTCGGCTTTCACACTCGCCTGTTGGTAGCTGTCGTATGATGGGAGAGCTAACTAAGTGGATGGGAATTGGCAGGTGACTAAATTGGGGAGAAAATGATTGGGAATGCTTGTGTACCCAGTTCCCTTTTGCTTCGATTTGGTAAGTATTCATAGAATTACTGGACCACAAATAGGCTGTAACAATGTTCCTCTACAGAGGAACCATTAAGCAGAGCCATTTGTTGCAGGAACAGAACTCCGAGCCAGAATTATTCCTAATGTCTGAGTCAAAGCCGCACCACGTGGCATTCATGTGGTTGGTCATAACTGGCTGCAGTTTTCACTGGGAGGGAAAACACAGCGGTGATCCACTTGAGCCTGTCGCTAAGCAATGCACCGGTCTGGGGGGGGGAGGATGTGTGGTGCCTTCATATGCATGTTCAGCCTTGGCTTTCAAAGTTCTGTTCTGTGATTGAGCCTAATGAGCCGAGAACTGGTGCTTTTTCTAAATTGGGAGGTGAAAGCGAGAAAATGGTCCTTGGCGGCTTTTAAAAATAGCCTCGTTCTCTTATAATAGAGGAACGTGGTGATTTTATTTATTTATTTTTACTGAACAAGATGTGCTGCATATTTATTCTATAACAAAGAACACCGTCCTGATGCAGTTTCTGATTCATTTGATTACATTTACGCCAACATGGCCCACCGATTTCCCAGCGTTAACCCTGTCCCTTCGTGCGTTTTAGACATCATGACTGACAGAAAGGCCGTGATCAAGAATGCTGACATGACCGAGGACATGCAGCAAGATGCTGTGGATTGTGCCACACAGGCCATGGAGAAGTACAACATTGAGAAAGACATTGCTGCCTACATCAAAAAGGTAATGTTAAATGCAGATTATCAGAGGTGTTGCCCTGCGTACCGATTATCTAGTGACCGCCAGCGTTGCATTTCCCATGGAGGTGATCGATGGAGATGTGGTTCTGGCGGCGGGGCACCGGTTGGCGTATTGAGCTTCCTTTAAGATTAAATCGCGGTTCCTCAAAATGTTCCTGCAAATTAGGTTTTCAGTTACAATGGGGGGGGAAAAAGATCTAAACCGCAATTTTGGGTAAATTGTCATTTAGAAATAATGAGCCTAGCGAGCGTTAATGATTTGATTCTGAATACTGCATTTTTCTGCTTCACCTACAGGAGTTTGATAAGAAGTACAACCCCACGTGGCACTGCATTGTGGGACGGAACTTCGGCAGCTACGTGACGCATGAAACGAAGCACTTCATCTACTTCTATCTTGGTCAGGTTGCCATCCTGCTCTTCAAGTCAGGCTGAGAAAGGCTTTCCGCTTTCCATCGCACAAATTCTGAGCTTAAGCTCCAAACCTGGACTGTGATGCACTGATGACTGATGCCACCACACACACACACACCCACACCCACACGCATATTATATACACACACTCCCGCTCGCGCACACGCATACATACATACATACATACACACACACTTGTGAACATAACCATACACTTGCTCACCCTGAGAAAATAGCTATGGAGGCTGTGCATAAGTGCATGGACCGTGTACAATATTTAATTTGTATATGTTGCTTTCCTGTAGTTGCTCTTGAGTTAAAGCAACTTTTTTTGCTGAGTATTTTTGCAAAGTTGAATTTTGTTTTTGCACTAAAGTTGTATAAACTGCTTTAACTGCTGCATTTAAGTAATAATAAAGAATAATACATCACAACTGCATTTCTCTCCCCCCCCCCCTTTTTTTTTGTTTGATATAAATTAGATAAACATGCTTATTTATGTATGTAACTGTGATTCTATGAACCCTGAATAACCTCAAGTGGCTGTGAGAATCACTTGGGTTCCTTGTGATGTATGATGCATTATTTTCGACATGCACTACTATCACGCAGCCACTTTTCACTGGAAACCTCTTGCCTCTTGAAAGTTCTTGCCAGATCTACGATAACTCTGAATGAGTAGGTTACAGTAAGTGTTCTGTTTCACCCCTGTTTAACCACCAGGGATTGAGAATATCAACATATGTCATGTGGAACCAACAGGTCTTGGGACTACCTGGAAAGGTGTTTGCTTATGACCGCCACACACATGCCACTAGGAGGGTCAGTGTTAGCCTTGTAGAACTTTTTGAGAACGTTACACGGTAGCAGCAGTGCAGACTTTCTGAAGCGACATACCTTTAAGTCAGTGGTCACCAACTGTCTTCCTTGAGATCTACCTTCCTGCAGGTTTCATCTCCAACCAAAAATCTAACACACCGTTTTAACTGATCAAGAACTTCTTAAGGCAATGATTAGATGGTCAGGTGCATATGATTATGGTTGAAGCTAAAGGTGGATCTCCAGGAACAGGGTTGGTGAACACTGCTCTAAGTAATGCTGATAAGGAGGCACTTGTAGAGTGGAATGTCATGGTAGGGACTGGATGCTGGCCTATAGGCCATGGTGACGACGTTCACCGCTCACTGGGCCAGTCTCTGTTTAGACCCTGAAGCCCCTTGTGTCTTTCCTCCATGATAGATGAGCAGTTTGTCTGAGGATCGGATGTCCACCATAGTACCACTGGGCATGTACCGGGTTCAGCAAGGAACATTCTGCTACTTTGCACATTCTGCACAGCTTCATGGAACCCTGCAAGATCAATTATTTGACTTTCAAAATTGGGTAATATGACCTTGAGCAGAAATCCTGGGTTCAAATCCAAGAGCAATAACTAGATGTTTTTTTCAGTTCTTGCAAAATCTAGTAATTAGGAGTCATAAGGGTCTCCACACTGGGCTCTTGGGGACCCATGGTGGATGTAGGTGCCTCCATCAAACTGCTACTGTTGGGTCATTTGTCTTCAGTCACCGCTCTATCCTGGTCATGGTTGTGGTAAATCTGGAGCCTATCCCAGGACCACTGGGCATAAGGTGGGTATACACCCTGAATGGGATGCCAGTTCACCACCTGGCACCAAGCACACACATTCACACAGTTATTAAAACCTAGGGACAATTTAGTATAGATAATACACCTACATGTATGTTTTTTTGGGGAGGTAAGAGGAAACCCACGCAGATCCAGGATCCTGGGTTCGATCTTGAGCTCAGGGTTACTGTCTGTGCGGAGTTTCTGTGAATGTTCTCTTCGTGTCTGCGTGGGTTTCCTCTGGGTTCTCTGGTTTCATCACACCTCCCAATGACATGCCAGTAGGTGGATTGGCTAAGATAAATTAGCCAATTAGGTTGTTCTCAGGATCCAGTTTTTATCCCTGACCAGGACAAAGCGGCTGCTAAAGATTAATTAATTAAATACACTATATTGCCAAAGGTTTGTGGACACCTGACCATCACTTCCCCAAACTGTCGTCACAAAGTCGGAAGCACACAATTGTATGGACTGTCTTTGTATGTGGTAGCATTACAATTTCCCTTTGGAACTAAGAAGCCCAAACCTGTTCCAGCATGACGAAGCCCATGTGCACAAAGCGAGCTCAATGAAGACATGGTGGGTTAAGGTTGGAGTGGAAGAACTCAAGTGTCCTGCACAGAGCCCTGATCTCAACCCCACCGAACACCTTTGGGATGATCCGGAACGCCGACTGCACCCCAGACCTCCTCACCTGACATCAGCGCCTGACCTCATTAATGCTCTTGTAGCTGAATGAACACAAATCCCCACACTCTTTAATAATAATTTTTTAAAAAATCTAGTGGGAAGCCTTCCCAGAAGAGTGGAGGTTGTAATGGGATGTTCAGCAATCACATATGGGTGTGATGGCTAGGTGTCCACAAGCTTTTGGACAGATAGTGTATGAATGCATAGTGGAAAATGCAAAGGTTTATGTTAAAGGATAACACCAGGGTACAAATGACCCATAATAGACTTTTAATTTACCGACTTTTATTTTAAAAATGTTACACTTCCGGTTGACACCGGCAGTGGACCGCAGTTACCATGGCAAAGCCTCTATTTTTTTTGCCCCTTTCAAGATGGCGGCTGGGGTAACCTCGTTTGATTCGAGCTCGTGTCTATCTTGTGATCGAGATTTACCTGGATTTCAGCCCGAATCTTCTTCCACTCATGCGGCACGGAGCACTTTACTGCCGGCGGAAGTTCAGTTCAGTCGCTGCTTCAGCAAACTAAAAGCGCTGCGACCCTCTGACAGCCCGGGCTTTAAAACCGAACTGAACCTGCTGTTCGACCAGCTGATCTCCGAAAACTACAGCAGCAGCTTCACAAATGAAAACATACGACCACAAGTACCTCAACATTTCACCCTTTCTCAACTCTCTTTCTCTTAATGAACACAGCTAACTAACTACTGTATACACTAGCAGCTGATTTCACACAGGCCCTCAACCTGGATCCACACTGCACTCCACATGTGTCACAGTATATCATCTATAATCTATATAATAATAACAACAACAACAATAATAATAATAATAATAATAATAATAATATCTCACAGTGTGGAATATTTGCATCAGTTAGTCATGTTGGTTAAATATTTTAGTTTATACCAGCCTAAGATTCCTCTTGATTTCAACCTCCAAAAATAAGACATTTCACAATATCTTAGAGCTGACTTTCATGAAGTCTGCTTTCACGTTTCATAAAAATTAAAGTGAATTGACTCCATATTAAAGCAAGTATATACTATAAGGGGCAAGAATATACCATTTATTTTGTCTACTTACTGAAATGGAGGGTTTTTTTTATCAGCCTCGAATTTGAAGTCGCATCACTACATTTCCAACCGGGAAGTGAACAGTGAAGGTCTTCCTAATAAGGAACCATCCATTTTATCTGGTTATTGTAATTTATAGCACAGATCACTGTTCACTGTTTTGTGTAGTATAGCCTGTTTACATAAAAATCCGATCAGCCATAAAATTAAAACCACTGACAGGTGAAGCGAATAACATTGATTCTCTTGTTACAATGGCACCTGTGAAGGGGTGGGATTTATTAGGCAGCAAATGAACCGTCAGTTTTTGAAGTTGACGTGTTGGAAACAGGAAAAATGGGCAAGCGTAAGGATCTGAGCGACTTTGACATGGGCCAGATTGTGATGGCTAGACGACTGGGTCGGAGCATCTCCAAAAACGGCAGGTCTTGTGGGGGTGTTCCCGGTATGCAGTGGTTAGTACCCACTAAAAGTGGTCCAAGGAAGGACAACCGGCGACCCCGTGACAGGGTCATGGACGCCCAAGGCTCATTGATGTGCGTGAGGAGCGAAGGCTAGCCCGTCTGCTCTGATCCTGCTGAAAAAGTTAATGCTGGCTATGATAGAAAGACCTCTGAGTCCTTATAGCTAGTTACAACCGTGATTTCACACCAAGTCTAGAGCTGCCTACCTAGCTGGCCTGTTAGTTAGGACAATATTCACCGAACACTCACTGTATGAGGTTTTGAGACTTTCCTTAACGTCTCACACACTTCCATCCCAAGATCATGTTCCTCTGGTAATAACGTCGAGGTGAACGTGAGTACCTGAGGACTTCAGACACACGTTGACGCCACACACTGGACACTGTTGATTAAGTCTCGAAAATAGCGATCTGTTCCATCTCAAGCGTAAGCCAACCGTGTTCGGGCCAAATCACTGACTGTTCGCTCTTTTCGTCCTTCACAGGATGTGTGTGCGCTGCTTGTGCACGCGAGCCGATTGGTGCCTCACAACCAAGAACATCTCGTTGTCAAGCTGTGCCAGTTGATTCACCAGCTTCTGAACCAGCTACAGGTACGTCACGATTGCAAAGAGACAAACGTCGCTCTGGGCAGCGCGGCGGTGCATCGGGCAGCGGTGCATCGGGCAGCGGTGCATCGGGCAGCGTTGCCGGATCACAGCGGTCCTGAGCTTGCGTTACTGTCTCTGTGGAGTTTCATATGTTCTCCATGTGTCCTCTGGGTTGTCCATTTTTCATGCAAATTCCTGTCTTGTGCCCAATGAATAAACATTGATGTTTAGTTCATCCATTTTTTGTGAAGACTTGGATTTTGCTTGTTCGTAGGTTATTGTGGACGAGCAGGCGCTGGACGCTCTCGTGTCGTACTGTGTACGCGCTCTGCACACGTGCAGCCCATGGACACACACAGAGGTCCTGCTTGCGCTCTCCTCAGTGCTGTACGCCAATGGAGCCAGGTGTCAACGGGTAAGGCTTATTCAATCACAGAGTCTTTGAATCTCTATATTGAAGTTATTCTTGTTTTGTTTTTTGGGGGGGGTCTGACCTGAGTCACCTGAGCTTAGCTCGCTCTTGTTCCTTCAGCACCTTCCAGATCTTCTTGGGCAGAATGGTATTCTTGTGAAGTATGGTGAGCCTGGTCAGAGTGACGTTGAGCTCCGACGCTCTGCTGTCCACTGCATGGCCAACCTTTGCATCTGGTTAGTCACTTCAAGTTCAGAGGTTTATACGAAAGCAAAAACTACAAATATGTGTCTGTTCCTAATAAAATGACTCCATAGATAAGTCAGAATGTCTTTATCATGTGGTGTCCCTCAGGGCTCAGTTCTGGGTCTGTTCATTGTCTTAATTTTGCATCTGGAAGAATTCATGTTCCCAGTTCATGTTACTGGGAATAAGCTGTAGAGAATGCACATTATACTCTCTGTCTCTGAAGAATCTAGTGAGCAAAACAGATTACTTTCACCTTCACAATATCACCTTTGACCTTCAGTCGACCTAACAGCTTATACATGACTTTGTCAAGTGGGTATCTGGTTTACCCAAGAACACTGTGTTAAATTTGTCTAGAATTTTAACACACACCAGAAAAAGGGATCACATTACACAAGCCCTTATCACTTCAGTAACCTTTAATTGATTTTAAAATCCTTATCACTTTCAAATGTGTTAATCGTCTTGCTCCAGACTAGATTTCGACCGATAGTGGATTTTACCGATCTTGATAACTTGATAACTAAAGTTGTGCAGTACCTGCCGATAACCGATTAATCAACGAACACATAACGCTCAAAATAAAATATTGCTGACCTTTATTACAAAAATAAACAGTACTGACTGTACCATGAATATGTACTGTACTTTTTTAAATGAAATAAATATATACATATCGTTATATATTGACTATTAATAAGTATTAAAGTAAATAAAAGATATACAACCAAACTGAACCGAAAAGTAACACTCCAAATAACAAATAAGTCTAGAGACATCCAAAATGAATCAAAAAACACTTCAAATAGCACAACAAAATTTGTCAGTGATTTGTCAGTTTTTATTTCGCCTCTAGAGGCCGATCTCGTTCTGTATAATGACAGCGGACCCTTCTCGGCAACGGACGCAACTGGGAAGTAGCATTGATGTGGATTTTTGCCGATAACCGATAGTTCCAGCGATTATACGGCAAAACCGATCAGTTGGTCGACCTCTAGTCCAGACTATCTGAGTGAAATGATTAAGAGATAAGCCCTGTCTAGAACACGATTTCTGGAGCCTGGCTAAAATGTGGGGCTAATAGAAATTCTGTTTAATAGTAATAATAAGGTATAATTACTTGTGTGTCTATGCTAGTGTTCCTGGTAATCCCTTTTTGGAAGAACCGTACAAAGGAGTGTGTTACAGAATTTTCCTGCAGACTCTTCAGTCACGAAAGCCTCCCAGCGTGGAAGATCTTGTCTTCTGTACGGTCAGTGCTTTCCATCAAGATTTTGTTTGACTCATTTAACACCATTTTTGTTCCTGGTGAGTTTTCAGTCTGGTTTTTTTTTTTTTTTTTTCTTTCCAGTTGTTGCAAAGTGCTCTAAAGGGGATGCAGTATTTCCTGAATGGGGGAAAATGGAAGGCTAGTTCTGATCAGGACCTGGGCTCCCTATTAGCTGTACTGAAGGTAACACAATACTGACTGATAGATTTATTAAACAGTTAGTCTTGGTATTAGACTCTCCTCATGTGGGTCATGGAGCGTCTGATATATTTTGTACACTTTTCTGGCCACAAGCTTACGAATCTTGAAGGCGCTCTCTGATTGGCTGTCTGTACTCCTGTGCAGAATGACGTCTGTGTACCGGTTTCTGATGGGGAAATCAAACAGTAAGCAAGATACACTGGAGTGAAAAGGCATTCTTTCACATACGCGGTGTTTAATCTGTTTTGAATCGAAATTCAAAACAGGAAATGAACCGAACCTGACGTGTATTTTGGGTTGCAGACGACGTTTTGTTTGTAGATGCGAGCTGATAAATGGGGCCACGGGGGCAGAGCTGTAAAATAAATAAACCCTGGATGTGATGCACGAAATGTTTCAAATTACTTACAGTCTCCTCTGAAAGTATTGGAACAGCAAAGCCAATTCTATTGTTTTCGCTATACGTTGAAGACATTTGGTTTAAGACTGTCTGTTCCTATACTTTTGCTCACCTACAAATTGGGTGGTCTGCCGCCAGAGGTGCCATGTTTGAAGTTGTTTAACACATCTAGATGTAAATATCCGGAAATGAAGGCTGAAATTCTGATCTATCGACTCAACGTATATTGTGCATCTCTAAGAAAAATATAGTTTGCATTAGACTTTTTATTAGATTTATTAGACTTAAACAAGACAGCTGGAAGTAACCTATCATTCTTAAAGAAGCAGTTTGGCCGAAAATTAAATTTACACAATTTTCCTTCCTGTATCCTAAATCCCTAGCACACCTAAACCATCACGTATTCGACTCGAAGGACATTTCTTCGTTAAGAAATAGCATTTTTACATAAATAAGGTCATTAAAATAGTGTAATATGTGTGTATTTAATTTAAATTGGTATATTATTATTATTATTATTATCATCCTAACATTCTAACTCTAACCCTAACCCTACCATTCAGCTTTAAACACATTAAATATTTTTTTAAATCAACGTTTAAGCAAACTTTAAACCTGCTCTCCCTGAATCTGGTGCTTGCATAGGACTATGTATTGAGGAAGAAAGTGATTCTGGAATCAGGTTACCTGCTGTGATTATTTTTAGCTCTGCAGCATTCATGACTATGTTCATGGATAAGTGTCAGAATACAGAGGAAGCACATCAGCGAGTCTATGTGAGATTACATAACGTTACATAACGGAGAAACCAGCTTTGAGGCGAGCGTGTGATGATTTAAGCATGCAACAAAAGACACAACGTGAACAACAGACACCACATACAGTATGTGACGCCACTTAGCTGACTGACTTACATTTTATTTCTTTCTAAACTATTGCTCTTCCTCTTTTTGGTAGTAAAATGGTAGTACAAAAGGACATTGCTAAGATGTTCCTTTATCATTATGTCCGTTTTGTGAATAATGTAATGTATCCATTTTAACCGATAACCCTGAGTTTATTTCTCGGTTAGAAATTCATGTTTCATGGACTGCCGGGGATAAATGTAGAGATGCCTCAGGTT
The DNA here is from genome assembly GCA_023630585.1 of Cranoglanis bouderius. Classification (NCBI taxonomy): domain Eukaryota; kingdom Metazoa; phylum Chordata; class Actinopteri; order Siluriformes; family Cranoglanididae; genus Cranoglanis; species Cranoglanis bouderius. The sequence continues at coordinate 25,317,012 of CM042541.1, forward strand.
CTGTACCCAGCGCCTCTCCCTCAGTACGACGCTGTTCCTGTAGCCAAAGCCGAACCTGCGCAGGACGTGCCAGCTCAGAGGAAAACACCAGCGGTATGTTGGAGACCTTTTTGTCTAAAGGTTACAGAAAGCAAGTAGTGTAATTATTGCTTGGCTTTAAAACTGATGCCTGGAAAATGGGAACCAGAGACAGTCTTACTCTTCATCCTGTCCACTCCTACATTCCAGACCCAGCAGAATAAAAAGCGAAAGTCTCGCGGGAAAGGGAAGAAAGCCAGAGCGGAGGGGAAGACAGATGACGGAGCAGAGGAAGGTGAGGACGAGGAGCCGAGTTCGAGGCCTGTCAGGAACGGAGCGAGTGGAGGACCAGGACGAGGGGAGCTCCAGATTGTCTGGCCTCAATCTTCTACCGAATTTAATCTACCTCTCCAGCCAAGAGCAAACCCTCAACTCTACCCCTCCTGGAAGAAAGGGAGCTCTGACTCGGAGTTCTCCGATCCTGAAGGAGGAATGACGTCCAAACTCAGGTTTGTTCCAGTCATACCAGTTAAAAAAAAAAAAGAAAAGAAAGTTGTCCCTGTAAACGCCAACAATTTAAATAGTGAATGAGGGATGTGTAGCACAATAATGTACGTTTATAGCACTGTGCAAACTGCATTACTAAATCGGCAAAGAACCTGTGGCATTTTTATTTTTGAAACTGTTTCATAAGCTTGAAGACAGTTTGAAGATGAAAGACAGAAAGAAAGGGTGACGGACAGACAGAAAGACAGACAGACAGCTACTGGTAGAAAGATAGATGACAAATAGAGTAGAAAGTCAGATGGAGTGAGAGAGTGACACAAGTAGATAGATGAAGAGAGAGTGTTATTAGTAGAAAGACAAAAGACGTGAGCGAGTGATACAGGTCGATTGATGCAAAGAAATATGAAGAGAGAGTGTATGTGTGCTACTGGTAGATTGATGGAGAGATGGATGGAGAGAGTGAGTGGCATTGATGGACAGATAGATGAAGTGAGAGTCTCTGTTACAGGTACATTGATAGAGTGAGAGGGAGGGAAGAGGGGCCTCAGGCCGTGTGCACGCAGGTGCGTGTGAGTTTTGACAGTTGGAGTTTGAAATCTTGAACATTCCATCAATGATGGTCTATGGGAGCTTTTGGGATATTTGATTGTCTGCTACGGAAAAAAACGTAAGTCCGATCAGTTCGGAAAAAAAAAATACAGCACGATCAGTCCGAACAGCTTGAAGGACTGTGCTGAGGTTTGGTGGAAGTAGCTTGAAAGCTAAAGGAGTTATAACAGTTAGAAATTTCAATTTTCAATGGAAGTCAATGGGAATTTTGGCCAATTTGAGCTTCCGTAACAGGAAAACCGTTATTCCGATCAGTTAGAAAAATCAGAGCACACTAAGTCAGAACAGGCTGAAGGTCTGTGGTGAGTTTGGTGCACGTAGCTTGAAAGCTCTAGGAGGAGTAGAGGTTTTGAGTCTAATAATAATAATAATAATAATAACAATAGCAAGTTCAAACAGAATGTTGAACTTTATTTATTTTAAATAAATTATGTATATTTAAATAAATAAAAAATCCCAGAAAAGGTTAACATTTGTAATAGTGATACTAATAGTACACTAATAGTCAGATAGTATCAGTCAATGTTTCGGAAACACGCAGAGCATCATAGTAACCGTTATTATTATATTTTTATAGCTATTATTGAATTTGTAGTTGCACTAGTGTTTAAAGATGCGATTTGTAATGTGGCCAGGAGACAAGGGAAGGTGGGAGGGATGGCAGACTCTCTCTCTCCCCGGTCAATCACAGCGTAACAAGCCAATCGTAGGCGTCAGTGAGCTCATGTATACGGAACAGGGCGGTTAGCGCTTTCCTATGAGTGTGTTACGCTGCCCTGTGATGCAGCATGAGCAGCAGTTCGAAAAGATATGCTTGATTGTCTTCATGCGTCTCGGAGGAAGCACGAGTTTAGCCTTCATCCTCCCCGGTTGGTAGCTGTTGTATGATAGGGGAGAGCTGGCTGGTGGGTGGGAATTGGAAGGTGACCAAAATGGGGAATTGTATACCTATTACAATCATTTAAATTTGAAGCTGCCTGACAAAAAATTGGGATCTTGCCATGCCAGGTTTCCGTTTACATTTTTCAGATCCGGAAACTACAGCTAGAATGAAGGTGGATGAAGGAAAGGCAAAGGCTTTTCAAATCTGTTTTCAAATCTGCCTTGCAGACAGGAGAGGGGTCGAAGAATTACTAGCTGCTCTTTTAAATCTTTACAGAAATGCTGTTATTCGTGTAGTCGTATGATGGTTATGTCAGATGATTCCATCGATTACTCTTTGTCGTGTAGGCTGTACCTGGCTCGAGTGCGACAGAGCGCTCTGCACTGCTTCCTGGCCGTGGTGAAATTTGTGGAAAAGAGGGTCTTGTACGGCTACTGGTCCTCCTTCATCCCTGACGCTCCAGGCATCGGAAGTCCTCCTTCGCTCACCCTCGTCACCATCGCTCTTAAAGACCCGTCCCCTAAGGTAGCGCAGCATGCTGACCAGCTTGGAGCTAATTCAGGGTTTGTAGATGACAAAAGCATCGATGTGCCAGATATAAGGAGACTGAACTCTCATCCAGTTCTGTGGCTTCCACAGGTGAGAGCGGCGTCGCTGCAGGTTCTCTCCGCACTTCTAGAAGGCTCTCGGCAGTTCCTCTCAGCAGCCGAGGACACCGGCGCACCCCGGCAAGCTTTCACTCCATTCTCGGCCACGCTGGCTGCCAGCTTGAGGGAGCTGCATCGCTGCCTCCTGCTCGCGCTACTAGCCGAGTCTTCCTGTCAGACCCTCACGCAGGTCATAAAGGTAACGTCCCGTGAATATCAAGAGGGTGTGTACGATTTAATACTGCTTACGTTGACTGCCAGCATGAAATTAGAGTCTCATCAATATTCGAATATTCTTTTTAGGAACTACAGTTCAAATGCGTCCTTTTTTTTTTTTTTTTCTTTTTGACGTGAGTAGTATATAAAATGATGTGCGGTGTGTTCCAGTGCCTCGCCCACTTGGTGTCCAACGTGCCCTACAGACGCTTAAGGCCGGGTTTGCTCAGCCCTCTGTGGAAACAGATTCGCCCATACATCCGGCACAGAGGTGAGTCAGCCGCGCTCACCCACTCACACGGTGTGTAGAGTGCAATACAAGTATCATCACAGTATGAAACACAGAAACAAAAGGTCACATAATGAATCATCTGATGTGTTTAAAGACGCATTTGAACAGTGTTTATGTTTCTGTGTAATTATCATATGCTCTAGACAAGCTGCCACTTAAATAAGATCTACGTGAAAAGTCTACATGACACTTCCCAGTGAGAAATCATTTTTATGATACCAGGTTTAAGTGTTGCGTTAAAATTAAAGTTAAAAAAAATAAAAATAAATAAAACACAATATAAATAATAAAACAGTGAGGGATAGCTTTGAAGCTAAAAGCTTAAAGGCGTGATAGTGGAACAACTCGGGGACCTGCCAGTCTTTACCTTTACGTTTTGCGTAGGAACTCCAAAATTTTAACATCGGATGTACAAGTTATCACTCAAAAATACGCGAGAAAGAACAGCATTACTTTTTCTCCATTGTAAAGACGGCAAATGAGCCAATAGACACGTGAATCTGGAGCGCTTGACACTTGCGTTAAGTACGATATTAACGGACACCCTGGAAGTCCCGCCCCCTAGCCTTCCATCTCACGTTAGTAGGTTAATCTCTCAACTCTTTTCCGTTTTTTCTCACCTGAAAGATGTCCTCGCTTTCTGTCGAGGACGTCTCGAGTTTATTAACGTGAAATAAAATCTCGCAGAGTAGCTAACGTTAGACTGGTATATATATATATATATATATATATATATATATATATCGAACATCAGTTAGCTATATTTCAATTAGCTAAAATTTCGTACCAAAAGAAGTCTGTTGAAAAAGAGAAAAACATTTGATCGACTGGGCCTGCAATGAAGTGTCAAATGTACAATTAGAAACAAGCACCTGGTGGTTACCGTAAAACCTTGTTTATACGCACACTACAGTTTTTTGTGAGTGATTTGTGAAAGCACTAGCGACATGGTGGCAGTTACTTTATATGAGTCTGGTGATATCACTGTGCAGATGTGAACGTGCGGGTGTCCAGCCTCACTCTGCTGGGCGCGATGCTCTCCTCTCAGGCCCCGCTGCCTGAAGTGCAGCTCCTCCTGAAACAACCTTCTTCGGGAAGCAGAGAGAGAGATGCGGACACTCCTGCGGACATTAAGGGGGCAGAAGAGGCTCCGTGCTGGTTGCTGCAGGTGTGCGTGACTCTGGTTACTCAGCCGAGAGAGGATTCCTGCTCCGACAGTGACACAGGAGCATCGACCTCTGGCTCACTGGAGCCTTCGCCGGTCCGGCTCGAGGCGCTTCAGGTGAGGGTCGAACAGGGTCGATTATAGAACACAGGGTCGAGTGGATTGGGAGTTTAGGTTGTTTATGTTTTTTTTTTTTTTTTGTGCTCCTCAGGTCCTGGCACATCTGGTGAAGGGCTACTTCTGTCTGGCTCAGGCGTCTCTGCTGGAGTTGGGTCAGCTCAGTGCTCGCTGTCTCCGAGAACAGGACCCGTCTGTGCAGTTACATGGAGCGAAGGTGACGCTCTCTCTCGGTCTCTGTCTGTCTGTCTGTCTGTCTGTCTGTCTGTCTGTCTCACCCACTGATTGTGGACAACACTGATGCAAATTGACTGCAAATTCTTCCCACACCCTTACAAGTGACCAGAACTAGATATGACCTAATAGCAGTTTTTTTCCGCTTATAACATTGTGTTCGATCTGGCAGCAGTTTCTTTTCGCTTTATGTATTGCCATTGTTTCCTTGGTAATGTCTGATGTGGTCACATAATATATAATAAGCTACGAAACAACCACAGTACTGCAGATTTGACCACTAGATCTGTTCCTGCTAAAATGAGATGCTTAAAAATGACAATTATTATTATTTTTTTTTACCATTTATGGCAGTTTTTCAGAATTCAGTGATTTTTACTTCATTTTGTAAGCTGGCACACTGCATGCTGTAACACAGAATTTGTTTTTAGTAAATATAATGAGGTTTTGCAAACATTCATTCATTCATCTTCAGCAGGGAACACTGTAACGAGGCGAGCCGGAAATACACCCCGAATAAGACCCGTGTAACGATAATGACTTTTAATTTGGCTTCATACTGGTACGATGTGAATCATTGGCGCCATCGTATACAATACACTCACTGTCCACTCATAACCGTCTGTCTGTTTCTCCACCTCTCTCTCTCTCTCTCTTTCCTCCTTGATCCATTTCTCTCTCCAGCTCAGTAAAGCTCTAATTTTCCATGTGTTTTTGTAGCTGTTGGAAGAACTGGGCACTGGAATCGTCCAGCAGTACAGAGCCGATCCCACCGTCTCTGAGAGTGTCAGTCCTGTACCAGTGAGCCAGGTAAGTTAGCACAGGAACTGTCTAGAAAAAAAAAATAAATAAAAAAGTCATAATGTTAGTGTTAATGAGTGTCGTGGATGTTTGGTACAGGTGGTACAGTTCTGGTCTGAGGTTCTGACTGGTCCGTTGATCGGAGCCTTGCAGAACGAGCAACACCCGACGTTACAGACTAGCGCATGCGACACGCTGTCCTCCATCTTACCACAGGCCTTCAGCCAGCTTCCGGTGAGTGTGTTATATCTGTTAGGCAGTCCCTCCAGGATGTCACGATTTTGCGGTCGCAGAAATTAACGCGAAATCACGCAAACGCCACGATATTCGGAGGAGCTTGCAATCTAAAAAAAAAAAAAAAAAAAAAAAAAAGCCGCAGCAAAATCACGAAAAAAATACCGTAAAATCCTGTACGGTCCGATTAGGGCTGTCAGAAGAATTTGTACGATTTGGCTGCTATTTGCTAATATTGAGATAATGTTTATGTACTCGAAATCAAAAAATCCATTCTCAAATATTTAAACATCTCATCAAAAAATATTTTTTTTGGTTAAATGACTCTTCTTGCTTGATGTAGGAAAAGGGATCTGAATTTATGCGTTTCATTTACGACGTTTCTAAATATGAATATTTATATTATTCATCATATTATTTATATTATTAATATTTATATTAATAATATTAATGTGAAATATTTTATAATACAGATGAAACCGTTCATCTTGTTGCCCCCGTCTCAACTTTTTGGAAATATGTTGCGGCCATCAAATTAAATATTACCTTATTTTTTCCCTTAAAATGGTCCATTTCCTCAGTTTAAACATTCGATATGTTTTCTGTGTTCTGTTGTGAATAACACATGGGTTTATGAGATTTGCAAATCATTGCATTCTGTTTTTATTTACATTTTACCCAGCGTCCCAATGGGGTTGTACACCATGTTATGTCCTACCCTATGTGGTGAACGTATATAGTTAATAGAGCACAGACTATTCAAAACAGGATCGATGAAGATGGGTACAGAGGGAGAGTAATGCTGTGGAAACCATTCATCAGCCTGAAGAATGAATTGTATTTGTTTAATAAATCTTCAAATGCATTCTACTGGTCATGAACTACGACATACGTGTCACGTCACGCCCTGCGTACTGACTGAACATCGAATAAGATTCGGGTTTCTGAATTCTGGTTGAATATCAGTAATATTTCTGTGGATAAACAAAAAGAATCAAGAATCAAATCATTAAAGTTTACGACGAAATGATAATGTCGCGGTTTTCACCTTCCTACGCGATACAGAAGTTCGTACTAGTATGTATTTGTGAATTCAACTGGAGTAGTGTGCATTCTAACTGTGCTGCAGTGGGAAAACTCTCGGCTCAATGAACATTTCCTTTTCTGTGTGTCTGTGTATTTCTGAAGGACAAGACTCAGGTTCTGTGTATCACGGTATTGCTTGGGCTGACATATAGCGAGAACTCCTTGGTGAAGGCGGCAGCAGTGAGGGCTCTCGGTGTCTACATTCTCTTCCCCTGTCTCAGAGAGGTATGATGTGTGCAACGCAACCCCGAAACCTTCCTCCTCTTCACTCCATTCAGTACGGATTATAGAGACACGTGAAAAGCTCTTCGGTCTCTGCTGTGAGTACAGATCCGGCTCTTCATCTGGCACTCTTTTCTGATTCTCAGGACGTGATGTTTGTGGCAGACACGGCTAATGCCATCCTCACCGTTCTGGACGATCGCTCACCCAATGTCCGTGCCAAGGCTGCCTGGTCGCTAGGCAACCTCACCGACACACTCATCGTCAACATGTAGGAGACTAATACATTTGCATAATTTGGTATCATTTGATTTAGTCAACAGGTTTTGACGTCTGCACGGTCTGTCTTTTTTGTTTGTTTGTTTGTTTTTATTCAGGGAGTCTGTTGGACTGGATTTTCAAGAGGAGCTCTCTGACATGCTGCTTCTAAAGATGCTCAGATCTGCCACCCAAGCATCTGCTGACAAGGACAGGGTATACGTAGAGCTTTATTACTGCCATCAGAGGGGTGGAGTCTGTTTGAGAGAATATGGCTATACAAAAAAGCATCCTGAATACAAAGGAAGTATCTAAACAAGTCCGGGAGAACGTTCTAGAAAATGAATCAGGGTTTGGTTATAGAAAAAATATCCCATACTTTGAACACCCAATGGAGCACCATTAAATCCATTAATAACCATGGAAAGGATATTGCACAGTGTGTCACAGTATGTCACGCTGCCAAAAGTCAGTGATCAGGTAAGGAGCAACCAAGAGCAGGGACACGCCACAAAGCTGGGCGTTATGGAAGAGTAGCCATTAGAAGGACGCCATTATTGGAATCCATTTGGAGTTTGCCAAAAGGCATGTTAGAGACTTGGGAGGTTCTCTGCTCCGACGAGACCAAACTTGAACTTTTTGGCCTTGGCCCCAAGTGCTAGATTTAGTGGAAACCCAACACAGCCATCACCCTGAGAACACCAGTGAAGCATGATGGTGGTAGCATCATGTTGTTTTTGTTGCTGTTGTTTTTGTTGCATTTCATTAGCAGGGACCGGGAAAATGGTCAAGGTTAAGTCCAACTCAATTCCAGATTTAACACTGCAAAATGTGGAGAAGTTCAAGGGAACTATCCTAGTTCACTGTAACTGTTTTCAAAACTCAACTACAGATACCAGGACCTCTGATCAACTGAAATCGGACAACTACCTATTAACATTATAGATATTTAACGTTAACAATCCAAATAAAAACCCCACAGTTAAAGGAGTAATCCATCATTTATGTCTAATCTCTATTCACTTCATCTGTATGCATGTCTGATTACTACAGACAAGAATTTCAACTTGTTTCTCTGTACTGAGAAATGAAATTTTTTTTTTTGGTAATGTTGGTGTTATTATTTCGTAGGTAAAGAGTAACGCAGTGCGATCTCTGGGGAACCTGCTGCACTTCCTGCAGCCAGTGCACCTGAGAAAGCCAGCGTTTGTGCAGCCTCTTGATCAGGCCATGAGGGCTCTTATAGACACAGCCAGAGGAGATGCTACCATGAAGGTGCGCTGGAATGCCTGCTACGCTCTGGGCAACGCTTTCCAGAACCCTGCCTTGCCTCTGGGTGAGTGTGCAGACATATATGTTTAGAAAATCCACAAACGCTGTGCTGCATTTGAGTAATACGTCAAAGGAAAGAAATACAAATATTGCGGGAATACCAAGAATTCCTGAGGAACGGGATGTTTTTGGAAAGAATGACTTCAGCAGCTACAGTGTGTTGACGCGGCTGATGAATGACTTTCATCTGAAATGTTTTAGGAAACTGTGTACTCTTCCACATTTTTTTTTTTTTTTAAATCTCTAAACGATTATTATATTTAAGGCTGGTCTTAACCGGTCAAAAAGAAATACTGTACGTATATAAAGATGTGGTCATCTCAAAATATATACAGTGGATATAAAAAGTCTACACACCAAAATCTGTCCAAAGCATGTGGCAAAATGTGTTATGCGTTATGGTCTGATGAGACCAAGGTACTTTTTTGGGCCTAATTCTGAAAGATTTGTTTGGTGCAGAAACAAGACAGCTTATCACCATGGTGAAGCATGGTGGTGGCAGCATCGTGCTTTGAGGCTGCGTCTCTTCATCTGGGACTGGGGTGAGGTAGTCGAGATAGATTGGATCATGAATAGATCCAAATAACAATCTATTTTGGCACAAAATCTGCAGGACTCTGTTAGACAGCTGAAGATAAAGGGGAAAAAAAATAACTTTCCAACATGATAATGACCCAAAGCACAAATCCAAGTCAACAAAGGATGGCTTCAGAACAATAAGATCAGCGTTTTGGAATGGCCCAGTCAGAGTACTGATCTAAATCCTTTTGAAAACCTGTACCTGAAGAAGGCAGATGTACAGGAGATCTCCTTGGAATTCGATAGATCTGGCGCATTTCTGCAAGGAAGAGTGGAATAAACTTGCCAAGCCGAGATGTGCCAAGTTGGTAGACACTTCCTCTTTTTTTTTTTTTCTTACATCATAAAAGCCTTCAATTTTAAAATGGGTGTGTAGACCCTTTTACGTCAGCTGTACGTCTTCTGACCGAAACATGATTCCATAGCGAAGTTAAGCCCAACCTATGAGGATTTGAGTTGTAGTGCACATTTTGCCTGTTTACGTCTTCAGGATCAAACCGTGCCAAACTCTCAGTGGGAAAGGATGAAAGGAGCACTGCCTCTTCATGCTTGTCGCTAAGAAATACCAGCTAATTGGGAAGACTCGGACCCGTAGAGTCGACGGCAGAATTATTCACACCCTTCATGCAAATGAGCACAAATGAATGTCACATTCAATGAGGTTAAGTAGCGAATTATTTTCCCTGCGAAACACTTGTTTAACAAGTTTGGGGAAAACGGTGTAATGGCCGACATGTATATGTATGTGAACAGACTACGCTATAGGAACGGAAAATGAAAACATTTAAAATATTCAGCCACAGTAATCTTTGTTTTCATCACTATTTCCTCAGGAACTGCCAGCTGGTCTACAGAGGCCTACTCCGCTCTCTCGTCCATCGTCACCTCCTGCAAGAACTTCAAAGTCCGCATCAAATCCGCCGCCGCTCTCTCTGTCCCTGCTAAACGGGATTGCTATGGAGATGAGCATCAGTTCGCTGAAGTGTGGCGAGCCTTGGCCCAAGCTCTCGAACATAGTGAAGAAACCCAGGACTTTCTCGAATACCGCTACTGCGCCAGCTTGCGTTCTGAGCTCTGCCACGCTCTCCTTCACCTCCTGTCCCTGTGCCAAACCGGAGATCTGCCGGCAATCGGAGCATCGCTGAGCGGCCAATCGGGACCGGCGCTGCACGGCTTCCTGGTCCATTACCTCACTGACGTTTCTTTAGTTCCTGGCCGCGAGATCATTGGTGGAGATGACGCAGGATGCCAGACGGCGCCTACAGACGGACCGAAGCTGCTGGATCAGACCCTGATCAGACTGAAGGAGCTGGAAGGGGATATTAAAACTGGAAGCAAGTCTGATCTTGACATGCTGATTAGATTCTTGGAGGATGTTATGAAGACCTGCGAAGGGTTGAAGGTGTCGGACGGAATGGACATGACACAGAGAAGCTCTTATGAGAAGCCATCATCGCGGACATTGCAGTTATAGGAATGGAAACAAATTGCGGCTTTGGTGCATTTGCCATTCCTAAATGCGTAATCATAATGAAACTCGGTTGAAATAAGATGTTTCGAAAAAATATCATGTTACGGTATATTTACAGCTTTATTTACGTTCACTTTATTAGGAACACCTGTACGCTCATCCGTTCATGCAGTTATCCAATCAGCCAATCATGTGGCAGTTGAAGACTGGAAAAAATACTTACACTACATTTTCCCCCGATCTTCTACATTGTCCCATTTCAGTTTCTGTAGCTTCGGATTCCGAAGTCTGGTCTTGTGCTGTTGTAGTCCATCCACCTCAGGGTTCGAAGCTGTTGTGTGTTCTGAGATGCGTTTCTGCTCACCACGGTCGTATAGAGTAGTTATTTGAGTTACTGTAGCCTTCCTTTCAGCCCGAACCGGTGAGAATGGCCATTCTCATTTCAAACCGTAGAACCTGTACTTTTCTTTGAAACCTCTAGAGACTGTTGTGTGTGAAGAATCCCAGGAGATCAGGAGTTTCTGAAAGACTTAAACCAAGGTCACTGAGATCACATTTTTTTCCCCCCCATCCTGATGTTTGATGTGAATGTCTTGACCTGTATCTGTGTGATTTAATGCATTGCACTGCTGCCACATGACGACTGGCTGATTGGATAACTGCATGAACGAGCAGGTGTACCGGCGTTTCTTTGTTCAAACATGTTCAGTAGCACATGCCAAGTCGACACTGTATATCACAGATGATTTCATGCACAGCAGCTCAAACTCTGATGTTTTAATTTCCCCGATTAGTTTTTACCGATCAGTGTTTTCGTGTCGTGTGGCGTTTACACCGTAATCACCAGATGGAAATGTGAGGTTACACTGTAAACAGTTTACCTAAATACACCCAAGCATTTTGACTTGTCTCAACTGGGAATATCTGATTGACGTGTTCTATTAAAGCCACAGCAAGGAACAATAAAAAAATTTTTTAAGTTAAGTTCGTGTTTTTGTATTTGTGTATCTGGGATGTGCAACATGATGTGAACAGCAGAGGGCGATGTAGAGCTGTGAGTTCAAGCTCAATTAATTAAATTACAATACATTTTATCATGAGGAATTATAAAAAAAAAAAAAAAAAAAAGAAGATAAACTGAATAAATTGTTTACCTCTCACCATTTAGCAACAGGTATCCCTGTTTAATGGTTTTAAATATTCTGTGTATATTATTTTGTCTTATGTATTAGCAGTAAGAACTGTATTTGTGAAGATGTTTTAACATTTATTACTGTTTATTCAGATCACATGCTGCTTTTTTTGTTGTTGTTGTCATTCTTGTCATTTCAGGATTTTCAACTGTGCAAAAGTTTGCATTCCCTTAGGACAAAATTAAGAAGACGAAGAAATTTCTCCCAACCAACTGGACATTTCATGCGATTGGTTAAATAGACGCTCCTTCATTATCCCGAGTGATACAACTGGTCACATGGTGGATTCTAAAATATTGGAAATATTAATATAATTAATATATTATATATAGTAATAGTGAATACATCCGAAAGATATTTCCAGCGTTTGCATGTCCCCGTATGAACGTGATGGAAACATTCCTCTAAAACCTCTGGTATTTATAACAGCCTCTAAATTCCCAGGTTTAATATTTGGACACCTCTCCAACACATTCCTCTGGTCCTGTCTGTTAAAATGTGTTTTCATTTTTGATTTCTAACTAAATAAAATCGAGAAATATCATGATCTCTGTTGCTTTGCTTTGCTTTTTGGATCCGAGACACCAATCCCAAACAAAAGATCTTGTCGTATGTCCAGAATATTTTTTTAATATTCCATTGCAAAATGTAAGAAAGATGAAGTATGTGTTAGTTAAATTATTAACGACTGCTATAGTAGAAAAAATGCTTAGTTGCTGTTTCTTTACTGTAAGAGACTGCCTTTCTTGTTGATTCAGTTATTCTTATGCAGTAAAGTCCAAAAGCTCACTTCCAAGAGCTGTTTTTCACTGGTATAGAAAAAAAAAAAACACTATCACAATAATGACAAAAGTGAATAAAGACAAAAATGTTATATGGCAAAAAAAATGAGCTATTAGTGAATAATTAGTTGACAACAGTTAACAGTGTGTTAGCAATATGCACGTGTTACCATTTCAGTGAACCATGTATATTAACACAGTTTAAAAGTGGAATCAAATCGATGCAAATAGGATGTGTAGTGTAACTTCATATGAGGAGGTTTTTATTTAGTTATGTATTTATTTATTTATTAATTATTATTTTTAGCTAAAATTTGTACACCATTCATGTTCATGGTATTTAAAAATAAATAAATAAATTCAGCTGTTTTGGAGTCTCAAAGCACAACACAGCCTACAGTGTTATTCATTTAATTCCATCAAACAAAATGATATTTTGTTGCTTTCAGTTAAAGTAATAAAACAAGTAAACGAACAACGAAAAAAGATTTCTCTTAGCAATTCATGATAAAATAAAATACGTGTTAAGCTTCTGCATGATTTTAAATGGAGTAGTTTGATAATTAGTAGTAGTAGAAGTAGTAGTAGCAGTAGTAATAGTGGTATTGTTATTATTATTATTGTTATTATTATTATTAGTAGTAGTAGTAGTAGTAGCAGTAGTAATAGTAGTATTATTATTGTTATTATTATTAGTAGTGGTAGTAGCAGTAGTAGTAGTAGTAATGGTGGTATTATTATTATTGTTATTATTATTATTATTATTAGTAGTAGTAGTAGTAGTAGTAGTAGCAGTAGTAGTGATAGTGGTATTATTGTTATTATTATTATTAGTAGTAGTAGTAGTAGTAGCAGTAGTAATAGTGGTATTATTATTATTAATAATAGTAGTAGTAGAGGTAATAATAATAATAATAATAGTAGCAGAAGTAATAGTGGTATTACTATTATTATTATTATTAGTAGTAGTAGTAGTGGTATTATTATTATTATTATTACCGTAATTTACAGTAATACAGTATACAGTAACTGTATTTAGGGATTAGTTACAGTCTTCATATTAGATACTCATACAGTACTTTCATTATATACTGCATTAAGCATTAATGGTCTTTATTAGACCATAATTGTATATCTGTATCTGTTATCTGAAAATGACCAGCAAAATTACTTCGCATGAATTAATCATTTAAATTCACATCTTACTAATATATAATAGGCAACATATTATTCATACATGTCCTGTGTAGTGTCAGGTAACTGCTGCAGTTTATAACTTTGGAGCAAATAAGAGTTCAATAAGTAGCTAATACTATAAGATGTGTTAGAATTTTAATCACCACTAATAAGAGTCTAAGCATGTTTTTCTATATTCTGAAAAACCAACAGAAAAAGAGCATTGTATTGTATTGTGATTGCCAGAAAAGCCCGAACACAAATACGCTGCATAACAGAGTTATAACAAAGTGTTTACTGTAACAAAATGTTTGTTTACTGAGCATTACTACAACTAAAAATGGAATTATTGGTCATTTTCAGATTACAGCAATGGCAGCTTGTCTATAGGAGCAGGTGTAGCAGAGACCCAGTATACAGCACTGTATATATCAGCCATGTTAATCTTTATAACTCTTTATAATTTTAAATTCCATTTAAATATTCATCACTCTTTTTGGGTCACCAATGATTTAAACAAAATGTTGCTAATTGTGCGTCCTTGGAATTTATTTTACAGTTAAATGGGTCCCTGGCTATAAAAACAACAACAACAACAACAACAATGCTTTATAGGTTATTGGTGGATTAATTTACAAGTCACTCCACTTACTGTAGGTTAACTGTCTTCTTAAATAATGCTTCTCAGTAATATACAGTGGTGTCCAAAGATCTGAGCCCACTAGTGAAATTCTTTCTATTTTTCATTCTTTTCAAAATGAATACAAGATTTTTCATTAGGAATTATATTATTAGCAACAACTTATCCTTAAGAAAATTCAGAAAATACTGAAATTTATGTCCATCGACGTGTCGTGTCATCTGATATATTTGAATTTATTTCCCAGATTTTCAATGTAGGCCCATACTTCTGAACTCCCCTGTATGTGTCTGTGTGTGTAGTCTTTTTAAAGAGGCCATAAGTTCGCTCCTTTAGTTTCTGTGTAATGAGATTCTGGACTGCAAGAAGGAAAACAATGCCTGAAATCTCTGCTGATAGCAAAGCAGCAATAAACTTGGAGGCTCAGTAGGCAACAAGGAAGTTGTGAAGATTACAGAACTGTTGTGGGTTTTTGGCAGAAGGGCATATAAAACTACTCTGACACTTGACTTGTTGTTTTGGCACGTTCAGCTCTTATAGCGTTAAAGACGGTGCGCTGGAACTCTGTCCTCTGACAACTCGCGTTCACTGAGGTGTGAAAGAGAAAAGCAGGGTGATGAGCATCGTGGAGAGGATGATGAGGGGAAAACGTGTGATCGAGCAGAAGGACGGATCAGGCAAGCGTGAGGTTCAGAGAGAGCAGCGGGGGGGCAGAGTCCATTTGCCTATAACGATAGGGGGGGGGAGAGGGATGAAGGGAACGCTGAATCAGGCATGTCCCTGGGCAATCATCCCCATCCTCCTATCCCCGTGGGTGGGTGAGTCGGCAGACATTGTTTCCATGTTTAAGGAAAGACTTAAGAAATCATGATGTGCACTGATACTGTGTAAGCAGTGGCCCGTGCATGGCTAGCACCATTGTTGTCACTTTAAAGTGACAGATCTTATGGCTTACGATACTGTAGCAAATGTTTAAACATTATAAACTGAGAATTAAAACCAAAAATGATCAGAACAGCTTATCAGAATGGTTCAGATGGGGATGAACCTATCAGCTATATCATATACTGTATAAATAAATAACAAAAACAGTAAAGATGCTAACATGACATACCTATTTGGTGAAGTGCATTACTTATGAAACACTCAATTAACCTGAGTTACAGTTTAGCCAAATGAAAATGCCTGTAGTAAGAACCTAAGTACCTTCTCACAGGGGAGAAATTGAGGGCAATGAGAAGAAGAAAAGATGAGAGGAAGGGTTTGTGTGAAATGGAAATTAAAGATCTCTGGGAAATTACATGCATAGAGTACATACATCTACCACAGCATACTGATGGTGGAATGGTGGAAAGTAACAAACTCCATGTACTCACATTACATGATCACTGTGTTGTTGTTGTTGTTGTTGTTTTGAGTATAACTAAATCCTAGTACTTTGACTATTTAAGCTTTTTAAAATAGAATATTCAACTTCATTACCTTTATTTTTGAGCCAATTTCCAATCAAATCAAAGCAGTTTCCTGACCAAAGTCTACATTTCAGGTGTCAAATATTTAGCAGCAATGTCTGAGACAGTGGAGACAAATGAGCAATCCCTGACCCAACTGCAATCAGCTAATGGACTTTCAGCAGGATAATGATCTGCTAATGATCATCCTGTGGAGATTTCACAGCTAAACATCCAACCCGTACAGAAATGTACAGGTAAGCCGTGAGCTAGCTAGCTGAGTGAGTGAGCCAGACTAGCTAGCCAGATCTTTTGATGTTTTACAGTATCAAAACTCTGTAATAAACTTAAGATGACACTTCGATGTGTTAAATACTGTATATCTAAGTGCTGCTACAGCCTATAGGATTAGGTGTAAGGGGCATCTCTGCTACGTACTGTAGCTAACTATGTAGCTAGAAACGTGCACGAATTAACATGAGCTAGCTAGCTAAGGAAACACTCTAAGCAACTGAAACTCCAACAGCATTTGGCTAGGTGTTTAGTTTGGCTAGAAACTTATCTAGCCAGCTAACATTACCTTTCTTTATATACTGTTGATCATGGAGGTGGTGTTCAATTCAGCATAGCTCACTGGGTTAGCTAACATCCTCACAAATAGAACGTTTTCAGATTAGTTGTGTCAGTAGAAAAAGTCATTTGTACAGGAGACGACTTATTTAGTCGAGTCATTTTCATGATTGCTGCTTTTACTTTTTCTCAAGTGAACTATTACCACAGCCTGCAGTACTTCTCCTCACGTCAGTGTGTTTTTTGTATTCTTTCCACCACTGCATACTGACACGGTGTCTGATCATGTGAGATGTCTAAAATAATTCCTCTCTTTCCTTTATGGTCTTTTCTTTTATAGTGCCTTCCCCAACCCAGAGCAGGAATAGCTCATAATTGTTGAGCTATCCTTCTGGTCTTTACTATGCCATAAAATCATAGCACACTGTCATCACATTTTAGTATGACAGTGTTGCTCAGTGTCATTGCACTTGGACGAACGATAAATGCTCGACACATTCACGCGCTACGGATATTTTCATGCCCGGTGCTTTGTAGATAGGATTTTTATTTTATTTGTTTGTTGAAGAGACTTTCTGTAAAGAATCTCTGTCATTTCTACAATACAATTCTTTATTCTAACCAGCGTGATAGTTTAAGTTAAAGTGCTCTGCAGTCCAGTACTCTAGTCTGCCTGGTATTCTGGGAAAATAGTTCTGGGACTGGGAGATTATACTTTATCAAAGCGAGTAACTTAATAGCTGCTGCTGTGACCGTATTATAATAATACACTGCAATGTACAGTTCACTTTACTGTAAAACTGACTCGCTTATTTTTGAAACTGAAGCAGCAAAGGAAGCTAGTGGAAGCTAGCAGAAAAGGCAGCTAGCTAATTGGAGGCTAATATTCTTCAAATATTTTAGCGTTTTAATTTTTGATTTAAAAAAAAAAAAAAACATAGCCTTTTCTATTATTTTAGCAAAACAAGATAAGTGCAAGGTTTGGACTAGAGATAAAGCAAGGTGATGCTAAGTAACTTTAGCCTAGCTAGGTAGCTGATTTCTGCTAGCTAGCTAGCATGATATTTTAAATATATAACAAAGCTTTGTTTTTTCCTTTTAGCTTTAACTCGATTGTTCGTTTCAACACGGTCTTACTGTGCGATTTATTACCTTACGTTTATTTTTATGTGAGCTGAAATGAAATGATGATAAACACATTTTTTGAATGTTTTATTTAAATATGCAGTCCAACGTGCGATTACTGTGAACGGACATTGCACTACGAATGCTGCAAACGTTATCCACAGTAACTACCTGGAACTCTGCTGCCAGTAAAATACTGTAAATTTACAAGGTCATTTTTTTTTTTGTTGTTGTTGTTGTTGTTGATGATTCAGTTATTCTTTACCATCTGATGACTGATGAATAATAAAGTATACACAGCAAAGTACAAAAGTCAGAGCTCTGAACCAAGAGCTGCTTTCATTTGATCAGCTCTCATAATGGTGTCCAATTATATTTCTCATGAAATATTTTGCCGTTCATCTTTATTAACATAAAATAATACGTAATCATAAATACACAGGCCAACAAATACTCAGGAAAAGAAATAATCAGGATGATAGAGACACAATAAATACACAGGAGAATAAATACTCAGAACAATAAATGCACAGGACAGTCAACACCCAGGATAATAAGTATTACAGGATAAAAAATACACAAGACAATAAAAATTCAGGACAATAAATGCTAAAGACAGTGCATACTAACTAGAGAGGCCAACAGAACAGTACAGGATGGAAGAAACCAGTGCAAACAATTGTCTGTAAACTGTAGACTCTACCCTATTATGCAGTATTAAGACAGTGGAGCAGTAAGATTAGTAGTAAAAACAATGGATGTGGGAAAACATATATTGTTGAGCCTTTTCTCAGGTTATCATGTGACAGAGAACTGAACAAAAGTACGAACCTTTGTTCAAATACTGAAGATAAAATAGTTAAGATTGGCGTTAGGCCTTAGGGGAATGGTACTGCCAAGTTTATATGTGTATTGTTCCAAAGAAGTGAAAGTATTGATTAAAATAGTGGATAAAATAGCGTGTGTAGGTGTGTGTGTGTGTGTGTGTGTGTGTAGAATAAGAGAGAAGTGTGGCACCCTTTTTGATTAAGTTAAATATTTCTGGCCAATTATGTCTCAACCATCATGAATGAATTACCAGTAGAGCTCCATCCTGCCAGATTATGCATTAAGTGAACTGAAGTTCATCTAACTTTTGCTCAGTATATCTATTATAGCTTAGACAGGAAGATTTGTTTAGGGACACAAGCATAGGATTTTGCCATTATGCCATCTTATTTACCTCATGTACCTGAAAGAAAAAGAACCTTAACAGATCATTCATCCAGCACCGTTATGCTCCGCTGGTCCTTTCGCAATGAGCTTAGTTTCACATCCTGGAAAAAAAAAAAAAAAATGTAATTTCGTTAAGTTTGGTATTAACTACTGTTAATCATTGAGCATCAACCTCTCGCTGCCAGGATATGTGAGAAAGGTAGGCGAGCAGTCCGAACCACTCTATCACGGTGATATCAGTGTCAGTAAGTGATGAATCTAAAAGAGTCCAAATGACACATCTGTTTGAATGTCATCAGAAAATATTCAACATCATGTTTGCGCATCATTAAAGCAAAAAGAGGTTTAGTTTCATGCTGTTGTGGTCTAATAATAATTACTATACAGCTTGTGTTGTTAATAGTGGATCGTTAACTTATTACTAAATCGAAATAAAATTGAACATTTAAGCAGGTAATGCTGATTGATTTCGGTTCTCCTTAAGGATTTGTTCATTTATTGTCTATAGCACATTAATTAGCTTAAATGTTGGAGTTTTTTTTTTATTTTATTTGTAGCATGATTGATTTAAGTCCTAAAGATTAATATTTTATTTTGTATGTATGGCAATGTGTAACTAATTCTGAACCACGAATGTGTGTGAGCTACATCCAATTAGAACTGAACAGACTGTACCTGCATTTTGCAGAATGAACTTTCACAGTCACAAAAGCGCTAAGCTTAGGTCATTTTGACATTGCACATTAAATCGATGTTGTTGTTGTTGTTTATAACCTTAATCGTTTGGCTATTAGTGATATTTTTTTACTCTGCTTCCTTATTTTATTACCTATTTAACTGCAGGAGTAATATACAGTAGGCTTATGCTTTTTTTATCTGAAGTTCATACATGTATATAAAACATACTGGAAATGCTTTATCCAGAAATAAATAATGTTGATGAAAAACAAATAGTAAATAAAAAAAAAAGAAAAGAAAGAAAGAAAGTGGAATTCAAACATGTTTCTCAATGTGTAGAATTTTTACCTCTTGTTCTTCTTCTTCTTATTATTATTTGTAGTAGTAGTAGTAGTATTACTGTTGTTATTATTACAAATTTTACATTTAAAGGTATATATCAAAATGTATGTATTACATTTCAGTGCTATAGCGTAATATCTGTTTTATTCAACATTTTCTTCTTACTGCAAAAAAAAAAAAAAAAAGCCCCCTAGATCAGGGGCTCTCAGCCATTTTCCAGTCAGGAACTTCGTTAAATGTAAAAGAAAAAAAATCCACTGATCCCCTCGGTACAGATTCATGAACACAAATCATTATTTGAACGTGTATAATAATAAGTTTGGCGTTTTATTAGATCTTTTTACTCGCTCACTCTCAATCACTTCCGGTAGCCGTTTTATCCAAGTCACGATGGATCTGGAGATTATTTTTTCGTAGACAATCCGCTTACTGCTATGTTATTAGGAGGTCGGAGGAAACCAGAGAACCTGGAGGAAATCCATGCAGACACGAGGAGAACAAACACGCTGACAGTAACCTGAGCTCGGGTTATCATCGAACCGGGGACCCTGATCACTCAAGTAATCAATCATAGATATAATAACTTAAAACCAAAACAATAAAAATTAAAAATAAAAAAACCCCAAAAAACCTTAGCTTTTGTTTGAGAACCATGGATCTAAAGAACAGTTCAGGCCTGTTTTTATAGTATTGTTATTATATGCCTGTTTTCAGAGTATTGTATGGATTATGGTACAATTGTGCCAATGTTGCTTTACAATGACATTTTGCATTCATGGCATTGGGCAGATGTGCTTAGCGACTTACAGAAGTGCTTTGTCGTCTCTATAAAAACAAACAAAAACCCACATCCTCATGATAGTTCACTCGGTCAGGGACAAGGTCATTTTATTCGAAGGGGCATTTTATATGAAGAAATCATATTTGTGATCAAACTGATTTCCCTAATATACTCTATATGGCCAAAGGTTTGTGGACACCTGACCATCACAACCATATGTCCTTGGTGAACATCATCGCATTCCAGATTTATTCCCCCGTTTGCCGGATTTGTGTTCATTCAGCTACAGGAGCATTAGTGAGGTCAGCCAATGATGTCAGGTGAGGAGGTCTGGGGTGCAGTCGGCTTTCAAGTTCATCCCAAAGGTGTTCAGTGGGGTAGAGGTCAGTTCTCCGTGCAGGATGCTCGAGTTCTTCCACTGCAACCTTGGCGAACCATGTCTTCATGGAGCTCGCTTTGTGCACAGGGGCACTGTTAGTTGCAATGAAGGGAAATTGTAATTCTACAGCAAACAGATTAATTGTGGAAGAACCACTTATGGGTGTGATGGAGAGGTGTACGCAAGTTTTTGGCCATACAGTGTAAACAGGTCTGCTGTGCATTAGAAACAGTGCAGAAGTATGGCATGAGGAAGGAATTTGCGCCTGTGTGTTAGCGTTAGCCCCGCCCACAACACAAGGTACGCCGCCTCCTCGGCAGGTGCGTTATCACACCACAGTGCGGTCTCGTGGTCGACTACAATCCAAAGCAGTCTTTCCTCAGCGCTGCTCAGCTCTGTTCCGCTCAGCCGCATTTCCCCGAGCTGCGAGGACCTCCTCGCCACCGGCTTCATGTTTGCTGACATGGTGTCGCAGTTGACGTCTCTTCAGCAGGAGTTACTGAGCGCCTTGTTGGACTCGGGACTGACCAAGGATGAGCTCGTGCAGGCGCTGCACGACCTAGAGCCGCGTCCGCCTGGCTTCGCTATCAAAACCGAGAAGCCCTTATCCCCAGCCAGCGCTAACGGTGCCAGCGATACGGACTCCAAGCCGGTATATATGACCCTGCAAGCCAGAGGGAGTAAAGTGTCCGGGGATGAAGGCTCAGAGTCAGGAGAGGACTTCGACACGCCGCCCATCCTGAGGGAACTGCAGGCGCTGAACACCGAGGAAGCTAACGAGCAGCGTGCCATGGTGGAGCGCATGCTGGCGTGAGCGCGCACTCATTTCACAACACCACACTCAGCTCAGCTCAGCTCACTGACAGAAAGCTACACAGCTACCAAAACCAAATACAGTAAAAACACCAAATAATGAATTCTCTACCTTACTTACTTACTTGGGTAACACTTTAACTGAAGGAACACGCACATATATAGGGGTTAATTAATGTCCTGTTATTTGCGTAAACGTTTATTCACCTTGTATTCGCCTGTACTGCTACATAGCTAGATAAAAATGATTCATTATTGCATTATTAGTTGTGATAATACACTTGTACAATACATTCGATTAATTATTAAAGGAATTAATAACCTAAATATTTAGTTAAGACCTAATAGAAGTTGAATAAACCCCTAATACACTAATATATATTTTATATTAGAGAGAGAAGTAGAATTGTAGTTATCACTAAAGACTAAAAAGCAAGACATTTAATAAAAAACAAACGAAAAAAACAACAACCAGTCATTTGATGCCACCGAGAACCTAAAAATCAACAATGAATAATAATAAGATGTGAATTTAGGTTATTAATTCATGTTCAACAGCTTGTAGGTTTTTAATAAAATGTTTATTGAGAACGATCACAGCTAATAATGCAGTTATTAGACACTAGTTACGTAGCAGTGCAGGTCGTTATGAATAAAGAGTAGCCTATACACAGTGGATAAACGTTTTACGAGCGTCCAGTAACAAATAACACGACCCTTATATGTGTTCCTTAAAATAAAGTGTTAACACAACTTCATTTTGAAGAACTTCTACGTGTCATTGAAAACGAAATTGTTTTTTTTTTTCTGTGGCTCTAACCTTGGTTTTAAGGCGCCTGTCATATTTTACTGTTTCCAACATACTAGTTACAGACATGAAGGTATAACGAGCATAGTTACCTCAGAATAGTAGACATACTAAAGGCTTAGGCTAGTAGTAGGCCTATCATGATTGAATGTGTAATAAACACAAACCATGTAATAAACATAAGCCATAAAGTACCATAGTAAAATCATGGTAGTATCATGGTCCAGACTTTGATAACCGTGTTATTATGTGTCATAAAGTGAAATCGTAGTAACACAGTAAAGCGATAGAGAATAGCGAGTTTTCCTAATGCTGAATTAACTCTATTTTTATCTTACACCATTAATTCAACAATAGAATAATGCTGAATTAAAGTTAGTGTCTAACCGAATAAGTCTTACAGTGTTAAATTGCCAAATTCAACAAATCGCATTAACCTGACACATATAGTGTATATTTATTACTTTAAAAATATCAGTTCATTAGTTTATTTAACTCTGATGAACTCTTACAGCGTCCGCAAGTATCTGTTAACGCTGTAACGCTTTTTGCTGAGTTTACTGTTTTCTATCTAAATGACTACACTGGGAATATTTTAGTTTTATGAAATGTTTTTCTGCGTTTTGCTTGGTATAGACTGGGGGTGTGCACATAGACCTGGGCGATATGACAAAAATATCATATCATGATTCGTGAAGGCATTTCTGCCATATTTGATGTATATCACGATATATAGCTACTGTAGGTTTGCTTACAAACTGCCAGCGGTGTTGCATTTGAAAGGAAATAATAATGAGTTCATTATTAACAAAGAGTGATTATTAATATTTTTAATACACACATTTCCAATGCAGTTATTTTTATTTTTAAATTTGTAAACATTTTTCATTTATAAAAAAAAAACAAAAAAAGGACAAAATATTTATCACTGAAAAGAGATTATTATTATTATTATTATTATTATTATTATTATTACAATTTTAAAGATCAGGCACACAATTTTAACATCACATCAGCTGCTTCAAGTCAGTTTATAATGATAATTTTTTAAAAATTTAATACAAAATATATCACGATGGTATCTCAGAAAAGTGTATTGTGAAATAATATGATGATATTGTCCAACTGTGCTTTTTTTTAATCCTACTCCTACCTGCTCCCAAAGTAATTCTGAACAATTCCTGCACGCTCCCACAGTTATTATTTTCTTTGCACCTGCTTTCTAAAAAAAAAAGACATAGTTGGTTCTGTTTCCCAAAATATAATCAGATTAGTAATTGAAACCACAGCGACCCAAAATAAATCATTCACTGAAGATGAATGAGTGAACGTGCTACATGCGTCAAGAACGACCCGCTGCGTCCAGTACGCTGCCATGTTAATCAATGTGGCCTTTCTTCATCCTGTGAGTTTTATATCTGACCACCTGCTCCTTCCTGCATGAAATTAAAAACTGTCTGCTCCCACGACTTTTTATTTTGGCTCCCACAGGAGTCCAGTATCGATGCACACCTCTAGCGAAGACCGTCAGTGTTTCGGCAGTCGATGGCTCGAAGCGACACCACGTGCAGTTGTTTTTATTAATTTATTTCTATAAATCATAAACAGAAGGATACACAAGTCTCCTGATTGGAGAGAAAGGACGTCTGGTTATTCATTGTCTAAAGCTATAGACGTTAATCAACACACTTTTTAGGGCTTGTTTCCTAAAGCAAATAACGTCTGCGGATTGAAGTGTCCATACTGATCCTCCATAATTCAGATTCCACTATTATTATCATCACAATACCTTTCTCTCACACACACACACACACACACACACACACACACACACACACACACACACACACACACATTACCCACTATAGTCTTAGCAGGTGTGTCTTTCAGTAACAGTTGAACGTGAAACCGGGAAAGATTGATTTCCAGAAAATGTACTAAATAACCAGGAAACTAGATGCATTTAATGTAATGATTGCAAAAAGTCTGTTATTATATCCATTCCCATAATTTTTAATGCTATTTTCATTAAATACTCCTAATTCTAGGGCTAATTAGACTATTAATCTATTCCTGCATATGTTAAAATAGGTTTACTGTGACTAACAGCCTACTCTGGACTTAAAAACACTGTGATTGTGTCAGAGTGAAAATGCTTAGCCTAAAAAGATATGTAACAATTATGTAATAATATGAAATAATATATATCTAAATATATAATAATAATATAAAAATAATATATACGCTGAAATTATATTATATATTATGCTGAAAGAATAATTAACAGTGTGTAGTTATGTAATCTAAAATAATCAACCTGTAGGCTTATACATTGTAATACACCTTATATCATCTTATAGACTAGAGTTATTGTAGTGTAAATTAACAATATTGTTAACGGCAACACAAATAAATATGTAATAATACTTATAATGCTTATTTGTAGTAGTATATGCTCATGTACTAATAAGTCATCCTGTACATTTGTATATGTTGTTGTATATGTAATAAAATAAATAAATAAAAAAAAAACGAATAGATTTTAGGCTATTATAGATTATAGGCTAAAGATTTATTAAGCACAGCTCTAAAGCAAAGCATAATAATAAACTGTTTACTGTACACTCTATCTTAATATTGTATGTAGCATATAACAATGCAATAATAATAATAATAATAATAATGTCATAAATCATCATCATCATCAATGCAATTTCATTATTAATATTATTATTATTATTATTATTATTATTATTATCATTATTATCATTATTATTATTATTATTATTATTATTATTATTATTATTAGTGGTGGTATTAGTAGTATTCCTGTTATCACTGATATCGTTTGCTCTGTGTTGGATGGCAGTGAGGATCCGTGGCGCGCAGCTCGCACTATTAAAAGCTACATGCAGCAGCACAACATCCCTCAGCGCGAGGTGGTGGACGTGACAGGACTGAATCAGTCTCACCTCTCGCAGCACCTGAACAAAGGAACGCCCATGAAAACAACCAAACGAGCCTCGCTCTACGCCTGGTATGTCCAGAAACAACGAGAGATTGACCGGCGTAAGTTAGCCATTATCCTTATTGTGCTTTAAAATGGTGGACATATTGAGCAAGTTCTGTAAAGCCTTTGTATATTTTCTATATTATATTATATTATATTATATTATGTTATGTTATGTTATGTTGTATTATATTATATTATAGTATATTACAGTATATTATGTTATGTTATATTATATTATGTTAATAATTCCCATATAATGTGTGATAATATATAATAATGTAATTATACTAGAATGTACTGTATTATTTCTTGTTGTTTGATCCAAAGCATATAGCAACGTTAACTTTCTATGTATACCTTGTGATATATCACGTCTTATTTTCACAGAGTTTGACCGTGTTCAGGGCTTCAGTGACTCAAGCAGTCAGGATCAGGTCCTGTTTTTTTTCCCAGAATTCCACCACAGCGGGCAGAATGCGAGCTCTGCATCAGGGACGCTCGCGGACGAAGGCGTGCCAGGTTCAAAAAGACTGAGGCGGAACCGCTTCAAATGGGGCCCAGCGTCTCAGGAGATCTTGTACAAGGCCTACGAGAGGCAGAAGAACCCCAGCAAAGAGGAGAGAGAAGCGTTGGTGGAGGAATGCAACAGGTACGAGTCTATTTCTTGTCTAATATATCAGACCCCGAGTCCGAGAGTGCATAATTGCCCATGCTCTCTGGGCGGGAGGGGATCACTGACTCCTTGATGGGTGTCTCTCAGGTCACGTACGCGTAAGAGGTTAGTTCGTTATTTTATTTAGTTACTTTCCTGTGAGTGTGTTCAGCTGCTCTGTGAGCTAGCATGGAGAACAGTTCGAAAACTAGCCGCATGTGTCTCAGAGGAGGCTAGACTTCATCTTCTGCATTTAGTAGCTGTCATGTGATGGGGGAGGAATGAAAATAAAATGAAAGCTAAGAAACAAAATATTTATTAGGAACGCGATGAGAATGTATGGTTTTTTTTTTCCCTCTCAGGGCTGAGTGTGTACAGAGGGGTGTGTCACCCTCTAAAGCTCATGGCCTCGGCTCTAACCTGGTCACAGAAGTTCGCGTCTATAACTGGTTCGCTAACCGGCGCAAAGAAGAAGCTTTCCGACAGAAGCTGGCTATGGACACGTATCCTGTTCACAGTCTGAACCCCTTACTGCCTCCCACACACAGCCAGCACCATCACAGCAGCCCAGATACGAGTAAGATTTACCTACACGTTCACCCTTATTGTGGAGACAGTACACAGGACATTTTAATACAGTGATTTTAATAATGATGTTGATTTTATTCTGCTGAAAAACAGGGGGTGACAATCAGTTACTGACAAATAACTTGTCCCAAGATCTTAGTGCTTTTCACGTTGGCTGGAATTAAAGAAGGACGAAATGACATCAATATGTTTTCTTTAACATGTTTTCAACATTACATCTTGAAAAACAGAATTAAAGAAATGGACTGGCTGACAAAGAAAAAGGAATGCACTCAAAAGGCACATTTCTGTCGAGTATTTACTCACCTGCAGAATTACTAGAATTATTGGCACCCTTAGTTTAAAATAGATATATACACTCTATACACTCTAGATGGGATATGCATGATTCAGACCCACACACACTGAGACATTCATGCACGCCGAGGGACAACCTCGCATAGCGAGTCCACCTATTAGCATGTTTTTGTGAGGTGGGAGGAAAACAGGAGTGAGAACTAGAGTGTTTGTAAATTTACTTCAATTAAACATTTGATTTTTTTCAGCGTCAACTGAATGTCTTTAATTAACCACAAAGACATTTTTACTCTTTTACCAAGGGTGCAAATCGTTCTCGAGCTGAATGTTTACCTAATGGAGGGTAAAATTAGAAATCCGAAAGGGACAGGCAAATGAGCCAGAGAGTGCACTGAACGGTGTGTGTGTGTGTCTCTGTGTGTTTTCTTTCAAAATTCCTCTCTTGGTCAACACACAAAGCCACACCTTTAGACACCTTTAACAGCGGAACACATAAAAGTCTTGCCTCATGCTTGGGGTCAGACTTCGGTTAACTCGGGAATCAGGGCTTGGCAGATACGAGTCAGCACACACACACACACACACACACACACACACACACACACACACACACACACTCACATACATAAATCAATCACTTTTTTTTTAGGAACTTCTCAACTCTCAACGTTCAATGAGTTCTTATATGTTTACAGAGTGTTATTTATACCTTGTACGTCTCTACAGCTGTGAGATATGGCGAATTTCGTTAAACGTTTGCAGTTGGATTGTACGTTACGTCAGAAGGGTGTGACTCGGAGGCCTGTGTGTTTACCTGTACTGTGTATTCTGCAGCCGGTCCACGAGCTTAGATTGTGTGTTTGTGTGGCCAACTGATTTGAGAAAAGGAAATAATGTTTGTCAGAGTTGATTCAGAAACATCACGGGATAGAGAGAACATTTAGAAGTTAGAACAGAGAGAAACTGAAAGTAAGCTTAGGAAAGGTTGGAACTGACATGTTGGTATGTTTGTTTAGTACTGGCTCTTATTGATTAGCTGACAGTAAGGTATGTAAGAAACATAAGGTCAAATACATTGGACCATTGTCTGTGTAACTGAAACTTTTCCTTTTCCTCTTGTTCAGTCCTGTTGAAAAATATATCCTCTGTACAGCAACATTCGGGTTGTGAAAGTATACATTTTCCATCTTTACGTCTCTCAATGCAGAACTCAGATACAGCCATCAGGGATCCAGTGATGTCACTTCCTCAACAAGCATCGGTCACCATGGCAACAGCCAGTCGGTGTTACAGCAAGTGTCTCCACCTGGCTTGGACCCCTGTCACAGCATGTTGTCCCCTGAAGCCAAGATGGTGAGTCAAGATGGCGTGATTGTATAATACACTAAACACTAAAATACAGGAAGCCTCTCTGTCCACTCATGTTTATTGTACACATATCGCCAGAACTATCAGGATCTTGTCAATTAGCTACGCACCTACTTTTAAACACCGTGACAAGCTTTTGTTCAGAGTAATATACACTGATCAGCCATAACATTAAAACCACCTGCCTAATATTGTGTAGGTCCCCCTTGTGCCACCAAAACGGCTCGACCCGTCGTTGCACGGACTCCACAAGACCTCTGAAGGCGTGCTGTGGTATCTGGCACCAAGACATTAGCAGCAGATCCTTTAAGTCCTGTAAGTTGCGAGGTGGGGCCTCCATGGATCGGACTTGTTTGTCCAGCACGTCCCACAGGTGCTCGATTGGGTTGAGCTCTGGAGAATTTGGAGGCGGAGTCAACACCTCTTTGTCATGTTCCTCAAACCATTCCTGAACAATTTTTGCAGTGTGGCAGGGTGCATTGTCCTGCTGAAAGAGACCACTGCCATTAGGGAATACCGTTGCCATGAAGGGGTGTACTTGGTCTGCAACAATGTTTAGGTAGGTGGTACGTGTCAAAGCAACATCCATATGAATGCTAGGACCCAAGGTTTCCCAGCAGAACATTTCCCAGAGCATCACACTGCCTCCTCCTGCTCGCATTCTTCTCATCCTGGTGCCCATTTCTCCTGCTTCCAACACATCAACTTTGAGAACTTACTGTTCATTTGTTGTCTATTATATCCCACGCCTTGACAGGTGCCACTGTAACGAGATAATCGACGTTATTCACGTCACCTGTCAGTGGTTTTAATGTTATGGCTGATCAGGGTTTTTTAGTCACTGAATTAAAAAATCATGGCATTCACTTTTTTTTTTTTTTTTCCCGTTTCCAACACCGCATTTCCCAAACGCTTTGTTCAGGTCATTTTAAATTAAACCTCATTTTTTTTGCAGCATGCTATGTTCTGTTTTATTCCTTACATCGTCAAGACAGTCTCACAGGAATAAAATGTTTGCGTACGTCCCATCTGCAGCATTTTCTATACAGTGAATATCAACATTCTGTTTCGCAAGCATACGATGCAAATCAACGTATCACACCTTCACTTCAATGCTCTGTATGCCACATTATGCACCGTCATGTAACCACGCCCACTTCTAACACCATGCTATTTGAATATGATTGATATGCAGTAAACTCTTTTTTAGACATATTGAACCTAGCCAACTTCATGCTTGAAAGTGCTTTTCAGGACACATGATCAGGCTCGCGTGTGGCCAGTTGGTAATGCGGTAGAGAAACACAGGTATTTTCAACTTTAGGCCAGTTGCTTGTGTCTACTCTATGCATATGATTTGCTCATATGATTTGCCAAGTGCG
Organism: Cranoglanis bouderius; assembly: GCA_023630585.1. Lineage (NCBI taxonomy): Eukaryota > Metazoa > Chordata > Actinopteri > Siluriformes > Cranoglanididae > Cranoglanis > Cranoglanis bouderius. The sequence continues at coordinate 25,346,936 of CM042541.1, forward strand.
ATCACATGAGCAGTAAAAGTGATTTCTGAGACAATGCCATGTGTCCTGTTTCACGTACCACAGCATGAATTGGACTACAGTGAATAGCATGTGTGGGCAGAGCCCATAGCGCCATAATATCATTACTCAGCTTTATGGCTGCTGAATGAACCCTCTGATAAACATGACTCACTGCTGTGTTTCCTCACCTCAAACTGCTCTTCCTCAAATACACACTAAAGCCCAGTGTGTGAAGATACACAGAGTATTTATTTTGTGAGAACCCAAGCATTATTCTGGTCTTCTATGTATTTACTTTGTGTGTGTGTGTGTGTGCGTGCGTGTGTGTGTGTGTCCAGATTTCGGCCTCGGGTGGAGTCTTGCCCCCTGTGAGCACTCTGACTAACATCCACAGTCTGTCCCAGTCCTCTCACCATCACCAGCAGGCTCAGAGTCTCATCATGACCCTCGCTGCTCAGAGTCAGTGCTGCACCATTTCACCTCGGATTTATTACCACATTTATTGACTTTTCATTGCGGCACTTAGCCGGTTGAGCTATTAATAGACAGTAGTCATATGTTAATATTTAATAGGCAGTAGTAATATGTTAATAGTATCCAGGTTCTTTTACCCTATAGATTAATAAGATGAGATAAAAGTGTCTATGTAGAATAATACATTGTTAATTTTTGTGTAATGCCCAAGAAACTACTAAAACCTTCCTCTCATTAAAAATGGCAGGATCTATGAATGTATGCATGGATATGCAATTCGGAAACGCTCCATGTCAACCCTGTCTCACGGCAAAAAAAAAAAACCCCAAAAAAACATTCAAACAAAAAAAAAAAAGTTATTTGCAGCACTTCCTATAAAATGAATAGAGATGTTCTGTTGCTCTACCACTACGTTATTTGAATACCTAAAGATATCTAATAAATATCTTTACCTCCTTTTTCAAAATATTACGTATTGCCCACTTCAAGTGTAAAGTTTGTACTTTTCACAACATCTGAATAGACTTGCCAGGCTCATGAAATAATGCCATGGTGATAAAATAATGGTAATGCGATAAGGTTACGCTGGTATTTTCAAAACATCAAAAGTCTCATTATTCTCTGTAGCCGAAAGAATACACCTCTCCTGCATTACTAATTCTCTTATGGAATTAAGTTTGTGCCAAAAGTATTTTCAAGAAACGAACAAAAAAAACTCTCTGAAACTGAAAACAGTGAACCATGTAACATGGTCTTCAAATAAACAGCATTCTTTGTTAACAGTTTTCTAAGCTTCGTTTTCGCTAATCATGGTTTATAGGAAAAATAATCAGCTAGCTTTACCATGCTGGTTGTTTTAGTCACAGAAGTTATGAGTAATACCACATGTGATTGCACCAAATCTGTATAATTTCAGGACATCACTACTCGTACATCACACTTCCCAAATCACCGTTATACAGATATCATATCCTCGGAAGTAACCATACAAGAGAGAGTTTGGGGATACTTGAAAGAGCACTATTTGCAGTGTGATGCTATATAATCCTACGTGTACTATAACAGCATCACCTTTCTCCCTCAGGCCTGAGCGCTCCTCCGTCTCAGAACGTGCCCATCATTAACAGCATGTCAGGATTGACGGCGCTGCAGCCCATGCAGTTCCCACACAGCCCCAGCCTCACACCACTTACTACCGCACACTCCTCTCAGCAGGCCTACACACACAGTAAGTACACTGCACATATCTGCAGCTGCGTACACAATCAGTGTCATTAGATACCTCTAACCACTAATAAGGTAATGAAGTTGATGAATTATTGTTCAATTTTGAGTTTAATGATACCGACTCGGTTTTCGGTGCCTTCCCAAGTGTACTCGCCCAAGCAGGAGCCTCCCCAGTACTCTCACCCTTCTCGATTCTCTTCCATGGACACCAGTGCTATCTCTCATCTGGGTTCCAGCAAGCAGGTAAAAAAAAAAAAAAGTCTTTATACACTTACTGCTTAACAATCTTACTGTTCCAAGCACATGTACATAGTAGAACAGCTAAATCGTCTGCTCGAGTACATATACGTGCATATAAGATGATACAAGTGAGCAGTTTAAGGGTATATTTGATGATACCTGTCAGAATTGGGATTTGATCTCGCAACCTTCTGATCCTGTAACACAAAAGCTTAAACACTGAGCCACCATTTGCACTCACTTGCAACGTACTTGCACTGATTCAACCACTTCTACCATGAAATGAACTCCGCAGAAGTTTTTGCTAACATATGCACTTATATCAGAGAGGGTTTGTGTCCGGTGACGGCAGAACCCAAGGAAGTGAAACTGGCCATGCTTTCTCGGAGAGTTAGAACGGTGGATCGGAATTAGTAGGTGGGGGAACATAAAATAAAATAAGCAGGGTTTGTGTTTACCTAAAAATAGTCACTGATAAAAAAGCTAATAAAAACGATCCAGTAAGACATCCGAGACAGACATCTCACTTCTGACTAAAATATTAAATGTGTTGCGTTTTCTGGTGTTTTACTGTAAATCCTGTAATTACTGCTCTAATTGCTCAGTCGTTTACAATTTTAAAAAAATATATATTTCCTATATTTATGAACGCATAATTTTAAACTAGCACATTCCCTGGACTGTTCTAATCTGCTCTTTTCTTTACTTCAGTGCCCTTTGCAGGCTTGGTGACATCGCACAGGTGTGAAAATACTTCCTCGGCAGCTAAGCGACAAGAGTGCCTTACCGCAGTAGCCTTGACGACCTCTCAAGCCAAAGCACCATTAAGAAGAGCACTGTGATCACAGCAAACCACTAAAGAACACGTAATCGTTATTTCAGACACCCGGACAAGAGGGAAGAAAGCGCCGGGACGTTTGGAGGACCGACTCCGCGGCATAACATATACTCGTCAAGGGCTCCGACGTAGCGTCACGGCATTCCCTGTCCAAAATGTAAACGTCAGAATGAATGCGCGACCTCTGCACTTATTAGCTGTCTGATGAACTATCGAACGTAGAATCCGTATAGACCTACACTGGGTACGGCGAACACGGACTCTCCAGAACCGCGTACAATCCTTTTACTCGGCCAATGCTGCATCAATCACCTCAGTGTAAATAGTCCAAGATGTTCCTATAATTTCAGGTTGAAGGTGAAATATGGATTGAGATGGAGCGTGAGGTCAAGCAAGAGAGAACAGTGGTCAGACTGTGTGGTAGTACAATTCCGATGTTGTAGAGACAATGAGTTTTGTATAATTAAATCTCATTTGTTTTATTTCATTATATTTTTCAGGTTTCTTTCCTCAGTCCATTTGCATGTAATGAACACCAGAAGTTACTCTCAGGGACTGATTTTACTCTTCCATCCTAGGAAAAAAAAAAAAATGTTGCTTCAAATGTTGCTTTCTGTGTAAATTCTGGACTTGGTTTAATCATATTTATACTCCTGTAAAACTGTGTGAATTGCATTTTTTATAAGAATACGATCATTATATCATCACTATAGCGCTATACATCTTATACCTATGTCATCTTACATCTATATCTGTAGCTGAGAGGTTTTACATATATATACGGTACTGTGCAAAAGTTTAAGGCACATGCAAAGAAATGCTGTAGAGCAAAGATGCCTTCAAAATAATGAAATTAAATGTTTCTACATTTAAAAAACAAAAAAAACAAAAACATAAAGAGCAGTAAACAGTAGTAAATGAAACAAAGTCAACATTTGGTGTGACAAGAAAATAAAAATAGTAGTCTCCGGTACAATGTGTGCAGTTTTATAAGGAAATGAGCTGGAAATGAGTTTTATTGAGCATCTTGCAGAACCAGACACAGTTCTTCTGGACACTTTGACTTTCGCACTCGCTTCTTATTTCTGCAGCGAAACCCAGCAGCCTTCATTGTGTTTTTTTGTCTGAAAAGTGTCTCTTACGTAATACGCTGCTTTCTTTAATGACATACAAACATTTTTCTGTAACGTTTAATTCTGTGCTAGAAAACTAATGTTTGGGAATCGGAAATGTTTTTTTTTGTACTGACTTGATAACGTAGACGTCATAAAATAAAAAAATCTATAACAAAGTTTGTACTAAAAGAAATAGGGTGGCTAAAACTTTTGCACAGGACTGTATATATTAACCTTACACCTGCCATACTGCAGTGATTATACTTCCCAGCTTGCTAATAGCTTGAGGGAGACTGTGAGAATGTGCACTGTGTAGGGAGGGGTGTTTATTTTAGATTCAGCCCATTAGGTCTATTTCCTCTGACTCTTCTGACCTGGTCCTCTGCTCAAAGGGTGTGAAAAATCAGTTGAGCAATCACTCCAAGGAAATGAGCAAATTAAGTCATTATGCTTTTTTTTTTCTTTCTTTTATTGTATGACTTTTCCAGACTGTGATTAAAATAGATATATTTCCTGACAGAAAACCACAAGTCAGTTACGGTAACCTGCTGGTATAAGAGCATATGGACTGAATATGATGATTAGAAATTAATGCTGATCATTTAAAAAAAAAAAAAAGTCACATTTCAGTGTCTTATATTGTCTTCACTGAAACTCTTGTAGTATGTACATTAGACACAAGGACAAGCTAATAATGTGTGTAATATAAAAACTGTAAGATAATTATATTCCTGTTTTTTTTTTCTTTCTTCTTTTTAAAAATTATTTTCAAGAATGTCTGTCTACCAAATATTTCACAGTATGTATTAAATTGTATTCGGTTATTATTATTTTTTTAATATAACTTCTCATTTTTATTATTAATCAATGACATTTAAAAAATATATATATTTTAATAACAAAATGGGGTTTTCACACAGTCACCAATAGGGGGCACACTCAGTGAGAGAGAGAGAGAGAGAGAGAGAGAGAGATTGATTGACTTTCACCTCTTTTAGATTATCTCCTTCTATAGACTTTATCTCTTTCTGTTTATTATTATTATTATTATTATTATTATTATTATTATTATTATTATTATTATTTTTGGAGATTGGAGAAAAGAGAAAAGCAACTGAATTAGGCTTAGACGTTAACTATAATTATTAACTTTATTCTCGATATGGTGAAGTTTTCTGTAAGAAAAAAAATGTTTATCTAATATTTACGGAAGGAGTCTCCAGTTTTGTAACAGTCAAAGTTGAAGATGTAACTTTTAGTTTTCCACCATGGGAAATAAACATATTTCTAGGTGGTAAGAGTAGCTTCGCTTCACATCAGGTCATATTGCACCACTCTGTTGTTGGTTATTTTCCCATAAAAGCACACCAAGAATTTTACCTAACATCTCATTGTCTATCTCACTTAACTGCCATAATTAATAGTCGTCTTAGGTAATGTGCAGACATGAAGATTTTGGACGTATACTGGTTTATAAAATGTAGTCACACAGCATGATCCAAACATTTAACAATCACTGTTTAATTTGATCTGTTTTTATTTATAATAGCAATAATAAACTGATCTGGGGGATCTGGTGGTCATGTAGCCCTCAGCCATTTTCTGTTAACAGTGGACTTTCTGTAACATGTAAACAATGATATAGAGAACATTTCTAGATAAAGAGAACATTTCTTCCTGTATTCTAAGCAGCTTTGCAGAGTACGAGGTCATTTTAGCCTCCTAAGTAGAGGGCGGGACTCCTGCTGGGGGGTACAATAGGGAACAAAGTGGAGACAGAACCCATAGTTCAGCACTACTTTGAATAATGAATACCAAGTCAGCACGTACTGTGCCCACTTTAGATTCAAAGGTCAGCAAATTTAGATGAAGAGTAGCTGCTGACACGGTTTCCTGTATCTCCTCACCACTCTAACTATACCCTTATATCTGAAACAATGAGACAGTGTTTGACAGCGGAACGCAATGACATTAAATTTCATTCATTGATTAAAAAAAAAAAATTAAAAAAAACAACAGACAGTGCATAAATGATAAACTTTACAGAACTTTACAGTTTAAGGTTTGTTCAAAAATTACATTCTCCTTGTCCACTGAGAAGAGGTTTCTCCTCTTCTGGGCCTTCCTTGGTCTCTAAAGCCATTCTCAGTTTCTGCCAGAAGACCCTCGTTTCTTCTCCATTTTTGGGCCATTTGAGGTAAGTCTTCTTCTTCACCAGCTTACGCATCCGATGGTAGGGAGACAGCTGGTGGGTAGGAATGTCCTCCAGGAATATCAGGATTAATACATCCTTTTGCTCATCGAACAGTCTGAAGTTAGCCATCTGGATTTCTTTGGAACACCACGTGCTCCTCAAATAATTGTACGTGATCAAGCAAATGGTCTTACGACTGCTGTATATCCCGTCCATGATGTTGTCTATGATGGATCTTCCTGGCTCGAAGTCCCTATGGTGCAGACAGAGTCTCCAGCGCTGCTCACCTTCCAAATTAGGGAGCAGCTCCTCGACAACCCAAGGTTCATCTTGGGCATTGTAGGAAATAAAGGCATCGTATCTGAATCCATGTTGCTGGTGCGTCTGTTTCCTTTTGCTGTCGTACAGGAAGGCGATGAATAGGTAGTATGCATACAAAACCTGCCAGTGCAAGAACTGATAAATGAACGAAACCAGAAGGGTAAGTGTAACAAGGACAGAGCTGCAAACAAACATGGCAAAGTCTATATTCACATTACACCACTCTGTATTGAGGTCTAAAATGCTCTTGCCTCTCAGTGATAGTGGGTAGCTACAGGTATATCCATTCAGGTAAATAACCTGGGTGTAATTACTTTTCAACGCCCATTCAATGAAAAAAGCATTGTTACAGTCACAAGTGAAGGTGTTTTTCATTAAATCGAGGAATTTCAGATGAGGGAGTGACCGAATCAACGTTTGATTGATGACATCTAACATATTCTCAGACGCTTTCAAGACCACCAGCCTGGAGAGGTTTGCATGTAGTAAGAAATTCAGAGAATGAATCTGAGCTCTTGAGATGATAAGCTTACTCAGCTTTGGGATTGGGTGGAAAACGTCGGCGGTTATGGATTCGTCGTCTGCGAATGCATTCTTTGAGAGGTCCAAAAACCAAAGTTCAGGAGTGGAGTTGAACATATCAGGATGTAGATATTTCAGGTTCATGCTTCCACCATAGAACATTTTCAAGGAGGTTAAACCTCGAAGCAGGTTTGAGGGAATTTTACCAAAACCTCGTCTTTGACTATGAATAGCCAAAATCTCCAGTGAACCTAAGTGTATAAAAGGTGGCATCTGCAATGTATCATCGACGTAAGAAATGAAATTGCTATATATTTCTAGTGTTTTCAGTGTAGGCATGCCTGAGAACACTGCTGGGTCTCGTATAGTTTTATCCGTCATCCTGTTTGAGGAAAGTAGTAAGTCAGTTAGATTCAGCAGTCCTGAAAATGCATGCGCTTCAATCTCAGAAATCTGATTGTCCCCAAGGTCGAGGCTCCTAAGATCAGACAAACCCTTAAAGCTCTCCTTGGTAAGTGTGCTTAACTTATTACATGTCATTTGCAAAACCTTCAAAGAAGGCAAGCCATTTTTAAAAGCAGTGCCAATTGTCAACAATTTATTCGTCCCCAGCTTTAAAATTTCAAGATTATTCAAATCTTTGAACACGCATGAAGGAAGTTCAGAAATTTTGTTGCTGTACAAATATAGCGAATTCAACTGTGTTAAATTGGCAAAGTCGGAACAGGTTAACATACCAATCCTGTTTCTACTGAGGTCTAGAAATTCAAGCAACGGAAGATTTAGAAACAGATTGTTGACCTGGGTCAGTTTGTTAATTTGTAGACGGAGTACCCTCAGCTGTGTAAGTTCTTTGAATATTGGCGCAGAAATGTGATCTATTTCATTGTCTCCAAAGTCTAGCTCTGTCAAGTTAGAGCAGGGATCAAGCATATGAGCTGTGAGTTTTGAGATTTTGTTGCGCTGCATGCGTAGCACCCTGATTCCAGGCAAGCATGCATACTGTAAAAGAGTCTCTACCTTCATCCATTTCAATTCACTTAATCTGAGTTTAATCAAGGAAGCCCAGGAGACATTGTGAAGTACTGCAGCGATGTTCTCTTCTGGAATGTGCATTGCGGTCAGATTCAGTGCTTTTACTGAATTCAGAAAAGCCTTATCAGTAATATTCCATAGCATTGTCCTGTTTTGGCCACAGTATGATATATCAAGGTAATCTAGATTTGGGAATATATTTTCAGTTATTTGGAACTTGGTCAAGGGATTGTAAGAAAAAACGATTTTTTTCAGCGACAAGGACGTGCTTGACATGTCATACGAGTTGAAAACCTCAAAGTTGTTGCTTCCGATGAGCAATTCCTCCAACCCTGTTGACAAAAGCGCTGGTTTGACGTTGGCAATCTGTTGGAGGTTATTTTTCGTAAGGTTCAGCACCTTCATATTCTGAAGAGCTCTAAAAGCAAATTTGTCAATGCTTTCGATGATATTTCCATCAAGACGCAGCACTTGCAGGTTGGCTAGACTGTACAGTAGAAATCTTGACACTCTTTTCAACTTGTTGTTGGCCAGGTTAAGATTGATCAAGTTGGGAAAATGCTCTGCAGTACCGTCTTGTATCCACGAGATGTTACTGTCAGATAAGTTTAGGTATCTCAGGTTCCAAAGGTCGTCAAATTCTCCAACTCTGATGTTTGAAATGGAGTTGAAGGACATGTCTAGATATCTGACCTTAGTGGGTATCGGTGAAGGAACCGTACAGAAGCCCATCTTGTAGCAAAGAACTTTCAACTCCTCAGTGTTGTTTAGAGCACCAGAGACCGTGCAGTTTGTTAATGAAAACGCATTGACTTGGAAACTGAAGATGAATATGCAGAGAACAGCTAGTGATGTGGTTGCCTTCGAGCACATCTTTTCCAGATTTGCGGACATCCTTCAAAAGGGTGAGTTAGTCATTAGCAGATGACTTCTTCTTGTGCAAGAGCTGTAATGCAAAATCATACCAATCCCTCAGATTTATTTTGTGGTAAAGATTCTACCTAGTTTTAAATACAGAATCTGGATAACAGAGCAGTAATAAAGTTAATAATACAATATTACAGCAATTTTTCTAAATCATAAAATTCCATTTTACAGAAACACTAACTTTCTCCAAATTCGAGAAAGAGGAAATTTGAGGAACAAACGCAGTTCTGTCACGACTTTACTGAATTACACCAATATTTTATACAAGACAAATGATAGAAAATTAGAATCTGGTTCAAATCACAGCATGTCTCACCTAAACCGCTATTTAAATGTTTAATCAAATCATTTTATAAAACAGATAATCTAATAATAATACTGGCCTGAAAGCAGTAATTGTTTAAAGCTCTTTTCCCCCCCAAATTATAATCTCAGACAGTTTTATGACAATAAAACAATATTACTTTTGTCCCTGGCAATAGACAATATATATATATATATATATATATAGAAAAGCCACATACCTCTTCTTATGCTACATTTGCATGCTTGGTTGTTCTCCCAAGGCTAGATTTAAAATGACATGAGGAAGTATGTCATGTGAAAAAAGGGAAGCAAGCGGACTTTTACCACAGACAAGCGGGGTTGTAGTAGGCTGTTCTCGTGCCTGATCATATGAAAATATAAAAAATAAGATTAGCTGTATATGTAATATAATTAGTAATATTAATACAATTCTATTCAGTATCTAATTCATTTTAAACAAATAGACTGTAATTAAACCAGAAAAATATTTGCAAGAACAAAACTGCATGTTAAAGCCCCTGAAAACATGGTTTCAAGAGTTAAAAATTGTGTTGTGATACAACAAAAAGCTACAAAAAAAAACCCATTAATTATGTAAATAACTGTGGTTTTGTAAATCACAGTTAACCACCAGGAACTGAGAAACTTCCTGTATGAGTGAAGTATGACATTATTTCGGAATTTGCAATAAATACCACTGGCATGCAGTCATCTTTCTCTGGAACCTTTTTACTGAGTTCTCACTGGGACAAAGAACCCTGTGGTGGCTCATTTCACCACAGTTATATATCACTCACACCACTGGATGGTGCTGATGATAACTTTGTAGAACCTGGAGAAGGTGTGAGCCCATCCAGTCCACCTATAGGCCATTGTGATTATATTCACCACTCAGTGGTCCAGTCTCAGTTCAAACTAGGGAGCCCTTTCTGTGTTGTTCTTCCATGACAGATGAACAGTTGGTCTGTATGGTTGTTATTAGGTTCTAAGTAGTACCATATAGAGCATACCAAGCATCACAAGGAACGTTCTGAAGTTTCTCCTTCATGGGACACTATTACGCCAATCAATTAACTAAGAAACAATGTATCGCCCTTATCCAGAGCAGCTTACAATGATGTCTTTTATACAACTGAGCAGTTAAGGGCCTTGCTCGAGGGATGAGTAATAGCAGTTGGGCATTGCTGGGAACTGAACTCACAACCTTTCAGTCAGAAGGCCAACGTCTTAACCACTGAGCTAACACTTCCCTTTTTTCCTTGCTCTTTTTGTTGAAGTGATCATTCAAGTTTTTAGAGGTACCTCTAAACCCATTTAGCTCTTTAAAGGGGCCGTAAGACACGAGGGGGGAATCCTACACCAGGCTCTTGGGGAATTGGGGGAAAAAATTATTCTGTAGTGAGAGCAGGGAGCAGGTGGAGGAAACTCTAGAGAGGTGGAGGTTTGCTCTGGAGAGAAGAGGAATGAAGGTTAGTCGCAGCAAGACAGAATACATGTGTGTGAATGAGAGGGATCCAAGTGGAACAGTGAGGTTACAGGGAGAAGAGATAAAGAAGGTGCAGGATTTTAAGTACTTAGGGTCAACAGTCCAGAGCAACGGGGAGTGTGGAAAAGAGGTGAAGAAGCGTGTGCAGGCAGTTTGGAACGGGTGGAGAAAAGTGTCAGGTCTGTTGTGTGATAAAAGAGTACCAGCAAGAATGAAAGGAAAGGTGTACAGGACAGTAGTGAGACCAGCGATGTTGTATGGTTTGGAGACAGTTGCACTGAGGAAAAGACAGGAGGAAGAGTTAGAGGTAGCAGAGCTGAAGATGTTGAGGTTCTCTTTGGGAGTGACGAGGATGGATAGGATCAGGAATGAGTACATCAGGGGGACAGCACATGTGAGTTTTTTTGGAGACAAAGTTAGAGAGGCCAGGTTGAGATGGTTTGGACATGTTCAGAGGAGGGAGAGTGAATATATATCGGTAAAAGGATGCTGAGGTTAGAGCTGCCAGGCAGGAGGCCGAGAGGAAGACCAAAGAGGAGGTTTATGGATGTAGTGAAGGAGGACATGAAGGTAGTCGGTCTGAGAGAAGAGGATGCAGGGGATAGGGCTAGATGGAGGCAGATGATTCACTGTGGCGACCCCTGAAGGGAACAGCCAAAAGGAAAAGAAGCTCTTGGGGAATTATTGTTTGACTTTTCAAAAAAGTCGTAATAAGTTAGCATCAGAAGGTTGCTACCAACGATGGCCACCACATTCACCTTTAGCGTAGATGAGGACTTGCTGCCACAGTCCTTGAAGAAAGGTTAATATTTTGGAAATCAGACTGGATCCAGGCAATGAGGTGTACACCATTCATTGAAGAGCTTCCATGTAAGGGCCTCAGTTTGCTATTTGTTCTAGTCCCACCTGTCTGGGGGTGCCAAAACTCTTAATTCTTTTGGGGTTGCAAATGGGGAGGGAGAAGGAAACTGTCGGGTTGACAGGGCACCACTTCCAAGGGGACCCCTTTTGTTAGAAAAGCCTTGCATCTCCAGCAAACTATGACCTCTGCGCCTCTTGCTTAGATGAGGACACATCTCTGTTTGTGGGACTTGGGGTCCAGGCATAGGCTGATCAGGGGGTGTAACCAGACCTTTTGCAAATGGTTTTCTTGGGGTGGCAATGTAGGGTGGGGTAAAATACTAATCTGTGTCCATAGAAAAATGACATAATGTGGCGCCCCCTGTCTGTGTATAGCCAGATCCTCTTAGAATATAAAATGCACACACCTAACAACATACCCCATAGTTTACATACCATTAAGCTACATCTTATGAAGTACAGCAGAATTACACATTCAGTATCATTTGTTAACTGAAGCTAATAACTAACTGAAGAAATCCAGTGTTATGCCTCTGAATAATAAATATCGTTAACGTATAAAAAAGTTTGACTAATGTTTCAGCTGTTTGCTCATTGTGGTCAGTGCTTCTTTGTTTGCTAGCTGAACTTCCTGCATGACATTACACTTGTTGATAATACTCACCAATGGACAATGATGAAATTATTTCACCATTATTATTAAAACTTGCCTATTACAGTGAGAGTTACCAAGTCGTTCAGTTTTGCGTAATACGAGACTGGTAACTGCACTGACTCTAAGTAATGTCTAGGGCGGCCAAAGAGGTGGCCATGCTTCACTTTGGGGTGGCATTACCCACCCCTGGCAATCCTTTAGCTCCGGCCACCAGGCATCGGAAATGCAAATGGAAAGGGATTTAATATTCCGTTTGAATTTAGTCAGGCTCTGTACGCGACCCCGAGGAAGTGAAATAGCAAACGGGGTTATTGCTATTGCTATTTTCATATGACGGGATCATAACTCGTTAGACATGGGAAATGCAATTGCAAATGGACTTTGTGTTTCCATTTGAAATTTGGCGTACACTGTACCTTCGTGTAAATGAAAACGCAAACGGTAATACACGACTTGCATTTTCATTTGCATTATGTCACAATTTCTACGTCCACAATTAGGAAACGCAATCGCAAATACAGTTTGCATTTGCTTCTGAAAATTGTCCGCAAAATACTTCCACAGGATTCAAAATGGCCGCGTTACATGACTGACGTTACATTACAAACGCGTTGCATTGTGGGTAACTGTATAGGCTGCAGTGACGAAAGTTAGTTAAAAGATTAACTAAGTTAATATGACCAGTCATATTTTACAATTCTATGGGAATAAAAGTAAATAAATGGTAATAAATTATCTTAAATTTGGAATTGTAATATTTTATATTATATTATATACATTAAATCGATCGCCGAGCTGTTAATCATCGAAAGCTCTGAAATCGATTAGTAATCCCCTCCTCCATTGCTCTGTGCTCGACCTCCTCAATGGACGCCGTGGAGTTGTTCAAGAGGCTTGGAGCTGGCGCAAAGTTTGATTTTAAAAGATTTGGCAGAGATGCGGAAAGATTTAAGGTGATGTCTAGATAAATTTCGGCCTTGGTTTTCATGCGTCAGGCGTATTTTTACAGAAGCGCTGGTATTCTTCAGGTATTTCTGTTAGCAAAGTCGTTTAGCCACGGCTAACAAACGTGTGTCTCCATTCTGCGTGGTGTTTGCATGCCTAGTTAGCTAGCATGCTAACACAGCTGCACGGGGAGTACTTATTAATTAGTTTTGCAATTAGTTTCTAATTTTAAAGTAGTTCATTTATATCAGAAATATTTATCAAGCATTATGTTTAAATATCACAGAGCAGCAAGCCTGTTTTTAAGCTAGCTCGCTGGCTTGCTTGTATAGAGCTGAGCTGAGCTGAATAGTCACGTTATAAACTTTTACTGTAAATTGTCATAAATGAAAACCCTACTCATGGATTCCCAGGACCTTAAATACGTTCGTCTCTATCTAGCGAGGTTTATAGAAGTAAATAAAACGCACCTCAGTTTCCCAACTCCTCCACTCCTGTTCCTCAGCTTGGCTGTGGTGTTACTGTATCTCAGTACTTTTCAATGGTTTAAACACACTGAATACATCTAACAGTGTTTATTTAATTTCTCTGGACTTTCTCTCCTTTTTCCTGCCTCTATGAAACAGGTGGTGAGGTCTCGGAACAAAGAGATCGCCAACCCTTTGACTGAAATTAGCTTCTTTGGCAAAACCAGAGACGAGCCAGCTGAAGAGTCCAGACATCATGATGATAATGATGATGATGAGCACGAGGCAGATGAAGATAATCTGACCATCGCGGATGAATCCCTGAGCAGGCTGAAGAGAAAAAAGAAAGAGAATAAAAGAAAAACTCAGGGTAAAAGACAAACACGAACAGTTTATTTAGAGCTGGTTGTTCATTATGAATGTAATGCTGCTGTAGAAACTTAAGTCATTATAGCTGTCCCCCATCACTCATTTCTATTAATGCACAGATTCAGAAGATGAGAGTGATGACGGCGATGATGATGATGATGATTCGGAGCAGACGGGGATTCAGTGGATGTCTTCACAAGACAAGAAGGTGAAAGGACCGAAGAAAAAGGCCACGGAGGGACCATCGATAAAGAGATTAAAGCAGCTGCACAGAGAGAAGGTAGGAAAAGCATCTAATGTTCAACCGTGTTGTCTGTGACTAAAATATATTTGAGAGGCGTCGTGCCATTACGATGCAGTGATAAAGCAGAAGTGCCAACATCTACGGTTCAGTCGTCGTATTTATGTATTTTGAGCCAATGCAGCACGAGTCCAGGCTCAGATAAAATTTGCAAGGGCAGAAAGGTTGTTCACTGAAGGGGAAAGGACGCAAGATTTGAAAAGCGTGTTTGTGTGTTGTGTGTTTGTGGGTAAAATTGTAGGTTTTTTTTTTCCTGTCTGCATGCTAGGATTTTCTTGTCAGTAATCTTGTTTTGTCTGAATGTTTCAGCTCAATCAGATCCGGCATCAGAACAGGATTAACGTGCATGGCACCGACGTCCCAGACCCTCTCAGCACGTTCGAAGAGCTTCAGCGGGAATATGAGCTTGATTCTCGGATCATTCAGAACATTAGAACAGCTGGCTTTCAGACCCCCACGCCCATTCAGATGCAGGCCATCCCTCTGATGATGCACGTAAGTCAGTGTCCGTTTGTTTGTCTGTCTGTCTAACAGATTTCTCTGGACGCCGAACGAGTCATGTGAGTAAATCCGCAGAGGTACTTGTACTTTATTACCTGTATTGTAGTTGACAGACAAATTTCACCATACATATGTTTTGGATATAAAGTGTCGAGCACTATAGCTCCTTAACATACATGTCGAGTGTGCTATAATAATCTTAGTATGAAATTTATTTTACATAAGCACTTCACTACCCTCTGACCCTATATAAACATATTCAATCTAATTGAATTGACCATTAAGCTTTTTCCCTGCTCACAATTTAACGGTCAGGAAAAACAGAAAAGTGATCATTTCCACTATTTTAGGTGTAAGGACAGTAGGGGGATGGTGTAATAATATTACCAGCTGTGCGGTCGGGAACTGCTTGTTGGCAGTGTCAGTCACAAAAACTCTTTTTAGGTTTTTAGGATTTTTAGGTGATTCTGCAGCTGTGTACAGTAAACAGTACATTCCTGATATAATCATTTTACAGTTCCGTTGTCTTCATGTCCATATGACCAACATTCTCACTGTTAATCTGCTGCTTAGAATGCTTGAATGCATCTGAGTGCTGACCAATTCAATTCAGTTCAATTATATTTGTATAGCGCTTTTAACAGTGGACATCGTCACAAAGCAGCTTTACAGAAGTATATATAAATTTCGGATCTAAATTTGAAATTGATAAATTTATCCCCAATGAGCAAGCCAGTGGGGACGCTGGCGAGGAAAAACTCCCTGATATGATATGAGGAAGAAACCTTGAGAGGAACCAGACTCAAAAGGGAACCCATCCTCATCTGGGTGACACTGGATATGACCGTGTGCTCCATGATAAAACAAAAGTGCAACTGTGTAAACAGGAAATTCGCCACAGTCTCAACATGAAGTCTATTCTGCTGAAATCATGAACTGTGCACCGATGGAGACCCCAGTGCAGAGTCTGTTTGTGGGTTTGTTTGTGGCAATTTCAGTCCCAAAACTGCAACCGCAGTCCCACGACAGCGCATCAAAACTGCCCGCATCGATTTCAGTCCAATGCCATCTTCACGGCTTCAAAGTGAGTCCCCAGGCTGTAGATATGGGACCATCCTCAGCAACAGCGAGTGGCTTCCAAGCGACGAGAACTCCAGAAGCAGGGCACCAGGACGGACCAGACCGGCCCGGAGAGCAGAACGGGTCGGGCCCACTGCTACCCCAGGAGCAACACGCGTAGAGCTTGTGATGTGACTATTGGACGGTTGGTATCATTCAAAATCTTCGCAGGCGCTGGCGTCATCTGGAATCTTCTTAGAGGCTGGTTCTGGACTGGAGCTGGCACATTCACTGATTACCTCGGGATGGGCATCCCGAGGTAGGAATAGGAAACAGATGGAAAAACATTAGCGTGGCTGCTGCTCATTGTAATTCAGGCAGAGATGACCATGTGCATTTTGTTATCATTTTATCAATGATGACAGAAGTACAAGGTCATGAGATGTGATTATGTGTACGCTAGGCCAAAGAAATGTGTCTTTAATGTGGATTTAAACTGAGAGAGTGTGTCTGATACCCGAACATTATCCGGAAGGCTATTCCAGAGTTTAGGAGCTAAATGTAAATAAGCTCTTCCTCCTTTAGTAGACTTTGATATCCTCGATACGGAACTTAACAGGTAACCAGTGTAGAGATGATAAAATTGGGGTAATATGTTCATATTTTCTCGATCTGCACTCTAGCAGCTGCATTTTGGACTAACAGTAGCTTATTTATGCAGGACAACCACCTGCATTACAATAGTCCAGTCTTGAGGTCATGAACGCATGAACTAGTTTTTCTGCATCAGAGACAGATAGCATGTTATGTAGCTTGGCAGTATTTCTAAGGTGGAAGAAGGCTGTTTTTGTTACCTGGGAAATATGATTTTCAAATGACAGTTTGCTGTCTAATATAACACCCAGATGTTTGACTGCAGAGGATGAAGTAAACGTACATTGAATATTGAAAGAACCTTTTTAAAAAATTATAATTTTTGGCATCTGTAATAAATATAGTTAAGCGATGTGAAATATATACTTTCCTAATGGTAGCTAAGGCAAATGTACATTAATAGATTTTATTTAAAAATATTCTCCATTAGAAGTCGACCGATTGATCGGTTTTGCAGATTAATCGTCACCGATAACCGATGGTTGGAACCATCGGTTATCAGCAAAAATCCACACCGGTAGTTTTTCCCGGTTGCGGCGAGAAGGGTCCGCTGTCATTATACAGTACGAGAGCGGCCTCTAGAGGCGAAATAAAAGCTATCACTGACCCAATTTTGTTGTTGTTATTTTAAGTGTTTTCTTTTTATTCATTTTCGACTTCTCTATTTTAATTTGTCATTTGGAGTGTTACTTTTTGGTTCAGTTTAGATGTATATATTTTATTTGCTTTAATATTTATTAATAGTTTATATATATATATATATATATATATATATATATATATATATTCATTTAAAAAGTACAGTACATTTTCATGGTACAGTCAGTACTGTTTATTTTTGTAATAAAGTTCAGCAATATTTTACTTTGAGTGTTATGTTTTCATTCAGTATCGATTTCAAAAACTACCAGTTGATTAATCGGTTATCAGTAGGTAGGTAGGTACTGCACAACTTAGCTTTCGGTATCGGTAAAATCCACTATCGGTCGACCTCTATTCTCCATTTACATAAGGCGAGGGCTCCCTAGTTGATATCATGTGAAATAGGAGGGAGGGGGTGGGGCTTCCAGGCTGCAGATTAATTCTGGGTTCAAAAACATGTTCGTGATTCCTTCCAGAGTCATGTGTCAAATATAAAGAGACTTTTTTCTGCATTTGCAGCTTTTAGTGTCACTTAAAGTTGGTCTCAATCCATGTTACATTTTTGTAATATATTTTAGAAAGCTTGCAATGTGAGCCAAGCATTTTTACAATCTTAGATAATAAAAGGATCTTTAGGCTTAACGTGGTATTCTTATGCGTTTCAGAGACGAGAAATCCTGGCGTGTGCCCCCACAGGCTCGGGGAAAACCATAGCCTTCTGCCTGCCTGTGCTGGCGCATCTCCGTCAGCCGCTCAACAAGGGTTTCAGGGCACTCATCGTAGCACCCACGAGAGAGCTGGCCAGCCAGGTGAGACCTCAACACACCAGCGTTGAATCCTCTGATTTAAAGGCAACATGTTTTCATGCGGTAATGTGAACCGTTCCTTATGCGGTTGCTTGTAGACGTACAGAGAGCTGCTGAAGCTGTCCGAGGGAGTGGGCTTCAGGGTTCACATGATTAACAAAGGAGTGGATGCAGCCAAAAAATACGGTCCCAAGTCAGCCAAGAAGTTTGGTAAGTCTCCATGCATTTAAATAAGAATGTGTGTTGTGTAGAAAAATTTGGATATAACAGAATTATGTTTTGAGTTTTGAGCTTAATTTTGCTGTGAAATTTCTTTCTCAGACATACTGGTGACGACACCAAACAGGCTGATCTACCTGCTCAACCAGGACCCTCCAGCTGTTGATCTCAGCAGGTCAGTTTACTTCAGGACTTTCACAATCCAGACCAAAGAGTACAAAATGGACGTTAACAATGCTACACAGGAAATGAAACAATATATTTAGTGCTGCTGTTTGTGTTGTGTTGTAAAATCTCCCGTGCTCTGGCGCTGTGGGTCGCTCAGTGTGGAGTGGCTGGTGGTGGACGAGTCCGATAAACTGTTTGAGGATGGTAAGACCGGCTTCAGGGAGCAGCTGGCGACCATCTTCCTGGCCTGCACCTCTCCCAAAGTTCGCCGCGCCCTGTTCAGTGCCACTTTCACCACGGAGGTTGAGCAGTGGTGCAAACTCAATCTGGACAATCTCGTCTCTGTTAACATCGGACCCAGGTATGACGGATGTGCGCATCTCCTTTATTACTTTACTAGACTGGGCCGTTTCTTTTATTTTTAACCTTTTTATAAACGTCTCAAAGGCTAAGCAGTACTGTGTGTTATTAGGCCAAAGTATTTCCAGCTGTTTTTGTGCATTTTGCCTAATTTTTGCCAACAATTTCCTAATTTATTAAGCTGGTTTCAAACTAATTTATTTGTAAATCATTTGCACAAGAAATGTAGTGTGTATGAATACTACATGAGATAAGGTATATGAGGTCAGCTAAACACTATTGGCTTTTTAAAAAGGGGGAGGAGCCACTCGATATGTCCCGCCCTGACTTCAACACATCGAATAACTCTGTGCGCTTCAAGGCACTTCATGGGGACTTTAAGAGAAATAAGACAAGCCATTAAATGAGAAAAAAAGTAACGGCACCCTTTAAAAGGTTGTGGCGTTAGTGTGTGTCTATTGTAGCCGACGCGCTGCACTGGCTGAGCTGCGTTACTAGAAGTTTTAGCACATGCTGACCTAAAGAGGTGCGCTCTCGCCATTTAGTCATCATTTTCATCTCTCTGTGAGCTTCACTAAGTGCAGGCTCGTCACCAAATGTAAATCAGCTGTGCCGTGAACGCAGTTTGTAATTGACGTTTATAGACCTATACACGTAAACATGAAGAAAATCAGTGTTACTTTTGTACAAAACTTTTGTAAATCTGGCTGGAATTTTTAGTTAAAAAATATTTACATATCTCGGTCTCGGTATCGATTCTATATCCTTACGTTGTCTCCGTCTACAGGAACTCTGCGGCAGAGACGGTAGAGCAGGAGCTTCTGTTTGTAGGTGCCGAAAATGGCAAGCTGCTCGCCATAAGGGACCTGATAAAGAAGGTTAGTGAGAATTTTGATGTTATTAAAACCAACAGATGGACAAATAACTATAGCTGACCTTAAAGCAGAGACTGGTGAATATGAGCATTCGGTGCGAGGACCTGTCCTTGAGTGGTTTCTGACTGTATACAGAAAGATGTAGAACTTGATAGCATGCATTAATGCTGCCAGTTTGACTTTACAAAACTGGGGAATGCAGAATTTAGCCTCCTGAAAAAGCTTTGTAGAATGAATACTGCATTAGATTAGGTTAACCTTTACACGTTTTGTATTGATTGAATAACATTGATTCTCTTGTTACAATGGCGCCTGTCAACGGGTGGAATATTACATATTAGACAGCATGTGAACAGTCAGTTCTCGAAGTTGATGTGTTGGAAGCAGGAAAAATGGGCAAGCGTAAGGATCTGAGTGACTTTAACAAGGGCCAAATGGCTAGACGACTGGGCCAGAGCATCTCCAAAACTGCAGGTCTCCTGGTATGCAGTGGTTAGTACCTACCAAAAGTGGTCCAAGGAAGGACAACCGGTGACTCGGCGACAGGGTCATGGTCACCCAAGGTTCATTGATGCGTGTGGGGAATCAAAGGCTAGCCTGTCTTCTGTAGCACAAATTGCTGAAGAGATTAACGCTGGCTATGATCGAACACCCAGTGCATCACAGCTTGCTGCGTATGGGGCTGCGTAGCCACAGACCGGCCAGCGTACCCATGCTGACCCCTGTCCAACACCGAAAGTGCCTACAATGGGCACATGAGCATCAGAACCGGGCCATGAAGCAATGGAAGTAGGCGGTCTGGTCTGATGAATCTACCTGGGGAAGAGATGGCAACAGGATGCACTATGGGATGAAGGCGAGCCAGCGGAGGCAGTGTGATGCTCTGGGAAATGTTCTGCTGGGAAACCTTGGGTTCTGGCATTCATGTGGATGTTAATAATAATTATAATAATAATAATAAGTTTATTTTATATAGCGCCTTTCTCAGTCTCAAGGTCGCTTCACATAGTGCATATACACACAAATAAACGATTACACCCATAAACACAAACATCCATGCAAGAAAACGTATAGATAGGTATCCATAAACATACAAACCATATATAAACACATGTATACACATGTACATGTATATCAAGTGGACACGTACACATACATACATAGACGTATAACAGGGAACTAGTGAGAGCTGGCAGTGTGATAATGTAGTGTGAAGAGGTGCATCTTAAGTTTCGATTTAAACAATGAAAGAGTTGAACATTCATGGAGGTATTGAGGCAAGGCGTTCCAGAGCTTGGGAGCAACGGCACTAAAACAACGGTCACCCATGGAGGACTTGAATGTGTGAGGAACAGAAAGAAGACCAGCATCAGAGGAACAGAGAGAGCGAGACTGGAGGCAGGGACGGAGAAGTTCAGAAAGGTAGACAGGAGCAAGACCGTGCAGTGCTTTATATGTTAAAATGAGGAGTTTAAACTGAACGCGGGCAGATATGGAAAGCCAGTGCAAATGGCGCAAAACTGGGGTTATGTGAGCAGATTTTTTAGTGTGGGTCAGTAACCGGGCTGCTGAGGTTTGCACGTACTGTAGCTTATTTAGCGGATGTGATGAAAGACCAGAATGAACAGAGAATTGCAGTAATCTAAACGTGAGGTAATGAAAGCATGGACCAGGCTTTCAGCAGCACAAAAGCTATGGGAAGAACCGAGTCGACACGTACCACCTACCTAAACATCGTTGCAGACCAAGTACCAGCGGCTTCTTTCAGCAGGATAATGCGTCCTGCAACACTGCAAAAAATTGTTGAGGAATGGATTGAGGAACATGACAAAGAGTTCAAGGTGTTGACTCGGCCTCCAAATTCCCCAGATCTCAACCCGATCGAGCGTCTGTGGGACGTGCCGGACAAACAATTCCGATCCCTGGAGGCCCCACCTCGCAACTTAAAGGAACGTCTCGATGCCAGATACCACAGCACACCTTCAGAGGTCTCGTGGAGTCCATGCATCGACGGGTCAGAGCTGTTTTGGTGGCACAAGGGGGACCTACACAATATTTAATGTTATGTCTGATCGCTGTGTATATAGGATTGGTAGGTCTGAGTTTGTTGGTGATTTTATTTTAAGACTGTAAGGAAGAAAGGCAGCCTGTGTGTACTGTGAGTTTCCGCTTCAAGCCACAGAGACGAAAGAATTTGTCATGTACGGTATAGGCTATGAGATTTTTGGTTACTACAAACCCCTCATGCATCTTCTAAACTCTTCTATCCAGGGGTTTATGCCTCCCGTGCTGGTGTTTGTGCAGTCCATAGAGCGAGCCCGAGAGCTGTTCCATGAGCTGGTGTACGAGGGCATCAACGTGGATGTGATTCATGCCGAGCGCACACAACAACAGGTTAGTAAAGGAAGAAAGGAGTGATGTGTCGAGTATACATACATAAATACTGATCCCCTTCTAAAGAATTTATGTTAACACAGTCTGGACTCTGTTAACGTATAGGCTAAACACGTAGAATGGATGTAACTGTGATAGACAGACAGCAGTAGAAAATGCATTGGTCAACTGCAAATGCGGAAACACCTGCAAATACAGAAAGCAGAAGCAAGAAACTGGCAGCACGTGGCAACAGCTGCAATGTGTGTAAACACATTGACCAGTTTGAGAAAACATCTGCCAAACCAGAAATGCGAAAAAACTGCGACTAAGCTGCAAATGCGAAAACGAAAAATGCGAATAAGCTGAAAAAACAACCCATTGGAGATGTTTCTAAGGGACACACAAGCTGAGTGAGTTATCACATTAGCGAAGTTATTCATCTCATCACTGTGTTTATATTTGCCTCCTTCATCTCTTTTAGCTAAACGATGTTATTTAATCATATAAAAAAAAAAAAAACATTTGCATGAACACCGTATGAACAAGATACTCGTTTCTATTAAGGAAGGAGTTCTTCTGCTTGTTCTGAAAGGTTCACCTGAACGTTTCTGTCACACGTCCCTTGGAAACATTTCCAAGAACACGTTCTGTTTTCGGCTTATTGCAGCGCTTTGGATTTTGCATGTTTTTTTTTTGTTGTTTTTTTCTCCCCCTCAGTTTGTGGGCACGCTTCTGTATGCAGCCTGTGTGTTCTCATATCGAAAGTGTAAATATGCTTGCAGTTTTGCAGGGCGTGGAAGGATTCCTGCCTGTTTCTGACTTACTGTGTGCGTTGGGTGTTTTCTATATTTTTATGCCCCTTTTTGGCCACCATATGAAAAGCTGACACAACACATGAAGAAGAGCTAAAATTTACGACAGTAAAAATTACAAGGTGTTTACAAAAGCACAAAGGAGCGGCAGTGATAACATGAGGTCTTGTATAGAAGAGTCGTACTTTGGTGCACAAAAGTGTGTCACGTTTTTTAACAAATGTGTCAGCAGAGTGAATACACCCACACCGAAGAGGCAAGTGCATGAAACTTCGCGTTATGAGAAAATACCACTTTACTTTGAATGTCTGTATGGGGTTTTTTTTTTTTTTTTTTGGTCTGCTGCCAGGTTGGATAACCAGTAACAAGATCTAAAGAAGCTTAACAACTCGGGGTTTTTTCCCCTCCATCCTGTCATTTCACTGGCCTATTACTTAGGTTATTACTTCTCACGCTGTATGACGTGATCCTAATAAAACGTTGGCCAAATTCTATAACGGATAGCGTGTACTGTTTATATTCCACAACCGAATTTGCAGCTGTCCTGTGGTTTGGTGTTCTCTTGTGCTGTCCTGTGGTTTGGTGTTCTCTTGTGCTGTCCTGTGGTTTGGTGTTCTCTTGTGCTGTCCTGTGGTTTGGTGTTCTCTTGTGCTGTCCTCCTCTTGTGGTTTTTAGAAGACAATCACAGCAGCACTCTCACTCTGAGATGTTAATTAGTTGCAGTGTGTGCGGTAACTAGGTAAACTTCCAAAGCTATGAAATTCTTGTGTGCGACTGGAAAATCTGTGCCTTGAAGTCAGCAAAACGCTGATCAAATTCCTGCAGTAGGTTTTCGATAGCAGAGGCATATTCATCACCACTGAATGCTGTACCCTCCTCTACAAGAGTTTTCCACAATCTTAGTTTTGTGGAGAAGGCTTTCACACTTTCATAGGCTGCTGTGATGAGCTGACCTGGGCCCTGGAGCTTCAGGTTAAGGATGCTCAGCTCCTGTGTTATGTCCACTAGGAATGCAAGGTCATCCCATCACCCATTTAGGATCATCAAATTCAGGAACATCCATTCTGCCATCTGCCATGAATCTCTTCACCTCTGCTCTTAACTCAAAGAGTCTCTTCAGGACATTCCCCCTGCTGAGCCAGCGCACCTCCGTAAAATAAAGTACATCAACATATGTTGACTCAATTTCTTCTAAAAAGGCCCGAAACTGGCGGTGCTGTGAACTCCTCGACCTGATGTAATTGATACATTTCAGGACAACAGACATGACATGTTCATATTTCAAGCATTTGCTGCACAGTGCCTGTTGGTGAATAATGCAGTGCAGAACAACTACTGCATCTGCATTTTCCTCTTCTAACTTTCTTTGTACTAGTGCTACCAGTCCATTTTTTTTTTTTTTTTTTTTTTTTTTTTTTTTTCCTCCTGTCATAGACGGTGCACGTCAGTGGTAATGCCGACCAGCCTGTTCCACGGCAAACCAGCGCGCTCCATTGTGTCACACAGCTGCTGAAATATATCTTTGGCTGTAACTTGCTTCAACTGCAGCATCAGCATCCTTTTTGGCTTTATGATAAAGGTTCGGCTGGGACGTTAGCTCTCTCTGCGACCGCGTGGCTCGTCTTTTTCTCTCGTCTTCCTGGCACTTCTCATACTGTTCTCCATGTTCAGTCGAGTAATGACGCTTGAGATTATATTCCTTTAGAACGGCGACTTTTTCTTTGCATATCAGACAGGCAGCGTTTCCGTTAAACTCCACAAAAAAAATACTGCAACGTCCATCTTTCTTGAAACTGTCTGTGTTCCTCATCCGCTTTCCTTTTCGGTTTGGAAAGAGACATCTTTTCATTCGCACTCATAGACTGTATAGTTCGCACTTCGCAGCCAAACAACATAAACTACGAAAGCCCCGAAAACAGCTACATAATCATGTCATTCTTTTCAATATGGTATGAGGCAACTAGAAAATAATAATAATAGTAATAATAATATTAATTTAGCGGGCCGGATTATGTTTTATTTTTGACATCAGTCGCTGTTTGAGACCCCTGCCGTACAGCATAAACCCGTCTTTAAATGCCCAAAAATTCCCGTGTGAAACATTGAGATGAATTTCAAATTCCGCAAATTGCTCGTTTTATTTTGGTTTGTTTAATGAAATTGCTGAGGCATGACCTACATTATGAAGTAATCCTGAAATCATTTTATTTTTCATGATTTTGATATGAATATAAATGTCGTATTTGTACATAATAGTACGGTAATGCCGATTGTGGTCTGTTTTATTTAGAGTACTGTGCAGAAGTCTTACAAAGAAATGCTGTAAAGCAGTCATGTATCCATGACTGTAGAAGATGATCATCTGTTGTTTTGACATTTGTGTTTTGTGTGTTTGTGGTTAGAGAGATAATGTGGTGAGCAGCTTCCGTGCTGGTAAGATCTGGGTGCTCATCTGCACGGCGCTCATGGCTCGAGGGATTGACTTCAAAGGCGTCAATTTGGTGATAAACTACGACTTTCCTACGAGTGCTGTGGAGTATATTCATCGCATAGGTTAGTCAGAAACTCGAGATGTGGACTGATTTATTTATTTTTTTTCCCTTGTATAAAAAATACAGGTGTGTGCAAAAGTTTGCAACCCCCATGACTGAAGGAAACTCCAAGAGAAAGTGTGTTAGTAAGGTGTTGAGCCACCAGAACAGCTTCAGTGCACCTTGGCACAGATTCTACAAGTCTCTGGAACTGCACTGGTGGAATGAACACCGTTCTTAATCTAAAAGATTAGTGGTGATGGAGGGTGCTGTGTAACACATCAGCCCATAATATCGTTATAGAGACCACGCCCTTCTGTGTAGAAACACTACATTATAGGTTAAAGGTATCTCAAAACGAGACAAAACAAGGCAAAACCACAATATTTTATTGACCAAGAATGTTTCTGTATACAAGGAATTTGACTCGTTTATTTAGCTCTCGCTGTGCTTTTATAGATATTACGAGATAATAGTGACACAAACAACAGAAAAATATTCCAAACACTAGTTTTGCCATAATATTCAATGGTGAGAATTAAAAAAATGAGAAGATTCAAAAGCCCTTCGAAGAGGTTCGGGGTGGTTATAAAGGCTAATAACACACGTTATAGTACATGTTACATGTTAGAGTGCGTGTTGGACAGTTACATACATATATAGAGTATATTTACATCAGTTTTTTTTTTTTTTTTTTGTTACAACCCCAATTCCAAAAAAGTTGGGACGCTGTGTAAAATGTGAATAAAAACAGAATGCAATGATTTGGAAACCTCATAAACCCATATGTTATTCACAATAGAACATAGAAAACATATCATAGAATTTGATGGCCACAACACGTCTCAATGTTGGGACAAGTTTCCTCGTCGCCTTTGTTTTGTCCCAAGGGTATGCAAACATTTGCACTCGACTGTATAGTCTGCTTTGGAAATGTTTTATCTGTTGGAAAATGGTGTTCTGTTTATTTTCAGTTGATTTGTATCCAATTCATGCTTTAGTTTCTTAACTATTTATTCCTCTTTGGGATCTCGTCTTTCTCCAGGCCGCACAGGAAGAGCAGGTCATAAAGGGAAAGCCGTTACGTTTTTCACAGAGGCCGACAAACCACTCCTGCGCAGGTATTAGTCACAGATGATTCATTTAGCTTATATAGATTTTTTTTTTTTTAAAGTATGACTGTTGACTTCTAACTTTCACCTGTTTGTATGGTTTTTTCCCCCTCTTTTCCCACCAGCATTGCCACAGTAATAAAACAAGCAGGATGTCCAGTACCTGATTACATGATTGGATTCAAGAAACTAAAAAGGTAGATTCTTGTATAAATGTATGATTTCTTCCAGAGTTAATTAGGATTGTATCAGATGCCTGTTTATTTACTTCTTTTTATTTAAATCTGCCCATGTGAGAGTTAGCCAAGTTGTTGTTGTTGTTGTTTTTTTTTTTTTTTAAGATGCCAGGAAACCCATGGCTGGAATCATTTCTTTCTTTATTACTAATTACTTCTGTTTAGAAACTGCGCATAGAATATATATATTCTGTGATATTTCTATAGGATTGGATAGTAAAGGTTTGACCTTCAGCATCGTGTTTAATGATGTTTTTCTCTCCACAGCAAAGTGAAGCAGCATCTTGAGAAGAAACCACCGAGGAGGTCAACAATCCGCACGACGCCTCGTTTTCTCATGAAAAAGAATCCCGGCACAGTGAAAAGGTAGTGGTCTGAATTGTAATAAAGTACCTTGAGGAAGTATTCAGACACCCTAATGTTGTTACTTTACAGTCTTACTGTAAGATCGATTATATTTACTTTCATTTCTCATGAGTAGTATAGTAACACGTTGCATAAGTAAAGTAATTTATTTATGAAACGCATAAGTGTTTTCCGAAGTACTCCCGAGCCCATGTGGTTATATTTCTCACAGTAGCATGACGATTTCTCAGGCAATGCCGCCTGAGGGCTCGAAGGTCACGCACATTCAACGGTGGTTTCCGGCCTTGCCCTTTACTCAATGAGATTTCCCTGAACCTTATGCACTGTATTATGCACTGTAGATGGTGAAAGACCTAAATTCTCTGCAATCTTGCGTTGAGCAATGTTCTTTTTGAACTGACTGACAATTCTCTCACGAAGTTTGGCACAAGTTGGTGAGCCACAACCCATCCTTGCTCGCAGAGACTGAGCTTTTGGTGGATGCTCCTTTTATGCCCAATTTTGATACCCTCCCCTGTTACCAATGAACCTGATCCTCCAAAATGGTGTTACTTGAATATTCTATAAACTTTTCAGTCTTATTTTGCCTCTGTCCCAACTTTTTTTGAGTGTATTGAAGGCATCAAATTCTAAATATGTTTATATTTACAAAATACAATTAAGCAGGTCAGTGAAAACACTGAATATCTTTTCTTTGTACTTTTGTCAGTTAATTAAAGTTTCAGGAGACTTCACAAATCACCGGTTTTTTGTTTTTATTGCATTTTAGAATTGCAATCAAAATTATTCAACCCCCCTTGCAAATCAGGGTTATTGTCAGAATGTACAGACTGTTTGCAATGAACAAATCAAACAAAAGCAATTGAAATCGTTCAACACAACACAAGTGGTTTCCCCAAGTTCAACTGAAAATGCAACTTATAATGACTTCTCCAGTTTCAGAATGATTCAACCCCCTGAATAGAATCCCTCAAAACACTTGAAACCACTTGAAGCATTCGTTGTGTTGAACTATTTCAATTGCTTTTGTTTGATTTGTTCATTGCAAACAGCTGAAAGTCTGTAAATTTTGACAATAAACCTGATTTGCAATGGGGGTTGAATAATTTTGATTGCAACTGTATGTGTATATTCGTAAAAAGAAAAACGTTTGTTTTTCTCTGTCGGTACAAAATAAATCCTCCATTGTAAGATGTACTATGTTACAGTTTATAATTGGCACTGGTGTCTCACTGATTAAAGCTCTCAGCTAGTAATAATACAGATGTGAGTGAAAATCCCAGAACTGACAAATGGCTTCCCATACCTGCTTAGCTGTATACTTTGGATAAAAGCATCTGGCAAATGAGTAAATGTACATTTTTAAGAATGTATGTCCTAAAGTATTGTTTGTTTGTTTGTTTTTCAGGAAAAAGGGAAAAACTGAGGCATGAGCATGTGGAAGTGAACCAAATGACTGTAAAAATAGCTGTGATTCTGATAAATGAACATTGTAAAAAGAAATTGTCTAATAAAATTTTAAAGGTTGATTTCTGCTTTTGAGTATTTAATCCGGTTCCCATTTCTCTAAAGCGTGTGGAAAAGTACAGATACAAAATCAGAGGAGAGAGATAGTAATGAATGATTAAAATATATATATATTATTAGCATTTTCCCTTATGAATTAATGTGTAACATTACGTTAATATACCTGCATGGCCCTGATGCAACCAAAAAATAAAAATCAGAAGGGGTGGAATGAGATTATTTAAAAAATAAATAAAGCATTAATATATAATTTTTTGGGGGGGTTAATAACCATATTTATGAATATGGATCTTCTGTGATGTGATGCAATGTGATTTGATTTTCCTCCGATTGACCATCTTTATTCAGAATCTGGGGCAGACCTGCTACTAATTTGTGAATGATGATAACACAGAGAAAGATTATTTTAAAAGTATTAGAGTTACAGCCAAATGTCCTTGCTAACCTGATTTCTTATATGAATTATTACACTTATGAATTACTTTTTAAACAACAGTTTGTTTGTTTTTTTTTGTCCTGGTGATTGTCACCTTGATTCATTTAGGGCCCAAGCACTGAAAGTAGCGCCCCCTTTTGACTAAAGTGGTGGGGTCAGTTTTACCTACAGTCACAAAACCCGGTAGATGTATTTATGTCATCAAGCCGGACAAGTTTCAAAATGACAGTCATTAGCTCCGCCCAACAGGAAGTCGGCCATTTTGGATTTAATGTAGATTTTTTTTGAAAAGTGCATGGTCCAGTGGATTTTTATATACTCCTCCTAGGGGATTCATGTGATCGTCACCAAACTTGGTCAACATTATGCCAAGACAAGGAGGATGAAAAATAGTGAAGGGATTTTTGATATCTCGAGCGGTTTTGCCATGGCGAGGCAATAAATTCATGGCGAAAAAGGGAAACAGGTAGTGTCTCGTATCTTCTGCATGCATCAAGTGATTTAGATGAAACTTGAGCTGTGTGTTTGGTACTCGGGGGCTGATCAGATAGATGTGACTATTGTGAGTCACGGTCATAGCGCCACCAACTGGCAGCAGGAAGTGTGTCACTTAAAACAAGCATTTAAATAGTCGTCTTATATTTACCAGAATCGCTTCGAACTTGGTCAGAATAATGTGAAGAAAGGGCTGATGTAAAATTGTTAGAGGATTTTTGATATCTTAAATATTGTTGCCATGGTAACGCATCAAACATTAATGTCTGTTTCTGGTATTTTTGAGGCTCTTGGCATGCTTAAAATTTCATGAAAGTCGGCACACACGTCAGAGTTGTCGGCCGTAAGGCGTACGCAACAGCTAAGACGTGGGAGTGGAGGGGGGGCTCTGTAGCGCCCCCTTTTGACTAAAGTGGTGGGATCAGTTTTACCTACAGTCACCAAACTCAGTACGTTTATTGTTCTCATTAAGCCGGACAACTTTCAAAATGACAGTCATTAGCTCTGCTTCCAACAGGGAGTCGGCCATTTTGGATTTAAAGTGGATTTTTTTGAAAATTGCAGGCTCTGCATTTTTAAATCCTTCTCCTAGGGGATTCATGTGTTTGTCACCAAACTTGGTCAACATTATGCCAAGACATTGCAGATGCTAAATGTTGATTAATGAGATTGAGATTTTTAAATGAGATTTTTGATATTTCAAATGGTTACGCCATGGCGAGGCAATAAATTTATGGCAATTAAAGGGAAACAGGAAGTGTCTCATATCTTCTGCATGCAATGAGTGGTTTAGATTGGTGAGACAAGCCTGATGAAAAATTGCAAAAGGAGTCTTGCTATCTTAAATAGTGTTGTCGTGGTAATGCATCAAACTTGGCACCATTGCTTGGGCCCGTCATCGCTGCTTGCAGCTATATTTTCAATTATTGCCTTTTAAATTGATGCATTGATCCAAATTTTCCAAGCTGGTACCCCGATTCCTAATATCCGTTATACTAACGACTTTAAATTGGCTTCAAGTCTTAGATTTCTTTAGAGCTTGAGGGGAAAAAAGTATGCCCATGCTTTATGCATCTACTTCCACTTATTTAATATTCGTTCATTTATTCATTACTTCCTGTGCCATAAATTCCTCTTTTTTTTCCCTCAAGCATAGTTGCTCTTTTTTTTTGGCCAATTAAACAACCATGTCTGGCATCACTTGTTTCTTCCCCTCTGAGTATTACTTCTGTACAGACGCTGTTGTGCTGTCGTGGAGGATTTCTGTGATCAAAGTTAATTTTCTAAGGAAGTTACCCTGTGGTTGGATTTGAGGTTTTACATAAAACGCTAAACACTAAAGTGCATTCAGGAAATATTGACACTCATTGAGTCTTACGTTTTCCCTTATTTTGTAAGATAAGTTTTACAGTTTATAAAGGTGAATAATTATAATGTAACTGTGATGTAAGTACTGATGTTTGATGTTACCTATGAGCATGTTAATGTCTTCTGCTCTTTCTTTTCTTGGAAAAATGCACAAAATGACTTTGAACTCTGTTTTATAAATCATGACATAATCTCGAAAATGTTCTCAAATTTTGGTTTGTTTATTTTGATTTAATTAAATCAAACCACCTATTGCTGTGATACATTACATAGTAGATAATTACACGTTAATATGCTCGAAAACATCTCATAAGAGAACCTCAGGCGGGCTTCCTGTTTGAGGATGAGAGTACATAATGCAAATTGTGGCGCGTGAATCTTCATCGTGAGCACACACCTGTCACCATACCTCAACAGAACAGCAACGATTCACAGACTCTCACCAATGACTCACTTTTTTTTTGTTGTTCTACATGACTTTGAAAATGACCTTGAAATTAGTTTTTAAGACTTCTGACTTGGTAGTCCTCGCTCCACATGGGAAAAGAATTTCAAGCAGAAATCTTCAGTTTCTTCAAGGAAACTTCGGTATTGAAGAAGCTTTAGTTGTTGATTGGATTCGTGGTTCACGGATTAGTTCAAGAGACTCTGCTGTGGCAAGAAACTGGTGGCCGGGATGATGTTCAAATAACGGTAAATAAAGAATTTCTTAAATGTAAAGTTGTAACTTTGAGATAAACAAGATGAACAAGGTGTTCAAATTCATAATATCCAAACAGTAATATCAATTTTTTATCCTTGAATATATTCCAACTTCTATGTGTATAATGAAGCATTATTGCATGGAAATAATTTTTTTTAAAAACCTGATGTAGTAACTGAACGTGTTTTTAGTATTAAACGTATTTCTGGTAGGTTTTTAATGAAGAACATTCAAATGATATTTTTATCTTGCAGTAAAAATCCATTTCTATGTGCATATCCTTGAAGCCTTAAAGTTTTATTAGCTTACCTGTCAGGACATCGTTCTGTTTGTTCATTTGTTCAGTGACCCAATCGACTGGTGGGATCGGGTTTTGAGCTTTCCTTTTAAGATGGGAACAGATTTGACATAGAAGCTTTATATAGTTGTCAATTACTAAATGTGAATCATCTAATCTTAATCATCATTGCATGGGAATCATTTTTGAAACTTTAAACTTGTAGTTACTGAGCCAGTTTTTAGTCTCGTGCGCAGTTCCGTTTTGTTTCATACCAGGGCGCTAGGTGGTAGTGCTCACTTTGTGTGTGTTTGTGTTTGTGTTTGTTTGCTTGCCCCGCTGTCGCTTCTAGCTTTGTGCGATGGTAAGCTTCAAGGCCTTAAAGGAAATTCTTAAATTTTTATCCTTGAATATATTCCAACTTCTATGTGCATAATCTTCAAAATTGAAGATAAATGTCTATTTTAATTCCTAACATTCAGAGTAATTCTAGTAGGTCTGCTCGTCAGGACATCGTGGTTGTCGAGAGAGTTGCCGTCTTGTTTTATTGCGAGTTGGTGAACAGATTTTACATGAACGCTTCATATAGGTGTTGTTTGTCAAACACGACGAAATATAACTGAACTATTTAGCATTTGCTATTCAGCATGTAAGAATATGTGCAGTTTAAGTTTAAAACCTCCACATGCAATTTTATTTATTTATTTATTTATTTTTGTCATCATGGGCCTCTATAGGCCTCAGCCTGAATCTCCGTCAATATTAAGTTAAAAAAAAAAAGACATTATTTAACATCAAAGTGCACAGCAAAGAGGAATGTTATGTATAATCCATAACTTTGAGACTTGTGTTTCTCAAAGTTACTAAGAAACATATTCAACGATACTAACATGCGTGCATATTAACTGTGTTCATGCTAATCAAGACGTTAGCAGTTAATTTTACTGCTAATCATTGCAATATCTTAGCTGCATGTTTATACTACACAAGGTTGTTGAAACTAGAAATATGAATCGTTTTCATTACGATTTGTAAGACGAATAAAGAAATAATATGCAATTTGAGCTTGACTGTTGTATAATGGTGAGTTAGTACACTGGGAACTAAATATAATTGGAAGAAAACCTTTGAGGGGGAAAGTCACTGTTGGAGATCGCCAAATGTATTGAATTAGTGTGTAAAATGGAAATATCTTGTGTAACAATTCATGTGTTTTAGTGAAATATGTTGGTAATGTTTTACACCGAGGTTCCTTCAACTGACATTATTTAACGCATTAATTAGTTAACAAATGAACAAACAATGAATTTTGATATTAATGTATCATCAGTGAAGAAAATGAACCCCACATTTACCACCGTGAACATCGTCGTTCACAACAGAGAATAAAAAGCGAGTTCTAATGCTTGCTGCTGGAGTTCAGGAAATGATCAGCATTTAAGAACATACTGTAATTATGAACTTATGTGGACTTTAGTGATTCATTTAGTAATGAATAAAACATTAAACAATGCAGGTGTGCTCAGTAACATTTTAAACGAATGTCAACAAAGTAAATTAAGTTGGTACATGTATTAATTGGCATTACTAATTAATGTTGATTAAGGGAACCTTAACCTAAGATTTCAAAGGATGTGCCATCTTAGAAATGCTACTACTACTACTACTACTACTACTACTACTACTAATAATAATAATAATAATAATGTTGATTCAGGGTTCCAGCTTGTCAAAAGCCAAACGATGCACAAAAGAGCAGGAGCCCTTGAGCTCCGTTTCAGCTGTAAAGGAGAAGGTAATCATGCCGCTTTTTTCACTAATTCTATTGGTTTATAATGTCCATGTTGACTTATTCAGCTAATAGATTTTATTCATTAATAACACAAAACAATTAACGCAACATTAAAGCGCACAAATGTTGTTTTAAACCCACATAGGAATTTTAATGAAGGTCTTTTTTCTCCATGTTTTGTAGCTTCCGGTTCAGTGTGTGGACGACCAAGCTGGATTAAACGGCGTGGTTATTTATGAGAACGACACTTTCCCCATGTCAAATCCATCTCCAGTAAGTTTCCTTCTGTAATGCCTGCTCTCTTAAAACAAAATGGGGCTGCTAATTGATTTGTGCTCCAGTCACGTGCCTCCTATTGCATTCTGGGTATTGGTCAGTGAGACGGGTTATATCACAAAGCTTTGATAGTGACAGATTTACAAAAAGTCACTCGGCTGATTTAAAGTGTACTTTAATGCATGCTTTCTAAATTTCGGATTCTGTTTAGGAAAGGAAACGTACTTTACTCGTGCGGCTTTATTTCATTTCCCTTTACATCGCGACGCGTCACTAATGTGGGGTCCGACCAGAACAAAGTATACAGTAGAATAGACGTTGATTTTAACTGCAGTTCGGTAATATTTTTCAGATCCATGACACAGGCAGAGTTGTGGATGAAACTGTCCTCCATTTTATGTATTTAGTGTGATCATATTAATTTGAATATATCTGTTATACTGACTTGTTTCTTTGATTTGTTTTAATATTTCAGTGTGAAGAACCTCCTCAGGACAACGGTGGAAAATGAGCGTGACTTGTTGTGAATGAGCTATTTAGCCAAATTAGCATTACTAATATTTAAAACGTTCGGAAATTAAACTGGTGTTAAATATGTTACTTGTCAAATGATGTAGTATTTGGTATCAGCACTGTATTACTCTGAGACCAGAATTCACTATTTTATAGCTGAGATTTAAGATTCGGTGGGTTGTAAACAAGGTGCGAGGCGCTGAGAACTGAAGCAGCTAAGATGGGATTTCACTTGCAGTATAAACAAGCTGTTATTCAGTAATTACCTTCAACTATTCAGTAAAGGCAGTAAAATTAATGACAACGTACAGTATGTAGTTACAAGAGTGAGGGATGCAAATCGGCTCTTGCTGACAGATCCTGTGAGTTTGAGTGGATGCCGTGGAAAGACCATAAGATTTGGTTCGACCTAAACAAGCCAATCCCGGGAACACTGGGTGTGAGGCGGGAAAACGCCTTTAAAGTCCATCTCACTCCATCTACTGGCATGTTTTTGGGAGGCAGGAGGAAACCGGAGAACCTGGAGCAAACCCATACGGACACTGGGAGAAAATGCAAAACTCGGCACACGAATCCGAGCTGAGGATCGAATCTGGAACCCCGGAGATGTGATGTGCTCATTCACACACTTGTCCAATCAGCCAATCATGTGGCAGCAGCACAATGCGTATAACCGTGCAGATACAGGACAAAAGCCTCAGTTAATGTTCACATCAAACAGAGTTGGGGAAGAAATTTTGATTTCAGTATGGGCAGAAACACCTTGTTGATGAGCGAGGTCAGAGGTGAATGGCCAGACAGGTTTGAGCTGTCAGGAAGTCTACGGTAATTCAAATAACCACTATTTACAACCGTGGTGAGCAGAAAAGCATCTCAGAATACACAACACACACATAAACATTACACGGCACAATACACAGTGAACCTCGAACACACTGCTGATTCAATAGTATACAGTTGTAGAAGAGAAATTATTTATAATTGCACTGTCCGGTGTCACCCAGATGAGGATGGGTTCCCTTTTGAGTCTGGTTCCTCTGAGTGTTTCTTCTTCCTGTCGTCTCAGCCACCTTCACCTCTGGCTCGCTCATTAGGGACACTACATCTGACACTACAGTGGGCACAGGCTCATCCAAACTGGACGGTTCAAGATAGGAAAAAGATCAGGTGATGTTTGTACAGTCTACAACTATCCAGTTTCAGTGAGCCTTTTCCCACTGTAGCCTCAGACTCCTGTTGAGCCGAGAAGGAAACTCAAACTGGTCGGTCACTGTTGTGTAAAAAAAAAAGAAAAGAAAAAGAAGTCCAGATCGCACCACTGCAGTTATAAACCACTGGAACCTTGAGACCCAAGCATGTTCCTCTGGTTAATGAGTGGACCAAGGAGTTTTGGTTGGGGCTGGTCCGGATAAGATTTCTAGATAGTTTAGATTAAAAGTCTTGTATGGTGGCACTACTTGTATTGTTCTCCGCTTGATACATCGCTTTGCCTGTATTTCCTCATTTGTAAGTCGCTTTGGATAAAAGCATCTGCTAAATTAAAAAATGTAAAATGTAAATGTAAATGTAGTCTTTCTAGTCCCCCGACTGGTCTCCATAGTAACCGAGAAGATACCAGCCGAGTTCCTGGTGCAGTCTTTCCACCTGACCGTGACTCAGTGCTCACAGTTTGTCTCGACCTCTGCATTAGATAACAGTTAAATATTAAGTTAATAACTAAACTTCCGACATATTTGATAAATGGTCGTCTTTTTAGGGGATTTTTTTTTTAAAATTCCTGAATGTAAATGAAAAACATTAGCCATCCCAATCATTCATCGCATGGCATGCTAATAAACCTAACGTATGAAAAGGGCAGAGAGGTACCTCTGAGTGTACCTCTGAAAGAGTGGTTTATTTTACAGTACATTTCAAGAATTGGTCTGGGAATTTTTCATGGGCTAGCAGTTAGCCGGTTAGCCAGGTAGCTAGCTTGCAAGCCACAAAATGTCTATGTTTAGTGTGTTACACTGCTACTGGCTGTTCCATGATTGTACATTTTGAGTATCAGCTCCTTTTACAGTAGATTTAAAAAATTTTAAGGAATTAAAAAAATAAAAAAAAAGAGAGAGAGAGATACAATATGTCAAATATGTTAGAAATCAAGCTATGAAAGACATCGCTAACACAAGCTAAGCATGACTGGGTTAGCTAGCCACCTGTCTTATGTGGATAATCAGGCCTTCATGATTTGTGATGAGTAATTTGAAGGTGTAAATATAAATGTAAGGTCAAAGGTAAGTTTTTTTTCTTTCTTTTTTTTTTATTGGAAGTGTAATTAAGTAAGAGTACAGGTACTCAATTTCCAATTAATACTCAAGTAAAGAATAAATAATACTTAATTACAGGCCTGACTGTCTGATACAAAGCAGAAGTTTCTCACAGAAAGTTTTTAGATTTGCAGTCTGTTTGTTCCTCTTGCTTGTATGCAAATGGAAGACAGACAGACAGACAGACAGACAGACACACACCTAACTCTAAAATCCCCATAGCACTCCTACTGAAGCTCAACCAGTCATTTAAAACTAAATACCTCTTAGCTAAAGACAACAATGAGTCACACAAACATTATGCAGCTTTTTTGAGGGAAGTTACTTTTTCACTATAAAGTGGTCTCGTCTCGGAGGTCTCGTCGGAGTTTAACATTAGACAATGCACCTTTTGTTATTGCGCCACCCCATTTATATAGTTGTGCAAGATAAGGAATGAGTAGATGTCATGCTGGAGATACCATCAGTGCGTTCAACCTCATAAAATAACAGAAACCCTGTATGATAAATCTCTGTAATTTACTGTAAGATGACTATATCAAGGGTTATGATACAGCTGGAAATATTGTCAGAGAGACATTAAAGAAATAGTTCCAAGTAGTTGGCAAAAATAAAATGACTTCGTTTGTTAAACTGGATACAAACTGTGAATTATTCATAAATCGTTCGCAGGAGCATTTACACAAGAAATGTGGTATTTGTTTTTTTTTTTTTTTTTTTTTAAATCCTGCAATTTTATACATGGGTTACACTGCTAAGTTTAAACAACTTTTTTAAAAATGTATTTTTATATATTTTTTTCAATTACACACTCCACACTGTAAAAAAAAAAAAAATTGAAAATAACAAAATGAAGATATGTACATGCAGACTGACATATGAAACATAAAATTAAGTAAGTAAATAAATAAATAAATAAATAAATAAATAAACCTTGAATCGAATAATAGTATAATAATATAAATAATATAAACACGCAATTTTACACAAAAACGCCAAAATTCATCTTGCACGAGGGAGTTAATGTTTGCATATAGCATCCATGTATTTCATTAAAAAACAAAAAGCAAAAGTGGTTTAGGATTTATCTTGCATCTTGCACACCGTGTGTGAACGTTGCCATTTATTGAGTTTTGTAGGCATCCTTAAATGCAAATTCCTCCTTCCATAAATGTTAAATAAATGTCTCCTAAGAAAAAAAAAAAAGTCATCATATCAACGATTATAAGTTTTACTTTGTTAAACAACAACTTTTTATTTTTATTTTTAAAAAATCTGTTTATTCTTAGTCTTAAATTATGTGGAGTGTTCGCAATACAAGTCCCTGTGTATGTGCTGTCACTATAAAACAATAACATATTAGAACAAGTGCATTAATATTATCAGTCTTTTAGTCGAAACCGGACAAAAAAATGTAGGTAATTTCACTGAATTCACGACATTTGCATTTAATGACGCCTACAAACCTCAATAAATGGCAAAGTTCACACACAGTGTGCGATATGCAAGATAAATCCTAAACCGTTTGTTAATTTTTTATTTTATTTTTTTTAAATACGTGGAATTCTGTATGCAAACATTTACTCCCTCATGCAAGAAGGAATTTGGCGTTGTTGTGTACGTCAAAATTAGTATTATTTGCTTCAAGGTTTATTTATTTATTTGTATACTTAATTGTTTGTTTCATACGTCAGTCTGCATGTACGTATCTTCATTTTGTTATTCTCATCATCATCATTATTATTATTATTTTCGGTGTGGAATGCATCCGTGGGTTGCATTTTTCGAAATACAGGCAGCTTGTTAAGTTAACGGCCTAAAGATTTGTGTTTCATACACAATTGTTATAAAATAAGTGACAAACCAGTAATTTAATTCGGTGAAACAGCACTGTACGAGTTTACTTCAATTTTCTCTTTTTTAAAATCACACAGATTGTGTACATTTTTTCCTGCCATGTGATTGCAGTTGTACTGAGAGGATTTCAGATGGATATTCATAATTTCTTTTTCATTTTGTATACACTATAGATAAATAAAGAGCAATAGGTTTTTTTTTTTTTTTTTTTGGTTTACAAACCAGTTTGTTTTTTTTCTCTCTTACTGGCATAATAATAGTTCTGCATGTCTTAAATGTTGATGACCAGCTGTCCTGGAGAATTTATTCAGCCTGATTGGACATTTGCAAGACAGAATTGTGTGTTTTTCAAAGCACATGTGGAATGCACACTGGTCTGACACACCTCTAGTTGTAATCAATACAGAAAATGCGTTTGAATAGAAAATTACTTTAACGACGTCGCCATTGGTGCTGCTTTGGGAAAAATAAGAATTCCAAAGTGGGCAAAATAATCCTGACTCTTGAACTGCTGGTACGGAAAAGTAGGGCACACTGCAATCTAAATTCATTGTGAGAGAACAATTGCTCATTTGTTCTATTGGGCTGGAAACTACACTGACTAATACATTTCAGAACATGTACATCCTTTCATAATGAGGAAAACGAAAGCATGTTGTCCATCTGTAAATGGAGATAATGAGCATAAATCAAGAACTAACTAACTAAATAAATAAATAAAAAAATAGTATAATTATAAGCTTAGTTGAAGTGTGTAAGTTTTTTTTTTTTTTTTTTTTACAGTGATTGAATTCAGTATTTGTTTCCTCCATTACAATCACACTCAACTTGGTTAAATTGAGTGTCAATAGCGCCCTGTTAATGGCCCTAGGTGATTATTTTTTGGAGTTTAATTAGATCACAGAATTTTACTTGAGTTTTTAAAGATACAAATATCTTTAAAATAAGATATTCAACCCATGGAGATATCAGCATTTCACAGCTCAACATCCAACCTGTGAAAACATGTACAGGTAAGCCATTAGCTAACTGACTGAACTAAATTAACTAGCCAGATCTTTTGATTTTTTTTTTTTTTTTTTGTACAGTATGACAGATTTGTATTAAACTTAAAATATTACTTCGAAATTCAGTAGTCTGTTGTGTTAAACATATCTAAGGATAATGTGTAAGAAGTAATATTATGTAGCTAGAAACATGCATGAATTAACATGTGCTAGCTAGCTAACAAGCCTAGCAAGCTACTGAAACCCTAGCAGCATTTTAGAGTTAGCTAGTTTGGGAATACAAATTTAAGATCCTGGTAACCGAGGCTAACACCTTTTGTCTGTGGTGGCTCTTGGTGCCCCTGTCCCAATCGGTGGCCATTGTTCATGATCATCAATACCCGAGTTAAGTGTACATGCAATGCCCTAGGTGTGGACTTTTCTTTATCTCTATGATAATGAAGTAGTCTGAGTGATATAGTTATGCTGACTGGATTAGGACTGGTGAAACTCCAGGGTCTGGGGAGGATTCCTACAACTGCTTACTTCGTTTGCATACTTTGTTTACAGTCTTTCAGTGCTTTGTCTTTACGTGGAAGGACTGCCCCCTAAAATATCTATAAAACTACAATGTATAGCTCATTGCTTTAGACTTGATGACTGCTCCTGATGTTCTACAATAAAGAATCCCGCTGAAGCTTTACCCGAGTCTCCTGGTCTTCACTTCTGAGTTTCCAACAGTTTTGGTGCCGTGACCCGAATACAATTTGACACCTGACATCGATCCAGACTGAAGTTACTCAAGCTCAACTATGATTTGAGCAAAGCTGTAGAGCAAACTCAGCGCATTGCTGAACTAGGAGAGCAAAATAAAGAATTGCGAGCCGGAGTATCTTCCTTAACACAGAAGTTGGGCCGTAACAAATCATCAAATAAAGTTAATGACAGACAAACTGTGCAGCCAGATAAGATTTATCCTGATTTACAGTCTCTATTTAGAACTGAGGGCGATGATTTGTCTATCAATTACATTGTAGTACTAATTGATAAAACAGTTAGTGCTGTTGAAGTGTGTGGAGCAAGGAGAAAAGCTCAGGGTGGAACAGAAGAGATTGAAAATGTTCCCTCCGGATC
The DNA here is from genome assembly GCA_023630585.1 of Cranoglanis bouderius. Taxonomy (NCBI): domain Eukaryota; kingdom Metazoa; phylum Chordata; class Actinopteri; order Siluriformes; family Cranoglanididae; genus Cranoglanis; species Cranoglanis bouderius. The sequence continues at coordinate 25,387,609 of CM042541.1, forward strand.
TCCTATTGTCCAGGTGCAAACAGTCATCAAAGCCCTTGGCCCTGAGGCAATAGAGAGACTTGCTCAGAATTTGCCATCGGCTCGTGCTAACTTTTAGGTTTAGGAGAGCTTTAGCTAAGAAAATGTGACTCTATGACATGTCCCTAGCTGAAGTCACCCAGCTAATGTCACAGAGTCAGAATTCATTGATTTTGGAACTGTTGTAAATAATACTGAATTTCAGAATTACTGGACTAAAGGTAGACTGGTCAAGGGTCACTAGTTGTGTACAGAAGAAAGATGAAACTGTAAGTGAGTACACTGCAAGGTTTTGTCAAGCAGCTGCAGCATACAGTGGTATAGCTAACACTCCTGAGAAGGTACTAGATGGTAATGGTCCACTAGCCCGTACTTGGTTTGATGGCCTTTCATTAGAGTACAGAAATGCACTGACCTTCATAAATCTCACATGGTCCAATGAAACTCTGCGAAAGAACCTGGGCAGGTTGGCTACCTGGGAAAAAGACACCGATGTCAAAGCAAAAGTAAAGATTGCAGCAGCATCCTTTAAGGTAAACACAGAGAATAATCAAATCCTTAAATGCGCGTCATTACTGCAGTAAACCTGGGCATTAGATGAAAGAGTGTAGAAAAAAAACAAAAAGGTATTTAGGGGAAATTAACAGCATTACTCAGCTCCTACTCCTGCTTACAACTCTGAAGCAGCCCCTCCTGTCTATACTAAATTTATGGGGCAACTTACTGACCCACTAACTTTTAGGGCCGTGAGTGCTTATCTTTCCCTGCAATTTTCAACAAGGATGAAAGAATACTTTGTAAATGGAACAAAAGGAAGTCAATTCCTCCAATTGGGGGACATTTACAAGTACACTCACAGCCTCAAATGTTGTACTACAGCATACTCCAGTCACTCACCCATTGTATGGGACGTGATTTTCTTAAAGTTAGTTTACAAGTTTTGACGCTGTATCTTAGCTCTTGTCTTCTTATCGAAATACTCACAACTCTGAAGTCCATAAGATATCCCTAGTCTTTATTTATTCTTCAAACTCAGCAAATTTTCACATTTCCTTCAATCGTCGTATAGTACAATCCACTTGTTTTATCACATCTTCTCAACAATTTATTTGTTGTCTAACATACTGTAATCCCTTACGCTCAAAAGCTTGTTTTCTCCCAAACTCGCACATCCTAATGTGGCAGAGCACGGAGGGATTGAGGGTGCCAATTTGCGACTACGCCACCCTGGAATCTCGCCAGGGGCGATACTATATAAATGTCCTCTTAAGGCAACACAGGTTGGCTCACAGTGAATTGGCAGGAGACGTAGATATAAAAAAATATATAAATTTTATTGAAGCTAAAACATCTGACAACCACAGACACCAGAAGAACGATCACAAACACAAGAATGAAATTTAAAAAATTAGAAATGTAGAAAGTAGTTCCACAATTTGACAGACACAAACAGAGTGACCTGAATAATCAAGGACGTCTGGATTTCAGGGTACGGGAGCCGAGGCGTAACGGCAGGGAATATACGGCACGACAAGGCCTCCACAACAAAATCACCATTACCTTACCCCTGTGCAGACATACACTCACGCATACGTGCACACACAGCACCACTCAACACGGCACTCGTGAAAGAGGACCGCCACCGGATATCCACCCCAGCCTTAGGCACTCAGCTCCTATAACACACAAAATTAGGTTATCACTAGACCAGAATTGTCACAATAACACTAGCAAGGAGAATCACTCCATAAAGACAACAATACAAACAGAAAATGAGATTTTTCCCCCCCTCACACAATTAACCCACAAAATCAGTCTACAGATAGTAAAATTAACACAATATCACATAAACTAACAAAAAAAGGAAAACATGTATATAATTACTTCTTACTACACAACAGAAAATAGAAAATAACTAGACACACTCACATTGACCAAAAGTCACAATCAATGATTAATATAACAAAAAAAAAAAAAAAAACACAATACCATACAATAACAAAAAAAATACAATAACAAACAAAACAAAACCAATTCACATTAACATATCTTTACACACTAACACTATTTGTAATAAGGAGAAAGTTAGACAAAGTAAACCAAAAGAGACACACCCACACACACACACACACACACACACACACAAGAAGCAAATTAAACCACACGGAGCAACACAACCAAGCAAAGCAAAGCAAAACAAGGCAAAAGCAACAGCATCTCCGAACAATAGTCCCACGCAGCCCAACGACACGGAGCTAATCGTCCATGAAAACGCAGCCAGTCTGTGCATGAAGCATCTTACACATGCAATCTCCGGGAACCGAATCAATCAGGCAACAAGCATGCTAAGAAGCTGCAAGCACGTCTCAGCTATCTGAAGGCAACGTGCCCGTTGGAAGAAACGAACCCGCGTCCTTGCTGTAAAGCAACCACTCGTACTGGCCGCGCCTGACTCAATCTCACCCAAACCTCCGACTGCAAAGGGGCAACCTCAACCCAATGCCAGCCACAGGATTTCATCCACCGTGCCATTCTAGAGGGCAACTAACATGACAGGAAGCGAGGGGGCGGTGACTCGTAACGCCATTCTATCTAATCAGCAGTTTATATACACTTCCGCTGTCTGCTGATAGGGCAATCAATGAGCAGACTAACCAACCACATGCAAGCAGAACTTCGCCAGACCTGCCACACTAATAACCGTTTTTACATGCGTCACTTAACTCTTAAATGGCATACCATTACTGAGCATGCACAGTAAGAACCAATGAGAACAAAGGAAATATAAATAATGTTAAAGGTCTACTTGACACAAGTAAAATATAACAATGAATTTAAACAACAGAAGCATGAAATAAGCCTCCTACACCCATCCTCTGTTACAATGTCTGTTATGACTGGCACGATATGACCTGCTATGAGTGACACTATAAAGTTTGCAAATCACAAGGGACAAGACCCAAAAAGCAGTAGGCATCTGTGGCCAACCCTGTGATGAAGACTTCCTCAGAGGATTTCCCCCTCTCAGCAGTCCATTCCCACCTCACTGGTTCATACGTACGTTACTTAAGACTAGGTTAAGAAAAACACTATACAATCAATAGAAGTTTAATGTAATGAGGTTTAGATGTAAAAACTATACAATCATCAGATGTCTAACAGATGCATGAATACTGCTGGTCTACTGTTTCTGTTTTCTTGTGTGCCACGACACAAAATAATAGTTATATATGCCTGTAACTATTTAAAGTTACATGACTGTTAACAAACATGGGCTACAGAATGGACAGAGGGTTCCTACAATTGCTTACTTCCTTTGCATACTTTGTTTACAATCATCAACTGAGTGCTTTGTCTTCACGTGGAAGGATTGCCCCCTAAAATATCTATAAAACTACAATGTATAGCTCATTGCTTTAGGTCTGTTTCACGCCGCACCATTATCTTCTAGGACCGAGTCGCTAAAACAGTGAGCGGTTGTTGCGTCCGCATTCAGACCACTGCAGCGTATCGCAAGGCTCGCGACCTCATTATACGTGATTTAAACTAAGTATTAAAACTACATATATTCATTAACATTTAACAGTAATGGAGGGACGTGACCGAAAGTAAAAGTACAGTTCTATGATTAAAAATGAAGTATGGCCAGTTAAACCTACTCTTAAAACTAATTTTTTTTCAAAAAGTTACTCAAGTAAATGTAGTGAAGTAAATGTAGCATGTTACTACCCACCTCTGTTACTCGATGACATACAGGTGCATCTCAATAAATCAGAATGTCGTGGAAACGTTCATTTATTTCAGTAATTCAACTCAAATTGTGAAACTCGTGTATTAAATAAATTCAGTGCACACAGACTGAAGTAGTTTAAGTCTTTGGTTCTTTTAATTGTGATGATTTTGGCTCACATTTAACAAAAACCCACCAATTCACTATCTCAACAAATTAGAATATGATGACATGCCAATCAGCTAATCAACTCAAAACACCTGCAAAGGTTTCCTGAGCCTTCAAAATGGTCTCTCAGTTTGGTTCACTACGCTACACAATCATGGGGAAGACTGCTGATCTGACAGTTGTCCAGAAGACAATCATTGACACCCTTCACAAGGAGGGTAAGCCACAAACATTCATTGCCAAAGAAGCTGGCTGTTCACAGAGTGCTGTATCCAAGCACGTTAACAGAAAGTTGAGTGGAAGGAAAAAGTGTGGAAGAAAAAGATGCACAACCAACCGAGAGAACCGCAGCCTTATGAGGATTGTCAAGCAAAATCGATTCAAGAATTTGAGTGAAATTCACAAGGAATGGACTGAGGCTGGGGTCAAGGCATCAAGAGCCACCACACACAGACGTGTCAAGGAATTTGGCTACAGTTGTCGTATTCCTCTTGTTAAGCCACTCCTGAACCACAGACAACGTCAGAGGCATCTTACCTGGGCTAAGGAGAAGAAGAACTGGACTGTTGCCCATTGGTCCAAAGTCCTCTTTTCAGATGAGAGCAAGTTTTGTATTTCATTTGGAAACCAAGGTCCTAGAGTCTGCAGGAAGGGTGGAGAAGCTCATAGCCCAAGTTGCTTGAAGTCCAGTGTTAAGTTTCCACAGTCTGTGATGATTTGGGGTGCAATGTCATCTGCTGGTGTTGGTCCATTGTGTTTTTTGAAAACCAAAGTCACTGCACCCGTTTACCAAGAAATTTTGGAGCACTTCATGCTTCCTTCTGCTGTCCAGCTTTTTGAAGATGCTGATTTCATTTTCCAGCAGGATTTGGGACCTGCCCACACTGCCAAAAGTTGGTTAAATGACCATGGTGTTGGTGTGCTTGACTGGCAAGCAAACTCACCAGACCTGAACCCCATAGAGAATCTATGGGGTATTGTCAAGAGGAAAATGAGAAACAAGAGACCAAAAAATGCAGATGAGCTGAAGGCCACTGTCAAAGAAACCTGGGCTTCCATACCACCTCAGCAGTGCCACAAACTGATCACCTCCATGCCACGCCGAATTGAGGCAGTAATTAAAGCAAAAGGAGCCCCTACCAAGTATTGAGTACATGTACAGTAAATGAACATACTTTACAGAAGACCAACAATTCACTAAAAATGTTTTTGTTATTGGTCTTATGAAGTATTCTAATTTGTTGAGATAGTGAATTGGTGGGTTTTTGTTAAATGTGAGCCAAAATCATCACAATTAAAAGAACCAAAGACTTAAACTACTTCAGTCTGTGTGCACTGAATTTATTTAATACACGAGTTTCACAATTTGTGTTGAATTACTGAAATAAATGAACTTCTCCACGACATTCTAATTTATTGAGATGCACCTGTAGTTGCTCTTACTTGAAGTACTATTTTTGGACATTACTTTTACTTTTACAGAATTTACTCATGTCAGTGTTTTGTATCCGTTCCACCACAATGAAGATTTTTAAAAAGTCCCCATAACATCAGCACTGTCAATGATTAGAGTGTGGAGTCATTTCTTCACCAAAAATACTGAATAAACATGCTCTCACACACACTTGATAGTGTCAGATAGACAGATCTTGGGCACAGTCGAGCAATAGGGGACCAGGTGGAGCGTGGTGCAGTGCGGGTACGATAAGTGCTTTGAGGTAAGTGGGTGCTGGTTTTCGGCTTTCTAGGCAAGCATCAGTGTTTTAAATCTGATGCAGGCAGCTATAGGAAGGATAATAAGTTAATTTAATTTCATCCCATTATTAACTGCTTTATCGGTTCATATGAAACCTCCAAGGAGTCGACTTTCTATATGACCAGAAACAAAAGTATTTTTCCCCTTATTTGCATGATTGTAGCAAATTGTTTTACTGCGAAGTTTAATATCTCCAGAAATACACTACAAATAAGTAGTACCACTTTTATTAGTTTTCTAGTCATATGAGATGACAACTTCACTTTTTAAGGCCCTTTTTATTCTGTCATAATTTCATCACTAGTCATTCATTTAATCATCTTCAGTAAGAGCTTTATTCTGGGTGGATCTGGAGTCAATTCTGGGAACACTGGGAGCGAGGCGAGACACCATGTACACACGCAAGGGCAAAAAAAAAATAACCTTGACCTAGTGTACCAAATTATTATTTGATTAAAAAAAAAAAAAAACACACCAGAAATAGTCATTTTTATTGTCTGAGATAACAGATACAAAATTTATAAGCTGCTTGTGTTCCTTTTGCTTCAGTTGTAACTTTGTTTACTTTGTGTTTCTTTTGCTTTTTTGTAAATCAGAAAATGAAACTGTAAACATACTAAAACAAAAAAACGGGTCAGTTCTTCTAAAACCTGTAAATATTGCCGATGGGATAATCAGTAGATCATAAGATCAAGGCGAGCCAACACGCCTAGCTTTAGGTATAGCTTTCCGAAATTATTATAGATATACGGGGATTGTCCTTCACTAAAATATCAGAGATTAGCATATGTCTGCCAATGGAGAGTCAATATTCAGTGCAAAATCTCGTATTAGTCCTTGAGGAAAAGCCTTTTGCTTCACTACAATCATGTGTCATAATCTCCAGTACTGTTGTGGAAGACAATCGTCTTCTTGCCATGCCCATAACAATTTCAGAATACAATTCCAAAGCTGTACCTGAGGCTAGTTAAAAGCAAGAGTCAAATCAATTACAGGATTCAGAAAAACTGTCCCCTTTTCTGTTTTAGTTCAAGTATGACTATAGCTGGTGGGTGGTGGGTGTTCTGGCGCACTGTGGCTGCCGTCGCATCATCCAGGTGGATGCCACACACTAGTGGTGGTTGAGGAGATTCCCCTCAACCATTTTCTGATTTACAAAGAAATTTTCTGATTTACAAAGAAGCTAAAAAAACATGCTTTTTAATTTTGTATCTGCATTTTGGATAATAAAAATGGAAAAAATATATATAATAACTTGGTTGACGTATATCCACAAAATTCAACACAGTTGTTTGTTCTTTTTGGGAAAGATCGGCACTACAGTTGCTGCACAGCAACGCTCCACAGTGTGCACACCCTTTTATAATTGGGGACGTGTCTGTATACAGAATGAACCAATCACATTCAATCTCATGTCCAAAAGTAATTATCACACAGCTGTCATCAGTGAAATTATTCTGATTAACCCCAAATAAAGACCAGCTGTTTCTGTAGGATTTTCTTCACGTCTTGGTTTCATCCGACTCCTAAAGCCATGGTCTGCAAAGAGCTTACAAAGCATGTATGGTACCTCCCTTGTTGAAAGGTATCGATCAGGAGAGGGCTATAAAAGAATTTCCAAAACATGAAATGTACCATGGAACACCATAAAGTCCATCATCAACAAGTGGAGAAAATGGAGCACCACAGTGACATCACCAAGAACAGGACGTCCCTCCAAAATTTACAGAAAGACAAGAAAAAAACTTACAAGGGAGGCTGCCAAGAGACCAACGGCGACATTAAAGGAGCTGCAGGAATATCTGACAAGTAGTGATTGCTCTCTGCATTTTATCCCTTTCTCACAAAAAAAAAAAATCCAAGCTCAACTAAATCACCCCACAACCACAAGCAAAAATATTCTGATAAGACCAATTCCAAAAGGAATAATAATTCCATAATTCCAAAATGTATGTTTGGTGCAAAAAAAAAAAAAAAAAACAACAACCCAAAAACAAAAAACACCAAAAAAACACCATACCCCCGGTGACGCATGGTGGTGGCAGCATCATGCTTTAGGGCTGTTTTTCTTCAGCCAGAACTGGGGCTTTTATCAAGGTGGAGGGAATCATGAACAGCTACAAATACCAGTCGATTTTAGCGCAAAACCTTCCCGTGTCTGCTAGTAAGCTAAAGATGAAAAAGAATTTCACCTTTTAGCACGACAATGACCCAAAGCATACAAATCAACAAAGGAACGGCTTAACCAAAAGAAGATCAATGTTTTTGAATGGCCTAGCCAGAGCTGAATCCGACTAAAAATCTGTGGGGTGACCTGAAGCGGGCTGTGAACAGGAGGTGCCTTTACAATGTGATGGATCCAGAAAGTTTTTGCAAGAAAGAGTTGGAAAATATTACCATGTCAAGATGTGCCACACTGACAGACTCTTACCCCAAAAGACTGAGTGGTGTAATAAAATCAAAAGGTGCTTCAACAAAGTATTAGTTTAGGGGTGTACATACTTCTGCAACTAGGTTATTGTAACTTTTTTCTCCCCCTAAAATGTTTGATTGTTTTCACTTAATTTTTATATGTTATAATTTCACATTGAGGGTGGAAAAAGTTCTGACATGATTTATCTTGGTTTCTTTTTTTTAACATCACAGAAACCTGCCATTTTAACAGGGGTGTGTAGACTTTTTTATATCCATTGTATTGGAAACATTTTGTTGGTCCTGCTTTCACGTGATTTGCAATCAATTAGCATGCTAGCAACCAGCTGATATTCCTTCGAGTGATGCTAAATGGTTGTTATACTATTGCAGGTGGTTGCTATGCAAATGTTTTCTGTTGGAATATCAACCTTACTGCAGGTTTCTTGCCAAGGCAGATTTTTTTTTAGCTAACCCTTGGACTCGGATCGACAACTGAGGCTTCTTCCATTTTTAAGCTTCCTTGAAGAAACTGAAGATTTCTGCTTGAGTTTGTGTGCAGGTCTTTTCTTAAATTCTTAAAAGGTAATTCCTTGCAGAAGTATAAAAACAAAAGGGTTGTAGATAAGATTATATGAATTGTTAGTTGCTGTCCTGTTGAGGTGTGGTGTGAGATGTGTAGGTCTTTGCATTCAAAACACCAGTATTTACATTTGCATTGAAACGTACACGCCTTTTCTGATAAGCAGGAAGACCAACGGCTGTGGTTTTTATTTCCTTTAAGAATTTTAATATCTAATTTTACCTGTATAATACCTGTGTAGGTCTGAGTAGTAACAGAAATGAAACTAGAAGGCTAAAGTTGTGAACAAAATTTGTTGTTGGCTTGACAGAGTCCACTAAACAATGTAGGAGGTTGTTGCTTGGCGGCTGCTATGGTATTCCAGATGATTGATAGGGTGTTGCTAGGTGGTTGCTATGGTATTCCAATTGGTTGATAGGGTGTTGCCCAGTGGTTGTTATGGCATGCCAGTTGGTTTGGTTGTTGTTAGGAGGTTTCTGTGGTATATGAGAAGTTTGCTAGGTGGTTGCTTTATTATCACAGCTGGTTGCTAGGTATTGCTACCACCGTGAATATCATAGCAACCACCTAGCAACACCCTAGCAACCAACTGGATTAACAGAGCAACACCCAATATTGTTTAGTGGTCTATGTCAAGCCAGCATCAATATTCCTTCACAAACATTAGCCTTCTAGTTTAATTCCAGATGATGCCAACGCCTGCGAAGATTTTGGACGATACCAACATCAAATCGTCACATCACAAGTTCTACGCGTGTTGCTCCTGGGGTGGCAATGGGCCTCTCTGAGACCAGGCCCATCCTGGTGCCCTGCTTCTGGGGTTCTCTTCGCTGGGGGTCACTCGCTGTTGCTGAGGATGGCCCCATATGGACAGCCTCCACAAACAATTCACAAACAGACTTCGCGTTCGGGTCTCCATCGGTGGACAGTTCATGATTTCAGCAAAATAGACTTCATGTTGAGACTGTGGTGAATCTCCTGACTACACAGTTGCACTTTATATCACGTATCATACAGTTATAGAAGAGATTTAATTCTAATTACACTATCCGGTGTCGCCCAGATGAGGATGGGTTCCCTTTTGAGTCTGGTTCCTCTCAAGGTTTCTTCCTCATGTCGTCTCAGGGAGTTTTCCCTTGCCACCGTTGCCATTGGCTTGCTCATTGGGGATAAATTTATCGATTTAAAATCTAGATCCAAAAATTATGTATCTCTGTAAAGTTGCTTTGTGACGATGTCTATTATTAAAAGCGCTATACAAATAAAATTGAATTGAATTGAATTAATTTCTGTTACTGACATGAAACTAGAACGACCAAAAAGTACATGGACCTACACAGGTAAAATTAGACATTAAAATGCTTAAAGGAAATAAAAAACCGTTGGTCTTCCTGCTTCTCTGAAAGAGGAAATGTAAATGCAGGTGTTTTAAATGCAAACACGTATACATCACACACCACACCTCAACAGGACAGCAACTCACAATTCGTATAATCTTGCCTACAACCTTTTTGTTTTTATACTTCAGCACCGAATTACCTTCAGATGACCTTTAAATTATTGTTTAAGGCTTTGGGTTGAGTATTCATCAGCTTCATATGGGAAAAGAACTAGTAGAGAAAAGTAGAAGTCTTCAAGGATTTCATAGAGGAAGCTTGAGGATGGAAGACGCTCCAGTTGCTCATTGGAGTTCTAGGATTAGCTTAAAAAATTTCAAAAGAATCTGCTGTGGCAAGAAACTGGCAGCCAGGATGATTTTCATGAGCTGGTATGTAATGAATTCTGTAAATATTACTTAAATATAACACTATAGGTTTGAGTTAAACAACATAAGTGTTTTCAAAATTTGTTCAAAAACAAAATATCCATATAGTCTTCATTACAATGGAATACATTTTTTTTTTTTTTTAATGTAGTACATAAGCATGATTTTAAAGTCCAGTCTTCATACGTATTTCCGCTTCGTTATACTAGGTGGTGCTCTGTTTTCGTGCAGAACTCCGTGAAGAATGGTAAGCCACCGAAACCTTACAGATGTTTCTTACGTATTCTTATATTTTTATCTTTAAATATACCTCAACTTCTATATGTATTCCTAACATTCGTAGTCAATCTTCTAGCCTACTTGAAAGGGAATAGTTTATTTGTTTTGCGATCGTTGAATAGGCGCCATCTTGTTTGCTGAGAGATTTTTTTTTTCTTTTAAGATGTGAACAGATTTGACATAGAAGCTTCATATAGTTGTTAATTATCAATCATTTCGAAATATAACTGAAATAGTGAACATTTGCTATTCAGCATGCAAGTTAAATAAGTCGATTAGTTTAGGCTTTGACTTCGTCACGCAGGCTTCTCTCCTCGTGATGGCCGATAGGCCTCATCTGAATATCAGTTAATATTCAGTAATAAATGATGAAATTAGTCATAGCAAGTTCTAAATGGCAAGCAAAGAGGCATAGTGTGTTTAATTTATCACTTTTTGGCTTGTTTTATTTTCAGTTAGTGCTATACTGCTAAACATGCATATGACTATGCTGACATGCTAACCTGTGTTCGGTGCTAACCAATACGTTAGCAGTGAATTTTTTTAACTGTCATTGCAATATGTTAGTATTATATATATATATATATATATGTAATCATATAATTTAATACCTAGTTTTATTGTATCATCCTTTGTTACTTAATATTGACGGAGATTCAGGTTGAGGCCTATCGGCCATCACGAGAGAAGAGTGACGGAGTCTAAGCTTAAACTAAGCCATGTATTTAACTTGCATGCTAAATAGCAGATGTTAAATGTTTCAGTTATTTTTCACAGTGATTGATAATAAACATATATATGAAGCTTCTATGTGAAATCTGTTACAAACATACTGTTACATTATTCAGTCTTCTGTAGTATAAACATGTAACTAAACATTACAATTATTAAATTAACTGCTGATGTCTAAACAAACCTCGACGAAGTAAAGTTGACGTAATATTTAAACCAATGTGTGATATAACACTACTACTACCACTACTACTACTACTACTACTACTACTACTACTACTACTAATAATAATAATAATAACAATAATATTGATTCAGGGGTCCAGGGTGTCAAAAGCCCAACAATACACACAAGGGAGGGAGCCCTTGCTCTCTGCTTCAGCTGAACAGGAGGAGGTAATCATGCTGCTTTTTTTTTTTTTTTTTTTTTTAAATTTTTTAATTAATTATATTTAGCTAATAGATTTTATTCATTAATAACACAAAACAATTAAGGTAACATTAAGGCACATAAATGCTGTTTTAAACCCACATAGGAATTTTAATGAAGGTCTTTTTTTCTCCATGTTTTGTAGCTTCCAGTTCAGTGTGTGGACGACCAAGCTGGATTAAACGGCGTGGTTATTTATGAGAACGACACTTTCCCCATGTCCAATCCATCTCCAGTAAGTTTCCTTCTGAGAGCTGCCTCCCTCTCTCTCTCTCTCTCTCTCTCTCGCTCTCTCTCTCTCTCTCTCTCTCTCTCTCTTAAACAATTAACCCAATAAGCCAAATAATGAAGTCATTTACGTGGACAGGTCATGTAGTAGTGAATAAACATGAATCAGTGCAGGTGTATTTAGTTAGCAACATTTTAAACAAATGTCAACAAAAAGACACTTTCACACTAGAACTGTGTACTGGTCGGCGCAACACTGTTACTTACTGTGCCCATTGTCCTGTTTAGGAGTTACTGTACTGTCTTGCGTTGTTTGCACGTGCACTTTATGTAGAATGTGTAGCTCTTTAGTTCTGTGTCATCTCATGTGGTTTAGTGTGTTGTTTTATGTATCACCATGGTCCTGGAGGAACGTTGTTTTGTTTCACTGTGCACTGTACCAGCTGTATATGATTGAAAGGACAATAAAACCACTTGAACTTGAACTTGACCAAAGTAAATTAAGATGAGATGTATTCATTGATATCATTAAGTAAGTAGTAATTAATGTTAATGAACAAAGTAAATAATGTTAGTTATATTAAAATGGATGTGTAATTTTAGAAATACTATTACTACTACTATTAGTAGTAGTAGTAGTAATAATAATAATAATAATAATAATAATAATAATAATAATAATAATAATAATAATAATATCACAGGTGTCTAAGCCTGAGGGAGGGACACACTCTGAAGACTGGGAGCCCTCACTCAGTACTTCAGCTGACCAGGATCAGGTACTTTTTTTAAAAAAACAAACAAACAACAAAACAACTTATTCTTTTGGTTTATATTGTGCTTATTAACTTATTCTCTAGGTTAATATGTTTTATTAACTGCTCACACTTAAGAATGAAGATAGCATTAAGGCATACCAATAGTGTGTTATTCCCAGATAGACATTTAATGTACACAGTAAATTTTGCAGTTTTAAATTAGCTCCATAAGAGTTCAATTTAACACTGGGTCCGAGTGTATTTGGTCCCACTCAGAATTGGTGATAAATTGACTCTTGTCACGGCTCAACATTGAATAGTGTCACGACAGTTTAACACTAAGGGGAAATTACCTCTGTTTGGTGCCACCAGTTTGACACTAAGGGGAAATTAACTCTTATTAGTGTTAATATTTCACTAATGTAGAGTTTATTTACATTTTTAATAGTGAAAAATGATCTCACTCAGAGTAAAATTCTTAAAACCCATTTGATGTTGCAACAGGTGCAAGATGTTGCAGAAAGTGTCAGCATTTCTCTTTGTGGTGTAAGTACTGTAAAACAATTACTCTTCTACAATGTCAAATGAACTCTTAAAACAAGTTTTCAAAACAAAGAAAACAACTTCAACAATGTCACATTTAAAACATTTATTAAAACACAAGAGTCAGGCTCAGGAAACACTCATACATGAACAAAAATACATCACATCTGCATTAAATGGCAATACGGCACCACACGCAGTGCAGAATCTGTTGTACCATATTTCATCTGAATATCAAATGGTTTGAAATAACACAGCTCATTAACATTCACTACCTTAAAAACTCCACGTAAATGCGTGGTAATGGTCATCAAAACATATAGTTTCCATCAGTGTTCCACACAACAGCACATTTTCATTTCACAGCAATAGTCTTGAATTTACAAAACATTGGCATCCCACATGCTACTTCTGTAAAGATAATAAAGTCAGGGCGATACTCTGTGCCGTGGTGTTTGATCCACTTTACAGAATAGACAACTTCTGACATTACCACTCCTAGTTTGGAAGCAATCTCTTGGCCACCTTTAAGTTCACTGAGTTCTACCATCTTTCCTGGACCAAGGGACAATCTGTACCGGCTAAAAGACTCCCAGTACATCGCAATACAACATTGGTGCTTTTTGGCTAGTGTTTTGGTGACGTTTCTGAAACTTTTAAATCGTGTTTTAAAGAATTTGTGTTTAGCTTCATAACGCATACACCACATGTGCAGAATTGGTCCAATTTTTCTTATACACTGTGGGTAATGTATCATAATGTGATGCTTTGGCAAAAGACTTCTTTCAGGAAATCATTTTTTGAATAGCTGGTGATGTTCAATTATTAAATGTTTAAGATAAATGGCCATGCCTTCTGTTAGGACTGGTGAAAACACGATGTTAACAATCTGCAAAAGTAAAAGCAAAAGATGCCATCATCTCTTTGCACTAAATCACCAAATAATAGGGGCATGTTGCGCAACAAGCACCAAGACTGGATGGCATTTAAACCCAAATCATTGCTTCCATCAAACAATTTGACCAGTGGAGGACGGTTCCTCTGCTGATTGTAAACATAGTCAAAAGCATGTACTCTACCAGCAAGATCATCAGCGCTCAGAAAATTACGCTGAATGTCCTACAGAAGTTTTAGCTATAGCTGAGCAACAACTTGTACTATGTCATGCATTATATCCACAGTGAAATTGTTGGCTGTGTTGAAATACTTTAATACTTTGAATTTAACAAACATGCCCGTTTGACACCATAAACATGAGGTAGTGTAGAATCAGTTTGTAAAGTTTCACAGTGCAGAGCATGCATCTCAAATGTTCTGAACATCTCAAATGTTCACAGTCTGAAAGCGATCTTTCTCAAGAAGACAGAAATGACAGCAATATCGAACCCAAATGACTCGAGAAACCCAAACAAGCTGTGCAGGCCAAGATTATCCCCAGTGACTTTAATAATAGTACCCCTAATACAACCGCCAGATACTGGATTCTTAACCCCCTCAGTCTCAAGCACTTTCAAATCATTAACTAGAGGCTCAAGTATAGAATTAAAACCATAGCGCCTAATATCCTGTGCATGAAAGAGGGCACATAAATGAATATTCATCAACGAGGAGTTAAATAATGGAGGGAAATTCCTTAATGTAAGAATTGCTTAATGCTTCAGAATTTAACAAAGTAAATGGATTTTCCAAGTTTTGAAATGAATTTTCTATCTACCTTTTATTAGCAGTGTCCTGTGAAGACAGACAGAGCAAAGCTGCATCCTGGACCTGACTATGAATCTCAAAAACCATTTCCTCCATAGATGAAACAAAACCATTTATAGCAGACTGACTTAATCCAGCAACTTTTAGCTGTGTAACAGCAGACGCACACATATCAGAAGTGCTCTTATTTGACTTTAACAATACAGATGTTGTGGCCACCTCTCCGGCACCGCCAATCTGATCAAATATTTCAGCACTACTTTTGGAGAATTTTGGAGAGCGTTCTGGATGCAGTTCGTCAGTATATTACTTCGTAATTAATATTAGAGGTTTTTGGAGTCTCATACGACTTTTTTTTTCTTCAAGATGAGCTCTCACGAGCGGCACGGAGCGGCGTCGTTGTCGTCATCCTCCTCCTCAGCTGGACTCTCCAGCTGTTGAGCCAAATCTCACTAGCCAATGAGAGTAAAGTAAGAGAGTAAAGTAAGAGAGTTACAAAATAAAAACTTACCACGTTCTGCTCAAGTCATTCTTGCAAACTTGCTTCAAACTTGATTTATCATCCGCATTTTCTGAATCTGACTCGGGCTCAAACTGTACGGTAAAACGGATGCCATGTTGCTTAGGTGGTTAGAACCGCTTTGAGAAGCATGGGAGGCTAAAGCTAACCCAAAGAGCGTTACATTTCTGACACACTTGTGAGGCTTTTGGCCAATCACAGTGCAACGGGTCAGCTGGCCAATCAGAGCACTTTTTGGAAGGAGGGTCTTTGGAGAAATTGGAGTGTTTCAGGCAGCCTGGGAATAGAGGCACTGCAATAATGTACATTATTTGACAAATAATGCATTTTTTTTTTACATTAAAGCATGTTAACCTATTTTATTACACCCAATAAACAAAATAATTAACATTTAAAAACATTTAAAAATCGTGATATGACCCCTTTAACAAATTCATAAAAAATACCTAAAATAATACAATAAAAGTTTATATATATGCTAATGCTCCATTGTGACGTTGGATATTTCGACGTTTAAAAATAACAATATACAAATAAACGGGATATAACAAAGCTAACTGCAACAGAAATACAAATTAAATACGATTATTGACATCATTTAAGATTTATCATTACCACATTGTGACGAAAAAAATATATTTCTCCACAGTATGAACTCACCGCGAAGTTAGTTAAGTTCTATTCCTAGAGTTTGAACCGACCAAATTACACAGAGTTCATCAAACTACAACCTATGCAGTAATATTAGCACATTTATTCACATAAAACATTAAAATTATGTTTTAATACGTTACTTGAAAGAGCTTACCTTTCGGTGCGAGATAAAAGAAAATGGCGACGACGAGAAACTTCTGTTCAGATCTTCGGGGTTAGCGTGAGGGGCGGAGCTTAACAGAGTAAAATTAACTAGGCAGAATTGAACTCTGATCATTATCACCAACACTAGGGGGCATCTCTCACTTTTTGTTGTTAAGTTAACTCCTTAAGAGTAAATGTAGAGTAACACTGCTTGATTAACACTGCCAATTTTACTGTGTAGGTGTTTTTTCTCCATGAATTTAGATTCCAGTTCAATGTGTTGACGACCCGATTGGTTTAAATGCTGCTGTGGCTACTGAAGATCAGACTTTCTCCATGCCAAATCAGCCACCAGTAAGTGTCCTCACTGTGTTACTCATTGTGAATACACATGTTTATGTGGTTATTGGGATCATATTAGTCATACTGACTATTTTTGTTTTGTTTTACAATTTCAGGTTTTTATTCAGGTGGAAGGTGGTGGAGAAGAGTTTAAACTTTAAAAACTTTAATACATGCTTTAAAATAAACCTGCTATTTACTGTGTTATTTGTCAGGTGGTGTAGTATTCTGCTTTAGCACCTTGTGCACATTGGTTGTACACAGGGTGTTTATCTGAGAACAGAAGCAGCTGAGATGGGATTTCGGCTGGAATATAAAACTCAGCAGTGAGACCCAGCGTGGTATACAGTAGTTGAGCATTGTAGAGCTCAGCAAAGACACAACTGTTTTTAAGCATTTACCCTTTACGGTCTTAGCTTATTATTTAGAGTTGGGGTACTCGATCCCGGACTCGGACTCGAGTCCAATTATGGACGAACTCGGACTTGAAATGGATAAAATGGATTAAACCAGTAAAGGGATTGAAAATGAAAAAGTAACATCCTCTCGTGCTGAGCAGGAAAACAATGTGTGTAAATGTCTATATGAGCTCGTGAATATGATATGAGCAGAGCATAAGGACATATAACGCACTCTGTAGCAGCTAAACTAAGCTACAGTGATAGCTTAGCTGTGCCTCCCCTTGGCTAGCGACACCAAACTATCTCGTGTTAGATAGTGTTATCTCGTGCCAAAAAGTTTAATTTTTCATCGGTCTGGTAGTCCTGCAAACACCCGAGACAAGTTTTATGATAAATCCAACTTTCTGTCCAATTTTCAATTAGCCCTTACAAGCAAGAAAAAAAAAATGATGCAAACAGTCTATTTAGAAGTACGTTTCAAAAAGTTTTTCATTTTATTTTATTTTTTTTAATGGAGAAGAATCTGGGCTCAGCCCCGGATGATTAACAGTTCAGCTAACGCCCCTGGTCATGTGTAACATGAAAAGAAAGATAAAAAATAAATAACAACATAAAACTAAGATAATAAGAAATTAACTAATGTCTCCCTGCCTGACCACACACTTGAAGCGTGCGCA
The DNA here is from genome assembly GCA_023630585.1 of Cranoglanis bouderius. Lineage (NCBI taxonomy): Eukaryota > Metazoa > Chordata > Actinopteri > Siluriformes > Cranoglanididae > Cranoglanis > Cranoglanis bouderius. The sequence continues at coordinate 25,405,453 of CM042541.1, forward strand.
CAGAAAGCCGCCTCATCGTGCGAGTATCGAATTGAGTTCTCTTTAGCGGCTTATTCCGCTTGGACGGTCAAATAAACACACACACATCATGTCAAAATGCAGGTCTGGCCGAGTATTCATGTAAACACAGTCGGTTATGTTTTAAGTGAATGTAAACAGTTTGGGGAAATTCAGAGGTGTGTCAGTACAGTATATCGGATCTGTGCATTAGGTCTTAAAGTCACAGCAGTCTAATAAACCTGTGTCTGTGTCATTAATGTTAAACAAAAGATAGAGAAATTCACTCACTCACCCATTTGACTGAATAACTTCAGTAAATTTAATAAGATCACATACAGTGAAGTCTATTTTATTTTACATTTAATTGCTTTATTCAATTTCCGTAGTATTTCTTACTTGAATACCACTGATAGACCTACCTGAGAAAACGTATCGTTATCGTGATATAAAATTGTAGTCGTATCGCCCAGCCCTAAACATTAGCATTTGGTGATTCCAGTCTTGAATTTCAAGTGAAATGTGAAATGTACTTCTTAATGTAGTAAATATCATACACTCTGCTGATAGGGATTTATTTTTTTTCATTTTAGGAATTAAAATGAAAAAAAAAAAAAAAAAGTTAGAAGAACAGAGCTGTGTTCAGAAATGAGTTTTTCCTCATACTGACTGTGAGCTATAGTGTTTGGCAGAATTGAGGCTGTCAACCAATTAGACACGAGTATTTTCACGTGTTTTCCTGTAAACCCTGTCTGATTGGTCTCGCCTCCTTTCACTGAAGGTATAAAATTACGGGCCGTCTTCTTTTACTGACCTTCAGTTACGTAGTGACAAACCGCTCCAAGTGGAAAATTATTCGGGGCTAAAGAAAAAATGCCCAGGCCAGATTACACCCCTGCGCGCGCCGCGGACTCGACTGTACTTGGGTAGTCCAAATTTACCCCGCATGCGTGACAAGTCCGAGTTCGTTCATAATTGGACTCGAGTCCGGGATCGAGTACCCCAACTCTAGTATGTAGTGTATGTATAAAATTTTTAGTGAAGACACGCCCATCTCTGTGATTTCTTCTGAGATGTGAATCGATCATAATAACTACAGAAACATTAATCAACAGACATATGTCTGAAAAACTAACCTTGTCTGAATAAAACATGATATTTAACAAAACACAAAAGAGATTTAATTTTTGCTTAATAGAAGTGGGAAGTGGGAGGAAACTGGAGAACCTACCAGCTGCACCACTATATAGATGGCTATAATTTTAAAAACTTGTTTCAAAAAATCATGATACACACAGTCATGCTCAAAATAACTCACTGAAATTTTATTTGCAAGAGAGGATCGTGTTTCCAAAGTACATGTGGAATACACACCTCTTGCTGTAAATATGACACAAAATGCATTTGAATAGAAAAGTATGTTCATGCTGCTGCTTTTGCACAAGTAAGAATACCAAAGTGGCCAAAACAATCCTGACTTTTGAACTACTGGTACAAGAAAAGTGGGATATTCATTGTAAAAACACACTGAATGTTTTCTTATTGAACTTATTAAAAAAAAAAAAAACCTGCACTTACACTGGCTCTTACACCTCCACTCTGTGCACTTTGCTTCTCTAGAACTCAATTAAAAGTCTTGTATGGTAGCACTACTTGTATTGTTCTCTGCTTGCCTGTATCTCGTCATTTGTAACTCGCTTTGGATAAAAGCATCTGCTAAATGAATAAATGTAAATGTAAGTATGTCCTTCCATAAAGAGGAAAAGGAAAACCCGCTGTCCATCTGTAAATTGAGTACAACCCCAATTCCATCCCATCTTTACTTCTGAGAGACTCTGCCTCTCTAAGATACTCTTTTTTATACCCAATCATGTTACTGATCTGTTGCCAATTAACCCAAATAGTTGCAAAATGTTCCTCCAGCTGTTTCTTTTTAGTAACACTTACTTTTCCAGCCTTTTGTTGCCCCTGTCCCAACTTTTTTGAGACGTGTTGCGGCCATCAAATTCAAAATTACCTCATTTTTTCTTTAAATGGTACATTTCCTCAGTTTAAACATTTGATATCTTTTCTATGTTCTATTATGAATAACACATGGGTTTATGAGATTTGCGAATCATTGCATTCTGTTTTTATTGACATTTTTACACAGCGCCCCAACTTTTTTGGAATTGGGGTTGTAAATGAACATAAATCAACAACTAAATTATTTTGTTACAATAATATAATTATAATCTTTGCTGAAGATTGTGCGTGTAGATGTGGGTTAAAATTTATAGTGGCTGAATTCAATATTTGTTTCCTCCATTACAGTTATACACAACTTGGTTGTGTGTAATTGTATTGTTAAATTGAGCATTAATAGCGCCCTCTTGTGGCCCTATGTGATATTTTTTAGTATAATTTAATTCACAGTACTCCTACCTGAGGTTGTTGTTGTTTTTTTTTGTTTGTTTGTTTTTTTTTAAATAAAATATTCAACCCCTGGAGATGTCAGCATTTCACGGCTTAACATCCAATCTGTGGAAACATGTACAGGTAAGCCATTAGCTAACTGAGTGAATCTGACTAACTATATAGATCTTTTTTTAATTCTTTACAGAATTAGCTGTGTAATTCTGTAAAGCTCTAATTAGAATTAGAGCTCTGTATTAAACTTACAATGTAACTTAGGTAGTAGTATCATCTGTTGTGTTAAACATATCTAGGTTTTCATAATAGAGGTGCTGTTTACTTTAGAATAGCTCACTTGGTTAGTTAATATAATTTTAATATCACTTACCTGGGGAAGAGATGGCACCAGGATGCACTATGGGAAGAAGGCAAGCCGGCGGAGGAAGTGTGATGCTCTGGGCAACGTTCTGCTGGGAAACCTTGGGTCCTGGCATGGATGTTTCTTGACACATACCACCTACCTAAACACCCCTTCATGGCAACTGTGTTCCCTAATGGCAGTGGCCTCTTTCAGCAGGATAATGCGCCCTGCCACACTACAAAAATAGGTCAGGAATGGTTTGAGGAACATGACAAAGAGTACAGGGTGTTGACCTGGCCTCCAAATTCCACAGATCTCAATCCGATCCATCATCTGTGAGATGTGATGGACAAACAAGTCTGATCCATGGAGGCCCCACCTCGCAACTTACTGGACTTAAAGGATCTGCTGCTTAGGTCTTGGTGCCAGATACCACAGCACACCTTCAGAGGTCTTGTGGAGTCCATGCCTTGATGGATCAGAGCTGTTTTGGTGGCACAAGGGGGCCCTACACAATATTAGGCAGGTGGTTTTAATGTTGTGGCTGATCAGTTTATACAATATAGAAAAAGAGTAGATCTGTGCAGTGCAGTGCAAGTATTCAGACAGTAGAGGACATCAGTACTGCAGGAAGCTGATTCATACTGAAAGTGAAATGTATGGTACAGAACATCTTTTCCTTTGTTAATCAGTGTGTCCTGTAGAAAGAGGCAGCTATTTATCATAAATAAATGGATGACTGGCAACAAAAGATAGAAAGACACTTAACAACTCATATCTTCCATCAGTGACTAAAGTCTGTGATTTCAGTGGTCAATTAAAATGATGACATGAATTACACTGTATGACATGATCCTAATAAAATCTTGGCCAAATTCCATAACAGACTGTGCGATAACATGTTCTCCATGTCAGATTATACAGCGAAGATCCTCTAACTATCTGAAATTAAGAAATAATGAAATTACTGCATCATAGTGCTGGGCGATAAAACGATACCGATTTGTATCGCGATACAAGTTTTCCTCGACAATGATGATAAGCTGAGGGTATTCAATTTCAATAAACTTTCTATAAGCACTACTGACAAAACTAATGCTGATGATTACCTCCTCAAAACAGTGATTAGTACGGTCAGGGTTATAGATTTAACCAAGTACTGTGTCTGTATAGTAACTGAGCTAAAGCTAATACTGCTATAAACTCATTTCAGATTCTGTTCACAGTGTGTTGATTTGACATCACTGTGTAAACGGGAAAGGAGGTGGCAGTTCAGAAGACTACCCCAAGTTGACGAGTTGAAGTTGAGGGGGCTTTTTCTGTGGTTTTTACCAGATGTAGGCGGAATTACAAGATGCAACTTCACCTCGAAATTCTGGACTGAAAGTTAAGATTATTCGGTAGAGTTATTTTCTAATTCATAAACATGACAGTGTTCATTCAGTAAATATGTCCATTTACAATTTAAATAGTAAGTTAAATAAAATCCAAACAAATTAAACACATTTAAATACAATTTAAATAAATAAATAAATAACCCCATCAGTCTATCCTATATTCTGTAATTCATAAATATGATATATTTAAAGTTGTACTTAAAAACAAAACAGGGTCAACCTATCCTTTTTGTATTTAATAATCCATACAAGGTCAAATCCCCAATCGTCTCTGATTCTAGATATTGCTGAAATAATACAATAATAAATCCATAGAAGCAAAATGGTTTCAATTTTAATTGTCAAATTAGGGGCTGGAGTTGTCCCTTACTTTTCACATCAAAGATGGGCAACCTGTAACCTATTTCATGGCTAAAGATGATGTCACTAAGTACAGAGGACAAAGAAGAGTTATTCCATGTAGATTTGTATAATATTTTGTATACTGTTAGAGAACCCCTCGCACTCGGAGTCGCTCGCGAAGCGAACGACTCATTTCCGCATTCCACGCTTCGTGCTGCTGAGAACAGCGCACTTCCGCATTCACAAAAACCTGCTGGACTGATTCATTCATGAACTCACGTTTATTTTCTTTGCCATGTGCTTTTGTTTTCGTTCACGTCATGTCTCCGCCTCCTTAGGTTCATTGGTTTTCTGTTCTCTGGTTTACGTCATGTCTCCGCCCCCGTTCATTCATTGGTTTTCTGTTTATTGCCATGTTTAGTAGCAGGTGTGTTTAATTACGGCCAATTTCCATTCTGCCTATTTAAACCGCTTCCCGTTTCCGTGTCTTCGTGGAGTATTAGAGTTAGTTTTAGCATGTGCGGTATGCCTGCTACCTTCTCGCGCTCTCTCGCCCATAGACCATAGCTCTTAGATCATTGTTCATAGACCATCGCCTCCTTTCATGTTTGTTTTGTTTTCTTCCTGGCTTTATACCCGTTTGGATTTCTGCTCCTTTGGATTATTGCTTTACCTTTTTGTGGATTACTGCCTCACTGTTTTGTGGATTACTGTTTGTTCCCTTTTTTCAACCATGCTTTTGTGTTCCGTTACTTTTGAATTCAGCTGTTCCTAATAAACTGACTTTTCCCCTGCACATGCATCCTGCCTTCCCCCGTGATTACGTAACATATACTGTGTGCATGTATATTATGTTCTGATAAATATTTATGTTTTAAACAATAATGGACATTTGGTTTATTTAGTCTGCATTATTTAGAAGGATATGCTTTAAAAACTGTGAAATTCTAAAGGCTGATATTTATAGAGATTGATCAATATAGACTGATCAATGCAAAATTCTGCTTATGATCTGGGCTTGTGCTGAAAACGCATAAACAGAAAAATTCTTCAGAGTGAGCTTGTTGTGATTAAAGATATTTCTTTCTGTCCATTAGCATGTTCTGTTTATATTTCTCCACCACTAATGTATTTGGTATTGGTATCATCCTATGCCATCCTCCTATTGTGGCTTTTAGATGATAATCACAGCAGCACTCTTTTGGAGATTTTAATTAGTTACAGTTTTCGGTTGCAATGGCACTTAATCAGATCTCAACAACTAAAGAATTCTATTACAGTGTAGTTCCAGATATTTACATGTAGATATTTTTGTGAAAACAAAAATTGATTGAAAAAAATTGGAAAAAGTGTGATCAAAAATATTGGAACTCGTGACTGACAGCTGTTTCTTGTTACTCAGGTGTGCCCTGTTAGATTGATTGTTTAAACTACAATGCAATCATCACATTGTAGTAGACGACCTCCCACAGTGTGACTGTACTAAATTCTGTCCCATTTTGCTGCAAATTTTTTAGAGAAAACCCACCTTTAACTTTGCCTATATTGCTATATACTAGACATCAATAACTGATATTCCAGTGGCTCTAATTTAAAAATATTTCATAGTTCATAGATATAATAAGCATAATAGAGGATCTGCCATAGTGTGAGATTACTAAATGTCATTGTCTCTATATGTGTACACTGCACAATGACAATAAAGTTGAATCTCTCATGTGTGCCCATTTTACTGTAAAGTTTTGGAGAAAATCTTAAACTTTGCACATATTGCTATATTCTAGACATCAATAATTGATATTCAGTGGGATTTTACTGTCAACTTTTTGAGAAAGATCCATTTAAACATTGCCTATATATAGTATATGGCTATATTAGGTCATCAATAAATGATATTCAGGTATGTTATATTATGAACCATTTTCTAGTTTATAGTTGAAATCAGCATAAAACGATAGATGTTTTCAACAAGAAAACAGGATGTGTACAGCTTCCCCTAGAATTCATTATTACTGTCAATGTTTGGAGAAGTTTCACCTTATTTCTTTTATGTTACACTCAAAGTGATCAAACTATTAGGGTTTTTTTATTCCTGTATTTCAAATATATACAGTTCCATCCGAATGTATTGGAATGGCAAGGCCAATTCTTTTGTTTTTGCTATACCCTGTTGGGTTTGCGATCAACAGATGAATACGAAATGATAGATCAGAATTTCAGCTTTCATTTCCTTATATTTACTTCCAGATGTGTTAATCAACTTAAAACATGGCACTACTTAAAAATAAATATATACTTAAATATAGTGTAGTTTATTAAGGAGTAGAATAATATAAAAACAGGCCCTTCACCGTGCATTAGTGTGCATGGCTGAAGAGCTCCCAGGACATGTCGAGGTCTGTTCGTGATAAAGCCATAATGACTGCAGCTGATAACGCATGTCCATGAGAGGCTAGGAAAACGCGGAAAAAACAATGTGTTATATTATATTATATGTATTGTGTATATATATATATATATATATATATATATATATATATATATATATATATATATATATATATATATATATATATGCAAAAAGCACCATGAAAGTATAATCCTATAGCAGTGAGCATAATCTTAGAATCCTAGCAAATATGTGTAATCTCAAGATTTAGATTATAATAGAGTAGTGTGTAAAGCACAAAAATATGCTAAAATCATGCACAGAATCTGTAATACATAAAAATAACACTTACCCATGTAAAGAGATAAAACTGAAGTGAAGAATAACAGTTTAATATGATAACCAAAGAGAGAACGCAGAGAAAGGTTTGCTTTTCTAGATTGCTGGGAGACATTTTGGTAAATTGAGCCGCAGAAGTCTTTTATAGGGGGCGGGGCCAGAAGAAAAGAAAGGAGGAGTGTATTTTTTTTTACTTCAGGGCTTGAAAAAACGGATTCTAATGGGAAATATTTCTGCCCTGTTTTTTGGTTATAATGGTGGCTGAAAAACCTGGTTTTATGATTCTAATGGTATCTGAATTTTCTGAAAACCGAACATAATGGTAGATATTTTTTTATATCAAGGCGAGAAGAGGGTATAAATACAGGAACTGAACTCAGGGTAGATCAGATCATTCCTGGGACGTCTCATTTGAACTGATCTCATGTTGGCTGCTGTTTCTGGGCAATAAATCTGATTTTTGCTTCTCTCATCCACTGTGTTGTGAGTATTATTTTTATTGAATTTAGTGTTTTGTGTAGAGGCTACCATATATCCAGTGGCAGAAAATGCCACAATAGCTCATGAAGGTCACCAACAGTGAAGCTACTGCACCGCCATCTTTGTATTCCCTAACATTCTGAAGTCACTGTGGGTCGTAATCATTTGGGTCATCTTGACAGTTTTCATCCATTGGCGGTCGGCACCCTCTGTCAGTAGGGAATCGTAAAATGGCACTTCCGGTGGCTTCACCTATTGCTGGCAGTGTAGAATTTCATGAGCTATCCAGTTATAGGCTATATATTGTTGTTGTTCGTCCATCGGTTTCGATGAGGACCTTGACATCTAGATTGTTACTATGAGCGATGTATCCGTTGGTGGCTGATTAGGCCAATTTGAGCACGGAAGTTTCTGCCACATGTCATAACAGACATGCGTTGACGCCTCAGTATGCACACTGGCAGCTCTGGATTTTCGTATAGTGCGCTTCTGTTGGGCAACAGTCGTTCTTCTCACTTCAGATGCCTGGCAGCCATTGTAGGTCATTGTGCACCATGCACTTCGGTTTTGTGCCAGGGATTCCCAGGAGGATGTGTCAATGTCCAGAGACTTAAGTGATGCTTTCAGCGTGTCCTTGTAACGCTTCCTCTGGCCCCCTTGTGATCGTTTTCCCTGGGACAGCTCACCATAGAAGAGCTGCTTCGGTATGCGATTATCTGACATCCTGACAACATGACCTGACCAGCGTGTCTGGGCTTTCATCAGCAGTGTGTGAACTGATGGTAGTCCTGCTCTGGAGAGAACGTCTGTGTCTGGCACTTTATCCTGCCATCTGATTCTCAGAAGTCTGCGGAGACACGTCATGTGGAAGTGGTTCAGCTGTCTAGCATGCCTCCTGTACACAGTCCAAGTCTCACAGGCATACAGCAGAGTTGGTAACACCACTGCTTGGTAGACTTTTAGCTTTGTAACTAAGCTGATCCCATGACGTTCCCACACGTTGGCTCGCAGTCTGCCAAATGCTGTACTTGCTTTGGCTAATCTGCTGTTCACTTCGATGTCAATTTTCACTGAGCGAGAGAGTGTACTACCCAGATAAGTGAAATGATCCACAGCTTGCAGCTTTTGTCCCTTCACTATGATTTCTGGCTCTTTGTACTGGGCTTTTGGAGCTGGCTGATGCATTACTTAGGTTTTCTTTGTGTTGATGGTTAGGCCGAAGTTATCGCAGGCAACCGAAAATCTATCCATGCTGGCCAGCATGTCGTGCTCTGAACTGGCATTCAAGGCACAGTCATCAGCAAATAAAAAGTCCCGTAACACAGTCTCCTTGGCTTTGGTGACAGCTTGGAGTCTTCGTAAATTGAACAGTTTTCCATCGGTTCTACACTTTAGACTGATTCCCACAGGACAGTCCTTGAAGGCGTCTGATAGCATGGCAGAGAACATCATGCTGAACAGTGTCAGTGCAAGTACACACCCCTTCTTGACGCCGTTGGTGACTGGAAAGTCTGCCGAGGCTTCACCGTCATCAAAAACTCTAGCCATCATACCATCATGGAATTGACGTACCATCAGTATGAATCTGTCAGGGCAACCAAACTTGGACATGATCCTCCACAGGCCTTCACGACTGACAGTATTAAAGGCCTTGGTGAGGTCCACGAATGTGGTGTATAGACCACGGTTCTGTTCTTGACACTTCTCTTGAAGTTGACGGGCTGCAAATATCATGTCCACAGTACCACGTTCCTTGCAAAACCCACATTGCGTCTCAGGTAGGAGGCCTTCTTCCAGATGAGCAGTCAGACGATTTAACAGAACTCTTGCAAAGATCTTGCCTGCTATAGATAGCAGCGAAATTCCTCTGTGGTTATCACACACTTGGCGATTTCCTTTCCTCTTATAGAGATGTACAATTGAAGCGTCCTTGAGCTCCTGAGGAATGGATCCTTGATTCCAGAAGGACTGTAATAGCTGGGTAAATTTTTCTACAAGCACTGGGCCACCGACCTTGTAGACTTCAGCTGGAATTGCATCTGATCCTGGTGCCTTGCCACAGGACAGCTGACTTATGGCCTTTGAGGTTTCCGCCACTGATGGCAGGACATTCAGGGTGTAATTGACATCTACTTGGGGCATTCTGTCAATCGCCTCATCATTTACCGAGGAAGGGCGATTGAGTACGGATTGGAAATGCTCCGCCCAGCGTTGGAGAATCAGAGTCTTCTCAGTGATGAGGGTTGTACCATCTGAGTCTAGTAGTGGGGAGCTCCCTGAAGACTGAGGCCCGTACAGAGTCTTGATGGCTTCATAGAACCTTTTGGAGTCGTTCCTCTCTGCATACTGCTGAATTTCATCGGCTTTGGCACTTAGCCATGAGTCCTGCATCTTGCGAATCCTGTTCTGTACAGTTCTGCGAGAGATGGTGAAGGCATTCCTCTTGGCTCTTGAACACGGATCGTTCTGGTGAGCATGGTGAAGGCGGTGCTTTTCAGCAAGTAAATCCTTGACCTCTTCATCATTTTCATCGAACCAGTCGTTCTGCTTTCGGGTGCAGGGTCCCAGTACCCTTAGAGCTGAGGAGTGAAGAATATCCCGAAAGCTTTCCCAGTCCTTCTCAGCATTGTCCTCAAACTATAACCCTGATAGTTGAGTGTCTAGATCTTCAGCAAGTGACTCAGCTACACGGGGGATTTTCAGCTTACTGACATTGATCTTTTTCATGACTTTTCTTCCCTGAGGACGTCTCTTTGGCTTGATGTGCAGGTTTAGCTTAGAGACAATGGGTCTGTGGTCCATCCAGCAGTCAGCACCACACATGGCCTTGGTCACCCTGACATCCTGTCTGTCTTTCCTCCTCACAATGACATAATCGATGAGATGCCAGTGCTTGGAGCGTGGGTGCATCCAAGATGTCTTGTTACGAGGGAGTAGGCGAAAAATGGTGTTCGTGATGAGTAGGTCATGGGCTGCACAGGTCTTCAGTAGTAGCAGTCCATTGCTGTTGCACTTGCCTATCCCGTTTTTTCCAATGACACCCTCCTAGGATGAAGAGTCAGATCCTACTCTTGCATTGAAGTCACCCAGTAGGATCAGCTTGTCGGTATGTTTTATAGAGGAAAGCAAGGAGTCCAGCTCTTAGTAGAACTTGTCCTTTGCTACATCGGGGTTTGTCATTGTTGGTTCGTAGGCACTAATCAATGTTGCTTGTTTTCCTCTTGGTAGGGGGAGTTGCAGTGTCATGAGTCGGTCGTTTACGCCCTTGGGGAGACTGGATAGATTGCGGACAAGAAGACTCCTGACAGCAAAGCCGACTCCGGATTCACGACGTTCGTCACTGCTTCGTCCACACCAGAAGAATGTGTAGCCACCTCCTGATTCAGTAAGCTGACCTTCATTGGCTAGACGAGTCTCACACAGGGCTGCAATGTCGATGTTGCAAGCTCTCTGGCGACCAGGGCTGTTCTTCTCTCTGGTCGATTGGCTGTGGCATTGTCGAGTAGATTCCATGTGCCAATGGTGAATGGTGTCACCTTGTGTTTTCTTTGAAGTTTTGTTCGACCGCATTTGTTGGGATCCCCGCCAGCCACGGTAGACTGGCCAGGGTGACGTGAAGCAGGCAATGTTTAGGGCACCTTTTCTCGCCCCTTCCTCAGGCTGCGGAGGTGAGCAGTGCTGTCCTAGAGAGGGCTGCTCAGACACTCAGGTGGATATCGACTTACGCTGCTGCTTCAGTTCAGCGATAAAGCGACCATTTGTCCTGAGCCGCCTGTGTGCAGGTCCGTGGCTACAGCTCCCAGTGTATCCACACCTGCTGCTTCGCTGCTCGCCCATCGCCACAGGACTTTCGGGTGATGTCAAGACATGCGCGTGAATTAGATTAAAGTGAGGGAGAGTTGTGCAGCGTCAGCCTCACTCTCTCTTCCCAGTTCCCAGCTTGATCCAGTTGCAAGACAAAAGTTGAGACGGCTGGAGATGGGGCCGGGCGCAGTGGATGACCAGGACGCCTTGTGTGTCTTGCCCTGCTCTGAGCATTCCACGTCACTTGCAGCACCGCCTTCTTGATCGTTGGACCAACTGTTGGCCTCATCCGCGCAATCCACCGGAGCTGACTTCACATGCTGCGGATAGACATGTCCCTAACTCACCAAGGGTTTGAGACCCGTTGGCTACCCTCACCTGGTTTCACCGGCCTGTCGAAGCCGTTGCCCGGGGTGTGGCCGCTGTCGCATGTTAACAGCTACAAGGAGCCACAGGTGAGAGCTGGGTGACACGTGGGGACCAAAGGTGAGCGAACCGCCCTGAAAAGGATGCGACACGTCCCCCACCAGAGGTGCTACCCCTACACTGAGCACCCCATACACCCCAATGTGTACAGGGTGTAGGTCTGAAGTATTAACATGTCGATGCACTCAAGACTAAAGTAAGGACTGTAACTTTTACAATGAAGAAAAGTAAAAGTGTTAGGGTTAGGGTTGCTCATCATGAGCAATCTCTCACCACACCTCAAAAAGACTCTTACCAAAGACCCTTTTGTTTTTATACAACTGGACAAAATGAAAATAACCTTGAAATGAGACTTCTTCTAAGGGCTTTTGACTTGGTATTCCACGCTCCATATGGGAAAAGAATTTCAAGCAGAAATCTTCAGTTTCTTCAAAGAAGTTTAAGAATTGAAGAAGCTGTAGTTGTTGATTGAATTCAAGGTTCAAGGATTAATTCAAGAAACTCAAGAGACTCTGCTGTGGCAAAAAACTGGTGGCCAGGATGATCTTCAAGAAAAGAATTTCTTAAATATTACTTAAATATAAAGCTATAGGTTTGAGTTAAACAACATAAATGTGTTCAAATTCATAATATCCAAACAGTCATAATGAATCATTATGCATGGAAATCATTTTGAACATGTTTTTAGAATCATATGTATTTCTGTTTTGCTATACACCAGAGGTCAAGATCTTAAGAGTTCTGTAAGGCCTTCAGAAAAAATGTAGATGCCTAGGAGTCTGGCAAGGGATTTAAAAAGATCTCCAAATTATTTTAAATACATCATTCCACTGTAAGGAAAATCATCTACAAATGATGCAGATTTCACACGACTGCCAATTTGCCCAGGACTCTCCATCCCAACAAATTCAACCCAAGAGCAGACCGTCTGATGCAAAAAGAAGTCTCCAAGAACCCCAAAATTTCATCACAGAATCTTTTAGTAAGTCTTGCAACTGTTGGTGTCAATGTGCATGCTTCTACAATCAGAAAGAGATTGCACAAATTTAACCTGCATGGGAGGCATGCCAAGAAAAAGCCTTTGCAAGACTACAGTTTGCCAATGAGCAGATAGGCAAAGACCAGGCCTTTTGGAATAATGTGACAGACGAATCAAAGATAGAGTTGTTTGGACACAGTATCAGCAGACATGTTTGGTGCAGAACAAAGACAGCTTTTCAGGAGAAGCACCTCATACCAACTGTAAAGCACGGTGGTGGAAATGTTATGGTTTTCCATTGCTTCACTGCCTCAGGGACTGGACAGCTTGCATTCATTGTTCAACTATGAATTCTGCATCATATCAAAGAGTGCTTGAAGATAATGTGAGGCCATCTGTCCAAAAGTTGAAGTTGAACCGAAAGTGGACCTTTTAACAGGATAATGATCCTAAGCACACTAGCAAATCCACTGAGGACTTACTCAAAAAGAAGAAATGGAGGGTTATGGAATGGCCTAGTGAAAGCCCGGATTTGAATCCCATTGAAATGTTGGGGGGGATTTGAAACAGGCAGAACATGCATGAAAACCCTCAAACATCTTGCAACTGAAATAATATTGCTTTTTACTTTTCCCACAGAAGAATATCAAAGCTATTGATATTTCTGTTGAATAAATGATTGAAAAAGCTAAATTTCCTTGTGGTTTTGTTCAAGTATATCAACTTCATTAATAGGCACTGTTTCAAAGAGTATCAAATGTTTGCTTGTCCAAATATGTCAAAAAACCCAACAATTTCCATGGGGTGTACTTATTTTTTCACATGAATGTAGCTGTTAATCATCAATCATTGTGAAATATAACTGTACTATTTAGCATTTGCAAGTTGAATATGTGCAATTTAAGTTTGACCTTCACACGCACTTTTTTGTGATGGGATATCTCTAGGCCTCAGCCTGAATCTCCATCAATTTTAAGTAATAATAATAATAATAATAATAATAATAATAATAATAATAATAATAAAATAAATAAATAAAAAGTTGATATTCTTTCAAAATGCACAGCAAGAGGCGTGTTATGTTTAACCTGTCACTTTGTGACGTCATTCTCAGTTACTGTTTAATTCTATTGGTTTATAATGTCCTTGATAACTTATTCAGCTAATAGATTTTATTCATTAATAACACAAAACAATTAAGGTAGCATTAAAAGGCACACAAATGGTGTTCTAATCCCACATGGGAATTTTAATGTAGGTCTTTATTCTCCGTGTTTTGTAGCTTCCAGTTCAGTGTGTGGACGACCCAATGACTTTAAATGCCATGGTGGTTTATGGAGAGGAGGCGTTGCCAATGCTGAATCAGCCACCAGTAAGTGTCCTCACTGTGTTACTCATTGTGAGTATAGATGTTTATGTGGTTAATGTGATCATATTAGTTGGAATATATTAGTCATATTGACTATTTTGTTTTTTGTATTACAATTTCAGGTTTTTATTCAGGTGGAAGGTGGTGGAGAAGAGTTTAAACTTTAAAATGAGAATCGATTAAGGAAATGCCTTAATAATACAAAATTTAATACAAAATTAAATTAAATTAATGCCTAAAATAAAACTGGTGTGTAATGTGTTATTTGTCAAGTGATGCAGTATTGAACTTTAGTAGATGGGTTGTACACAAGGTGTTTATCTGAGAACGAAAGCAGCTGAGATGGGATTTCAGCTGGAAAATAAAACCCAGCTTGGTACACAGGCATTCCAGAGCTCAGCAAAGACACAACTGTTTTTTAAGCCTTTACCCTTCAAGGCAGTGGTCGGGAACCCACATGTGGCTCTTTGACAAAAATCATGTGGCTCGCCAGGTGTCTCACCCTTCACCAACATATCATCATTAAAAACTTCGACACGAGAGGTCAGTATCCTGCAGAAAATGCAAAAGTCATGCAATTCCTTGCGCACGTGTCACGATACCAAATCGACGGCAAACTATGGTAACTTCTCGCGCTCAGATTCAAGCAACTATCTAGCTAGTTTGTGGAGATGGCAAAAAGAAAGAATTGAGAGGAGCATCGAATATTTCAAAGTGGCTGGACTGAAACATCTGCTTTTATTGAAAGCGCTGGTGCTCTACTGTGTCCGATTTGCCCAGAACGTATTGCCTCGTTTAAAGAAAAAAAAAAAAAAAAAAATCAAATGTTGAGACATTTTGCTTTTGCAGCAAAGTACCCGGTGGGCGAAAGCCGAAGGAAGGCGCGCGCTGAGCTCCAACGTAAACTGCAAGCCGGACAGCAGCAGCTGCAAGCGTGGACAGGGGCAACTGGAAGCGTGGACAGGGGCAACTGGAAGCGTGGACAGGGGCAACTGCAAGCGTGGACAGGGGCAACTGCAAGCCTGCATACATTGGAGATTGTAAATTGTAAGACCCGGAAAGGGGACATTCTTAAACGCTTAACGTGAAAAACACTTAACGTGCATTAAGACAGTGATATTAACAGGCCAAACTCAGTAAACATCATACTCATAAAATATACTATGTATAGCACAGAATATGAACGTAACGCGTTTAATTACACGTTAAGCATTTTCCTTAACCGTTATAGAAAACGGAAAACGCTTAATGTGGCTTAATGGACACACCCCATTGATAAAATGTAAATTAAGTAAACACTGAGTTTGGCCTGTTAATATCACTGTCTTAATGCATTACGTTAAGCGTTTTTCACGTTAAGTGTTTTAGAATTTCCCCTCCGGATATAACTTCGGTAGATTTTTTTTTTTATCGTGCGCTGGATGAGTCCGTACGCGCACGCGCGCGCGCGCACACACACACACACACTCACACACACACTCACACACACACACTCACACACACACACACACACACACACACACACACACACACACACACACACACAGAGAAAATAGGTTTTATGCTGCTCAGGTGGAAACTCAAAGTGAAAGAGCGGCATATATTGTTTGTTGCAAATGTGTTTGCTTTTGAGTTGTGTATGGACCTAAATAAAGTTATTGTTATTGAAATGTTATTGAAACACCGTGTTTTTTATAATAGTAAAATTGTTTTTGCAATGGCCCTTTCGAAAAAAAATGCAAATTTTATTAATATATATTTATGTGATGCAAACTTTAATACATTGAAAAATTCACACTATTAGCATCACATAAATATATATTAATAAAATTCTCTGCCCACGTTTTACATTTTTTCCTACATTCTTTTGAATGTCCATGGAATAAAATAAAATATTTACTGCCATGAGTGTACCTTCTGCCATCATTTACACATTTGAATGGCCATGTAATATGAAGCAATGTGACAACAGGAAATTAAAAATGACCCTTATATGGCCATGGGCATTGTTTCGACTCAGGTCAGCTGTCATTTGCTGCTCCTGTCAAGCAACTGTTTGACGCCCTAAACAACAGCACTTCACCTTCACGCGTTCTCTGAGAGGAGGCTAATGGTTGAGAGGCAGGAATTTGGCCAATAGTTGCTGCAAGCCTTTAATAATCGACCAATTGTTGTGCGAGAGGGTGGGAATTAAAGAGAGGGGTTAAAGCAATGCAAATATGTACACACATGATGCAGTATTAGACCATAAGAACATCATAATGAAACTAAAGCCGAATCCCGGACATTTTCTCAAGTTTAGAAATCCCGGCCGGGACCAAGTACACCTCTTCATGGCAACTATTTATTCCTTAATGGCAGTGGCCTCTTTCAGCAGGATAATGCGCCCTGCCACATTGTAAAAATTGTTCAGGAATGGTTTGAGGAACATGACAAAGAGTTCAGGGTGTTGACTTGGCCTTCAAATTCCCCAGATCTCAACCCAGATAGCAGACCAACACCGAATCAACACTGAATCAATGTTAATCCATCAACCAAACTATCATTGAATCAATGTTGAAATGTTGAAATTGACTTTTCATCAGGTTTGCACCCTGAAATAATGTTATTTCAACGATGAAAAATAGATCAAGATGGACATAAAATCAACATTTGTTTAACTTAAATAAAATCGCTTATTTAACATCAAAACAAAATACAACCTATGTACAGGATTATGATAATCTGGATAACAAAGTGACTTAAAACAATTAGAAGGATTGGCATTAAATCTAAGCCCCACCAGTGGGAAAATGAAGATGACCAAAAATCAGCAGTGATTCACTGTTTGTCTTTTCAACACTGAAAAGCAATGAAGATAAAATGAGATTAGATAAAATAAGATGTACCTTTACTGAGCCCCCGTAGGGGAAATTCGGATTGACACAGCAGAACAAGTAGGAGGAGTAACATCAAAGAAAGAAAATAATTTCCACGAATAACTATACAATAGAAATAACAGAAACAATAAAAAAAGAGTTATCAACATTGATTCAATATTATTTAGCATTGAATATTTAACCTCAACCAAAACTGATG
The DNA here is from genome assembly GCA_023630585.1 of Cranoglanis bouderius. Classification (NCBI taxonomy): domain Eukaryota; kingdom Metazoa; phylum Chordata; class Actinopteri; order Siluriformes; family Cranoglanididae; genus Cranoglanis; species Cranoglanis bouderius. The sequence continues at coordinate 25,422,808 of CM042541.1, forward strand.
ATTCTGATGGAATTTCAACATTGAATCAATGTCACTTTGCTCTGGGAATCTAATCGAGCATCTGTGTGATGTGGATTTAATGTTAAGAAGCTGATTCATACTGAAAGTGAAACGTGTGATACAGAAAGTCTTCTTTGTCAAACAGTGTGTCCTGTAGACAGAGGCAGTTATGTATCATAAAAGGTAGCAGAGTGAATAGTCACACACTGGGAAGATTTAAGGTGAAAATGCAACTTCGCTCAGATGGTCTGGATTTTTTTTAGTCTGCTGTTAGGTTGGACAACTGGCAACAGAAGATAGAAAGACACTTAACAACTCGCACCTTTCATCAGTGACTAAAGCCTGTGATTTCAGTGGTCATTTAAAGTAATTACTTATAACATGGTATGACATGTTCCTAATAAAGTCTTGGCCAAATTCCATAAAAGACTGTGCGATAACATGTTCTCCATGTCAGATTATACATTGAAGATCCTCTATCTATAGATCTGAAATTAAGAATAAAGGAAATTACTGCATCATAGTGCTGGGCGATAAAACGATACCGATTTGTATTGCGATACAAGTTTTCCTCGATAATGATGATAAGCTGAGGGTATTCAGTTTCGATAAACTTTCAATAAGCACTACTGACAAAACTAATGCTGATGATTACCTCCTCAAAACAGTGATTAGTACGGTCAATGTTATAACCAATTTAACCAAGTACTTTGTTTGTATAGTAACTGATCTAAAGCTAATACTGTTATAAACTCATTTCAAATTCTGTTCACAGTGTGTTGATTTATTGATGAGTTGAAGCTGAGGGGGCTTTTTCTGTGTTTTTGTTTTTTTTTTTTAGTTAATGAGTTGAAGTTGAGTGGGGTTTTTCCTGTGGTTTTTATTTATTTATTTATGTATCTTTACCAGACTTAGAAGATGTGACTTCACCTCAAATTCAGTATCGGTCACATGGTTCTTAAAAAATGGTCTTCCAACACCCGTGAAATAAAAGAGACTGTCGAAGAAGGTCTAAATGTAAGAAGTGATATGGTCCTGAATATGAATATGATTTACTGAAAAAATTTAGCTGTAACACAATTAGGCCCTTAGGTTATTTAGAGGAGCACTATCAAGCTAAGTATTGTATTAGGTTATATAACTAGGACTAATCAGTTCAGTGCAAATTAGCTTAATCAAGCTAATAATATTCCACCCATTCTCAGAGATTTTGGACTGGAGGTTAAAATTATTATGTAGCATTATTATTTTCTAATTCATAAATATGACAGTATACATTCTAGAAATGTAAATTTACAAGTGAAATAATGTTTAGCTAAAATGTTAACAAATTACATACATTTAAATACAGTTTAAATAAATAATCCTCTCAGTCTATCCTATATACTGTAATTCATAAATATGAAATACAGTCCCCTCTGAAAGTATTAGAACAGCAAGGCCAGTTCTTTTGTTTTTGCTATACACTGGAGACATTTGGGTTTGAGATCAAAAGATGAATATGACACGATAGATCAGAATTTCAGCTTTCATTTCCTGATATTTACATCTACATGTGTTAAACAACATAGAACATGGCACCTTTTGTCAATGCTAGCACCATTGCACAAGCATTGAGCATAGTCAATGCAACAATTTGGAATGTCCTGAAAAAGAAAGAAACCACTGGTGTACTAACAACCAGACATGGAACAGGTTGGCCAAGGAAACAAAAGCAGTTGATGACAAACATTTTGAGAGCTGTGAAGAAAACCCCAAAAACAACAGTCAGTGACATCACCAACAACCTCCACAGGGCAGGGGTGAAGGTATCACAATCAAGAAGTCTTGGAGTGCAGAAATATAGAGACCATACCACAAGACTCAAACCACTCATCAGCAGTAAGAATCAGAAAGCCAGATTGGAATTCGCAAAGAAATACACAGATGAGCCACAAAAATTCTGGAACCAAGAATAACCTCTACCAACATGAAGGAAAGGCCAAAATGTGGAGAAAGAAAGGATCTGCTCATGATCCAAAACATACAAGCTCATGGCTCAAGCATGGTGGAGGTAGTGTCATGTCTTGGGCTTGCATGGCTGTTTTTGGCTCTCTAATCTTTATTGATGATGTAACTCATGATGGTAGCAGCAGAGTGAATTCAGAAGTTTACACAAACATTCTGTCTGCCAATTGCATTCAATCTAAAATGCATCCAATCTACTCAGGAGGAACTTCCTGCACCAAGACAATGATCCAAAACACATTGGCAACACAACAAAGGACTTTATCAGGGGAAAAAAGTGGTAGAGTGGCCAAGTCAGTCACCAGACCTTAACCCAGTTGAGCATGAATTTCACTTTCTGAAGTGGAGACAGAAGCAAGAAACCCCCAAAAGAACTAAAAGAAGTTGCGGTACTGTGACAAGTTTTGGTTACAGAAAATAACCAGTCAGATAACAACTCAGCAAACCCTTACACCTAGACCCTCAATAAACCCTTACATCTATGACATACATTTTTGTTGTTGTAAAGGCAATGTTTAGAAATCTAAAATATTTTTGTTCTTTCACAATAATGCAGAAGTCCTCATATAAACATCTATAACTCTTAGGTCGCTCTGCGACCCCGACTCCACTTCCCAGCATGCACAACGGCCTGCAAACATGGCCACCACGGACTCCACTTCCCACACCACTCACAGACTTACACACCACGTTCATGCCACAACACTGACTCCACTTCCCAGCATGCACAATGGCCTGCAAACATGGCCACCACGGACTCCACTTCCCACACCACTCACAGACTTACACACTCACGTTCATGCCACGACACTGACTCCACTTCCCAGCATGCACATCGGCCTATAAACATGGCCGCCACGGACTCCACTTCCCACGACACTCCCACAGTCCCACGTTCACAGTCACCTTCATTTTGAGCACACACCTGTTGCCAATTTCACAGCTCACTCACAGCCACTTTATTTATTAGCATGGTGCTTCTTCTTCTTCTTCTTCTTCTTCTTCTTCTTCTTCTTCTTCTTCTTCTGGCCCCCTGTTTTCTTCATGTATAGCAGTTAGTTGTCACATATATGCCTTCAGTTCCATTTGCAACTGTTCTAAGGATGGTCCCTTGTATGGAACTCTCAGGTATGGCACTGGCATGGATCGACCCGTAAGCATTTCATGTGATGTCACGTTAGTAATTCTGTTGGTCTGCATGCAATAGCTCATCAGCGCAAGGGGTAAAGCATCTACCCAGTTAAGTTTAGTGTCAGTACAGATCTTGTTAAGCCTGGTACCATTCACTCTTTCCACCATCTCTTATGATTGAGGGTGATACACACATCCAAATCTCTTTTTTATTTTCAACTGCTGTAACACTTTTTTCACACTGAAAACTCATATGCATTTGCCTGATGTTGCATGTGGACTACTTGGTACCCTGGAGCTTTCTTAGCTTCTAAATCTGCAGCATTGTTACCCTTAATGATGTAGTCATTACCTTTTTTGTGTGCCTGACATTTAATGATCGCTAACCGTTTAGGATGCATCATGGCAGAAATCGATTGAACTGTTTGCTCAGCGTGTTGGATGGGTGTTCCATCACTTTTTCTGAAACCTCTTTGCTTCCAAACAGCTCCAAACAAATGGCACACACCATGGGTGTAAGCAGAGTCAGTATATATGTTAGCAGTTTGACCTTTAGCTAATTGACATGCTGTTGTGAGTGCGTTGTGAGTTCAGCCAACTGAGCAGAACATGGTTGTGTACGATGCTCTGAAATTAGTCACAAAGTCCTCTTTCTGTTTTTTCACTACAGAATACCCTGCATGATTACCTAAATGGTCTCTGAAACATGAACCTTCCACAAAGTAATTAATATCCGGGTCTTTGATAGGTGTGGATTCCAAATCTGGTTGAAGTCGAGTAAAAGCCAACAAATTTGCTACACAGTCATGAGGCTGTCCCTCATACTCTAGAGGAACCATGTATGCTGGTTTATTGTGGTACATCTAATGGTGATATCAGGGTAAGCCAGGAGAAATGCATAAGCCAAACACCTAGCCTGAGTCAAAGCAAATCTCCACTGCTCCAAAAGTTCCACTACTTTGTGATGAGTGTAAATGATTACTGGGTAGCCCATAGTCAATGTGGAAGCCTTTTCATAAGCATAGTACAGGGCAGCAAGCCCTTGCTGGTAGCACGGAGGGTAGCCTTGTGCTACACTGTCAAGCTTGTTACTATAATATGCAATGGGCTGCTTTTTCCTACCACTGCAAGTGTCTTGCATCAACACTGCAGATGCATAGCCATCTGTCCTATTAGCGACATACAGATGGAACAATTTGGTGTAATCTGGGGTAGCCAACGCTGGTGCAACCTGAAGTTCTTTCTTTAATGACTCAAAGGCTACCAATGCTTAACTATTCTATATTAATGGTGCCTGCATGTTTTGATATCCTACTTGTCACATTAATGCTCTTAATGGAGCAATGTTTATGGCATAGTCCTCTACCCAGTCAGAACTAAAACCAGTCATCCGAAAAAATGTCATTTGTCCCACAGTTTGTGGTAATGGTGCCTTGCTTATACCTTCCAATTACGCTGGTGCTATGGCCTTAGTTTTGTGTGCAATTAGCCTTCCTAAGTACTCAACCTATGGCTGACAGTATTGTTTTTGAGGCTTTATGACCTCCTTGAGCTAGTTTGGTCAGTACCTTGATAGAATCTCTGACACTGCTCGAGTGACGAGGAACAGATCAAAATATAATCAACGTACTCCAGCAATGTGCTTTCCAACATGAGCTCTTCTAGATCAGCCTTAAGAACTTGATTGAACACATGTGGTGAATGTTTGAAACCTTGAGGCATTCTGTTATACAGTGGGTATAGAAAAGAATCACCCTCCTTTAAAATAATCACATTTTGTTGCTTTTCAGCCTGAAATGAACACAGTTTTTGTTTTATCCAGCTGTGTTTACTCAGTGCAACTTATAACATCCAAGTGAAAGATATAACACCAACATGTCAGAAAAAAATTTTAAAAATAAAAAACCTTGCTTTAATTTGCCTTGATTTTTTAATTACAGCCTTTAGTCTGTTGGGATATGTCTCTACTAACTTTGCACATCTATACTTTGCAATATTTGCCCACTCTTCTTTGTAGAACTGCTCAAGTTCAGTTAAATTTGATAGTGACCTTTTGTGGACTACAGTCTTCAAGTCATTCCACAGATTTTCAATGGGGTTTACGTCTGGGCTCTGACTAGACCATGCAAGGACATTCACCTTTTTCCCTGTCAACCACTGTGTGGTCAGTTTTGCTGTGTGCTTTGGCTCATTGTCATGTTGGAAGGTAAACCTTCTTCCCATTGACAACTTTCTGGCAGAGGGCAGCAGATTTTCTTCAAGAATTTGATGGTATTTTGCCCCATCCATTTTCCTTCTATCCTGACAAGTGCTCCAGTCCCTGCTGCAGAGAAACACCCCCATAACAGGATATTACCACCTCCAGGCTTTACTGTAGGAATGGTGTTATTTGGATGGTGAGCTGTATTGGATTTCTGCAAGACATATCGTTTGGTGTTGAGGCCAAATAATTAAATTTGAGTCTCATCTGACCAGAACACCTTTTTCCATGCGGCCTCAGAATCTTCAAGGTGCATTTTGGCAAACCTCAGTCGTGACTGCATGTGGCCTTTCTTGAGGAGCGGCTTTTTTCTTGCAACCCTCCCATACAAGCCACATTTGTGGAGAATTTGTAATATTTTTGTCACATGCACACAATGACCACTATTTGTCATAAATTCCTGCAACTGCTTCAGAGTTGCTGTAGGTAACCTCTCTGACCAGTTTCCTCCTGGCTCTTTCATCCATGCTAAGCTAATCAAAATGACCACAGCTGATCACAGTTGAAACTCAGTTGGCTTTGTGTGCCATTGAGAAGGTGATTAGCTACACCTTATTGAGTTTACAAGTCATTTTTAGGAGGGGGGTGATCCTTTTTCCAACTTTGATACCCTGTACAGCATCAGGACACAATGGATACTGTGGTTTTCTGGGTTATCGAGCTCCTGGCTTAACCCTATTCTTAACTGGGCTTGCAGATTTAACCAAACCCACATCAGTTGTTATAGGGACACCGTGAGACAAGAGGACCCAAGCGCAGAACACAGACACAGGAGTACAGGGTTAACAGGTTTATTTAAAGGATAAAGGGGATGGGGGGACTGTGGGAAAGGTGAAAGCGAGAAGTGTGGTCAAGGTGGGTATTCAAACTTGGGTCTGGAGCGTGAGGAGCAGCGTGCCAAGCTGGAGAGCCAATGGGGAAGGTGAGGCGAAGCTGGGCGTAGCAGGAAGTGAACCGGGAACGAACAGCAGGAAACTCGAGACATGAACCTGGAAGCACAAATAGTCAGAGCACCATGAGCACATGTAAATACCATGAGGGAAAACATGGAACACTTGGCAAAAACAAACGCGTGTAAGGTCTGGAGTTACCGAACAGGAAGCCGGAACAATCTGGTGAAGAGTGACTGAGGATCTGGGGAATTTTTGCACTGCTGATGAGGTGAGTTGATGAGGAGCAGGTGAGACTGCTGATTCAGCCATGGAATGCCACGCCCAGGAACACATAAACACACACACACACAAACAGAGAGAGAGAGAAAGCACTGGAAAACAGGGGAGATACACTGGGCTCGACCCGGACCATGACATCAGTATCATGTTGAGACCACAATTCTTCACTCCTCGGGGAATCCCTGTCATTACTGTGGTGCACAGAATCTTAATGTACATTTTGTCTGCTGAGCAGAAAATGCTCTGTGGCCCTCCACTCACCTTTCATCACTGGTCCTAAATCTTTTGATTCCCATCCTTTGTTGACGTACAGGGTTACATGTGGAGTTGAATTTGGGATGTGAAACCATTTGTCAATGAAATCACAGTTATCAATTTTCAAAGCAGCTCCCTGGTTCCTTATGATTATGTGCTGTGACATCAAAGGGACTTTTAACCACTTCATTTCAATTTTAGAATCACGTTTTGGATCATACATCATTGTACAGTGAAATTCAGATTCGGTCATGTACGTCTCCGGAATTTGTGCTTTGATGAACTTTCCCCATTTGCTAAGAGTCTTTTCTACCTCATTTCGTAGCTCTCCAACCAATATACATTAGCTTGTGGTTCTGAAATCATCATTTGCATTTTTTGCCCTTGCTATCTATATACACCCCATAAGGAGAGCACCAAATTTGGATAATTGTTTTACATAGTGCATCTCTCCCTCACAAATTAACAGGAGTCTGGTCTGACACTAAAATGGATACTCTTACACTTTTGTTTTTGGTCTGTAGACAGACTGGAGCAGTCATTGAAATTATCTATGTTTGTCCCGAGAATCCTACTGTCTTGGCGAACTTACCTGACATGGGAAGGTGAGAGGCATAATTTGGACTTACACATGTGTAAGTTTCTCCAGTGTCTACCATCATTGGTATAACTTTACCTTCTATTTTAACCTGCAGCATAGGTTCTTGATCAGCATCAGTTGTTAGAACTGGAGGCTGACCCTTCCCTGTAGGTTTCTCTGGGTACCCCTAGGATCCCTGATATGGCCCATTATATGGATTTGCTGGACCTTGTGGAGGTTGTCGATAGGGCTGGGCTACACCATCCCCTTCACCACCAGGAAACTGTTGCCATAGATTGGTAGGACAGTCACATCTGTTGTGCCCAGATTGTCCACATCCCCAGCAAACTCGAGGACCAGAATTAAATCTTCCTCTTCCTCAGCCTCTTTGTGGTGGCTTTCCCGGCCAGTTCATATTGCTTGGTTGCTGGTAGTCATTGATGATAGTTGTAGGGGGCTGCTGTGGCCCTACAGGTGCAGATGGTGCATTTGACTGCAGGTGGAAGAGGTGCAGGAGGTGCACTTAGAGGAGCCATCACTGCTGATGAGGCTTCTTCCTCTTTTTCTTTGTCTCTCACTGGGACTTGGGTCTTTTTTCTTGTTTTTGCTTGTGAGTTCTTCGAGCTGCAACTGTGTGAGCTTTCTCTGTAACATTCTTTCTTGGTTTCTTAGCTTCTCTTCATTCTTTCTGTACTGTTCAACAGCATGAGTCACATGGTCTTCTTTTATGTCCCCACCAATGTCAAAATCAAACCTTAATATTGTGAATATAGATTTTATTTAACATGTACCATTTAATTGAACTGTTTTTAAAAAAAAAAAAAAATACATATTTTGTTATATTTAAAGAAAAAGTTGTGTCCCCCAACTTCATGTCTGTGGTGTTACAACAATGGATGTCGCCCCTTTAAGAAAAGGGGGAATTTTATTTGGACTACTTCCTGTGTGTAAAGTCATTGCAGGTGCTGGTTGATCTGAGGGGTGCATGGTGAGTATATTCTTTCTTATTAATTTTCTTAAATTCTGCTAAATTTCACAATTTCATGTGTCGCACTTAATTAGTGTCTGTGGTGTTATGTTGATAAATAGCAGATCTGACATTTTAATCAAAATTTTGATAGTCTTATTAATATTTCCAAAATGTCCCCTAATCTTGAAATCATCATGATGGCAGCTTCCGTTTTAGAAAAGTCTGGATTTGTGCTAATTTGTCTGTGATGTTACTGTCTTTCCTGGTAACACCACAGACTCCATAGCAACTCCACAGACAATATACAACCAGAAACGCTGTATTTTTAATGAAAAGCATTCATTTTTCCTTAGGACATTCATAATCATATAATTTTATCACTCTTGTCCAGTAAAATTTGTGCAGTTTTATAAGGAAATGAGCTGGTAAGTTTTATTGAGCATCTTGCAGAACCAGACACAGTTCTTCTGGAGACTTTGACCTTCGCACGCGCTTCTTATTTTTGCAGCGAAACCCAGCAGCCTTCATTGTGTTTTTTTTTTTGTCTGAAAAGTGTCTCTTACTTAATGTGCTGCTTTCTTTAATGACATACAAACATTTTTCTGTAACATTTAATTTTGTGCTAGAAAACTAATGTTTGGGAACCTACAATGTTTTTGTACTGACTTGATAATGTAGAAGTCATAAAATAAAAAATCTATAACAAAGTTTGTACTAAAAACTAATAGGGTGCCTAAAACTTTTGCACAGTACTGTATAATTTTTTTAAATACTGTTTTCCTCTAAATGTTGTTGTTGTTTTATCAGAGTAGATTCTTTTAATCTTACTCGTGATGAATTTCATTATTTTGTCCAACAAACGCTTTAATTATTACACCTTTTATGCAATATGAAGTCTATGGTGTTACTTCAAAATGTATCTGAAATTTCTTTCCTTCAGAGCCATTTAATCTTATACTTTAAAGTTTTTACACCATAAAGTGATTTTAATATTTTAGAATAAACACTATAAAGGTACCACAGACCATTTGTTATGTCTTTTTTTTGGTTTGTGTCAAAATAAAAAATTTTAAAAAAGTAAACTACTCTCCTTTGGCTGAAATGGGGGCCAAGATGAACAATTAAACATATTTCTTTTAAAAACTGAAATTTAAATGAAACAATGAAACTGAATCCAAAGTTATTTATTTTTTGTAATTATTCCCTGAAGTTGCATATTCCTGCTCATTTTAGAACAAACCAGAATTTTACTTCAAATACTGGTAACACCACAGACATACAGTGCATCCGGAAAGTATTCACAGCGCTTCACTTTTTCCACATTTTGTTATGTTACAGCCTTATTCCAAAATGGATTAAATTCATTATTTTCCTCAAAATTCTACAAACAATACCCCATAATGACAACCTGAAAGAAGTTTGTTTGAAATCTTTGCAAATTTATTCAAAATAAAAAACGAAAAAAAAAAAAAAAAATCACATGTACATAAGTATTCACAGCCTTTGCTCAGTACTTTGTTGAAGCACCTTTGGCACCAATTACAGCCTCAAGTCTTTTTGAATATGATGCTACAAGCTTGGCACACCTGTTTTTGGGCAGTTTCTCCCATTCTTCTTTGCAGGACCTCTCAAGCTCCATCAGGTTGGATGGGGAGCATCGGTGCACAGCCATTTTCAGATCTCTCCAGAGATGTTCAATCGGGTTCAAGTCTAGGCTCTGGCCGGGCCACTCAAGGACATTCACAGAGTTGTCCCGTAGCCACTCCTTTGTTATCTTGGCTGTGTGCTTAGGGTCGTTGTCCTGTTGGAAGATGAACCTTCGCCCCAGTCTGAGGTCCAGAGCGCTCTGGAGCAGGTTTTCATCAAGGATGTCTCTGTACATTGCTGCATTCATCTTTCCCTCGATCCTGACTAGTCTCCCAGGTCCTGCCACTAAAAATACATCCCCATAGCATGATGCTGCCACCACCATGCTTCACTGTAGGGATGGTATTGGCCAGGTGATGAGCGGTGCCTGGTTTCCTCCAGACATGACGCTTGCTATTCAGGCCAAAGAGTTCAATTTTTGTTTCTTATGGTCTGAGAGTCCTTCAGGTGCCTTTTGGCAAACTCCAGGTGGGCTGTCATGTGCCTTTTACTGAGGAGTGGCTTCCGTCTGGCCACTCTACCATACAGGCCTGATTGGTGGAGTGCTGTAGAGATAGTTGTTCTTCTGGAAGGTTCTCCTCTCTCCAGAGAAATGCTGGAGCTCTGTCAGAGTGACCATCGGGTTCTTGGTCACCTCCCTGGCTAAGGCCCTTCTCCCCCGATCGCTCAGTTTGGCCGGGCGGCCCGCTCTAGGAAGAGTCCTGGTGGTTCCAAACTTCTTCCATTTATGAATGATGGAGGCCACTGTGTTCATTGGGACCTTCAATGCTGCAGAAATTTTTCTGTACCCTTCCCCAGATCTGTGCCTCGATAGAATCCTGTCTCGGAGGTCTACAGACAATTCCTTGGACTTCATGGCTTGGTTTGTGCTCTGACATGCACTGTTAACTGTGAGACCTTATATAGACAGGTGTGTGCCTTTCCAAATCATGTCCAATCAACTGAATTTACCACAGGTGGACTCCAATCAAGTTGTAAAAACATCTCAAGGATGATCAGTGGAAACAGGATGCACCTGAGCTCAATTTTGAGTGTCATGGCAAATGCTGTGAATACTTTGCGTACATTTTTGTTTTTTTATTTTTAATAAATTTGCAAAGATTTCAAACAAACTTCTTTCACGTTGTCATTATGGGGTATTGTTTGTAGAATTTTGAGGAAAATAATGAATTTAATCCATTTTGGAATAAGGCTGTAACATAACAAAATGTGGAAAAAGTGAAGCACTGTGAATACTTTCCGGATGCACTGTCAGTGGTTGTGTCACCAGTATTTGATTAAAATTATTTAAAAATCAATATGTCCTTAAGTTTCCATTTTACTGGATATAGCATATTAAACAAACTTTAAATGCATAGCAATAAATTTTATTATTTAAAAAAAAAAAAAAAAAAGCATTTTTACAAATTCTGCCTCTTGTTTGCCACCCCAATTGAAGAATGACCCAGTTGTTCATGTCGTCTCAACATTTCTGCATGTTTGCTCTCTTTGTGGTTAGATAATGTGATGCAGAGCTTCCATACAGAAAGATGAGGGCCATAGCACAATGAACCTAAATCATCTGACATGTGTCACGTCTGTAGTTCTATGACCCAATTTATCTACGAAGATAGAATGCTGAAATGTGGGCATATCTATAACAAGACAATTTTAAACAGGGCAAAATCAAATCAGAATTTAAATTTTGATATATTGCCCAAGTATGTACAAGGAGTCTAACTCTTGTATAGACATTAAAACACAATAATAAGAATGCAAGCAACAGAAAATATTCCAAAAATTAATTTTCCCATGGTGGGAAATTATAATAGAGGAAATCTGAAAGCTTTTTAGAGAATATTTATGGTCAAATAGCCTATAGAAAGGTAAACTTTTGTTATTATTTATTTATTTTTACTATTAATACCTTAACACACACTATATGACCATTTTTGTTCCTTTTTAATAATGAATATCTCTGAGGTCTAACACAATACTTTTTCCCTTTTCCTGCTGATTAGAAAACCACGGCTGGAATCACTTCCATCTTTAAGTATTACTTCTGTATGGAAACTGTTGTGCTGTCATGCAGGGTTTCAGGGATCAAAGTGAAGTTGTAGCCGGCTTTGTGGAATAGCACAAAATACATACAGAACTTATTCACACCGTTTGAGTTTCTCTTGTCAATTCTGTTATTAGTGTAAAAAATTATACAAATTATGCAAATATATAATATTTGTATAAGCAGAAACACCCTTTGCTATGATGTGTCAAAATTGTACATCACCTAAATATTACATTGCCTACGTGGAATGTAGTGACAAATATCTTCTACTGATAGTTTTTGATGGACTGATAAAGTTTATAATGGTAAAAAATTATAAGTAATTGTGAGGAAAGTACTGATGTTTGATGTTCCCTCTGAGCATGTTAATGTGTCTTTTGCTCTTTTTCTCCAGGAAAAATTAATAAAATGACAAATGTAATAGTTGAGAATTTGGAAAGTTACAGATTAATAGAACATTACAGATTAAAAATGCTAAAGGAAAAAAAAACTAACCACAGTCTTCCTGTTGTTCTTTCTGAGGCTTGTTGAAGGCGGGTTTAGGTGCTAATCTATCTCATGTGTTCAAACTTCTCATGAAACAAAGAGCCACAACTCTCACTCACTTCTCAGCACAGCTTTACAGAAGAGCAAATTGGCCGCACCTCAACAGGACATCAAAGTCACAGGATGATCTTTCTGTTTTTATACTTCTTCGGGGAATTACTTTACAGTGACCTTTAAATTAGTTTTGAAGATGTTTCATTTACTATTCCTAGCTCCACATGAGGAAAGAACTTCCAACAGAAATCTTCCTTTTTTTCAGAGGAAGATGAAGATTTTAACAAGCTTCAGCAGTTGATCAGAGCTCAGGAATGAACTCAAATGAATTCATGAGGATGTGCTCTGGCGCGAAACTGGAGGCCGGGATGATTTTTGTGAGCTGGTAGGTAATGAATTACTTAAATATTACTTTAACTCAAGTATAAATGTGTTGAAATTCATAACACAGTCATCCATATAGTCAAGGAATAATGTTTTCTAACTTGATGTAGTAATTAAGCCTGATTTTAGACTCCAGTCTTCTTGCGTATTTTCACGTCGTTATACACCGGGGCACTAGGTGGGGCTAACTACTACTACGTCTGAAAACATTGTTTTTCTATGATGGTAAGCTACCATAGCCTTAAATACAATTATTACATTATGTATATATATGTATATAAATATATATTTAGCTTTAAATACACTTCAACTAACAATTTAACAAAAAAATAGTCTATTTTAATTCCTAACATTTGTAGTCAGTCTTGACATCGTTTATTTGTTTGGCGATAGTCAAGAGGTGTTTATTGTTTATTGTGAGTTTTGGTCTTTTCTTTTAAGCTGTGAACAGATTTTACGTCGAAACTTTAAATAGGTGTTAATTATCAATCATTGCGAAATATAACTGAACTATTTAACATTTGCTATTCAGCATGCAAGTTAAATACGTGGATTAGTTTAAGCTTCGACTTCGTCACGCAGGCTTTGGTTTTGTGTTATTGCTGATAGGCCTCAACCTGAATCTCCGTCAATATTAAGTAACAAATGACGATATCATTCATGTTCAAAATACAAAAAGTTTAACTTGCCATTTTATGGTTTGTTTTATTCTCGGTTAATAAGAGAAGCATATATCCGATATATGCTAAAATGCTAACCTGTGCTTATGCTAATCAAGACGTTAGCAGTTAATTTTACTGGAAATCACTGCAATATCTTCGTTACGTTTATGCTACAGAAGGTTGTGTAATGTAACAGCTATAAAGCAGACACTACGAAACTAGAAATATGAATCATTTTCATTCCGATTCTTACATTTTTAACAATTCGATTGGCTAACAAAGACAAATAAAGAAATAACATGCAATTTACTTTATAGACAATGATTTGATCTTGACTGTTGTATAATGGTGTTAGTATACTGGAAACTGAATGTAATTTAAAGAAAACTTTTGGGGACGTCAATGAGTTCATCAAATGTATTTAATCAAATTAGTGTGTAAAACTGAAATATTTTGAACAATGCATACGTTTTTTTTTTGTTTGTTTGTTTGTTTGTAAAGTTAAATATGTTGGTAATGTTTTACATTGAGGTTCCTTTAACTGACATTATTTAATGCATTAATTAACATGAACAAACCATGAACTTTAACATTAATGCACCATCAGCAACATTAACAAAGTCACTAACACTTGACAATAAATCAATGAATTCAAGGAATAAAAGGAATCCCACTTTAGCCAACATGAACAACACCTTCAGGAACACATTTGTGTTTTTAACTGGTAACAGTCAGAACTGAGACCAAAAAGCAAGTTCCAGAATTTATATCTGGAGTTTAGAAAATGACCAGCATTTATGAACATGCTGTAATTAAAGTTTTGCTAATTCATGTGAACTTATGTAGCTTTACTAGTAAAGTTCTAATGTAACTTTAGCTCGTAAATTACTAATTGATGTTAATTAATAAATAATGTTAGCTAAGGGAACCTTTGCCTAATTTTTTCAACCAATGTTTGAGCTTAGAAATATCACTACTACTATTACTACTACTACTACTACTAATAATAATAATATGTTGATGTTGATTCAGGGTTGTCTTATTACTCATTCCAAACCCTTGTGCTCTACTTCAGATGAACAGGAACAGGTAATTATGCTGCTTTTTCACTAATTACGTTTTCATTTACAGCATTTAGCACATGCCCTTATCCAGAGTGACTTACAGTCTCTATCAAAAACACATCCTCATGATAGTTCACTAGTTCAGGGATTAAGAGTACCAACAATTTAATCACCCTGTTGGAGGTGGTTAATGCAACATTATTCTATTGCTTTAGAATGCATCCATGTTAACCTATTATCTTAATCAGTTTTATTCATTAATGCACACAAATGAGGTTTTATTCCCACACAGAAATTTTAATGTAGGTCTTTTTCTCCATGTTGTGTAGCTTCCTGTTCGGTGTCTGGACGACCCAATGGGATTAAACTCTGTGATCGTTTATGGAGACCAGGAATTCCCTATGCCAACATTCCAGCATGTAAGGTTGCTTCTGTAATGGTTGCTCTCTTTAAACAAAATCGAGCTGTGGATGGTTGGGGAGAATGGAATAAGCTTTTGTCAGTGCAAGGGTATTTCATTAATGTTTAAACAAATGTCTATTAATAAATGTTAAATCAACACAATATCAATGTTGATTCAGGGTTTCTAATTAAAACTGAGCAAACCACAGACCCAGAAGATGATGTGCTTTCTCTCTACTTCCGCTGAACATTGTTATACTGACAATGTCTTCATTTTGTTTTACAAATCAGGTGGAAGATAACCATAAGGGCAGTGACGGGGATGACACCTTCATTTAACAATATGCAAACTGTTACAGTACAATACTGCCACAGTGTGTAATAAAGTTTATAATGTTTAGCGTGTTATCTGTCAAGTGATGAATTCAGTATCACAGCATTGTATTTCTAAGATTCATACACAAGGTGCTTACCCGAGAACAAAAGCAGCTGGGATGGGATTTAAGCTGGAATATATTGCTGCACTCGATTAGAATAGCCAATCCACCAACTCTCAGGTCTTTGGGAAGTTGGAGGAAACCGGACAACCCAGAAGAATCTCACACGGATAAAGGGAGAACATGCGGAACTCCACGAAGATGGAAAGCAGAGCTTGGGGACCAATGCTTCTCACTGCACCACCAGATGGCTTTTGTTTTAATGGTTTCAAAAAATCATGACACACGGTCATGCTCAAGAGAAATCAGTTTGTTTTTTTTTATTTGCAAGTGAGAATTGTGTTTTCAGAGCACATGTGGAATACACACCTCTTGTTGTAAATTATGACACAAACTGCATTTGAATAGAAACATATTTTTAAGACTTCGCACTTGGCAACGCTGCTGCTTTTGTACACAAGTAAGAATTCCAACGTGGTCAAAATAATCCTGACTCAAACGACTGGTACAAGAAAACTGGGACACACTGCAGTCTATGAGATACAATTGCTAATTTTTCTTTTGGGCTGAATGAATCATTATAGAATATATAGTCCTATATCCTTATAAACTTAGCTAAAGTGTGTAGATTTGGGTTAAATTCTATATTTGTTTCCTTTCTTACTGGATAACGACACAAAACCTGGTTAAATTGAGTGTTAATAGCACTCTTTTGTGGAGAATCTTCTGTTTGCTATACACGACGGACTGTTACAAAGCTAATCAGTGATGTTTTTTTGAGTATAGTTTAATTCACCATTACTTAAGAAAAAAGTTTTTTTTTTTTTAAATAAAATATTTAACCCCTGGAGGTATCAACATTTCACAGCTCAACATCCAATCTGTGGAAATATGTACAGGTAAGCCGTTAATTAGTGAATCTGACTAACTGCCCAGATCTTTTATTTTAGAATTAGAGCGCTGAATTAAACTTAAAATGTCAATTTGGTGTTCAGTAGCGATCGTCTGTTCTGTTAAATAAATCTAAGTGCCGCTAAGATATACAGTCCTGTGCAAAAGTTTTAGGCACCCTGTTTTTTTTTAGTACAAATTTAGTCATAGATTTTTTTTATTTTATGACGTCTACGTGATCGAGTCGGTACAAAAAACATTTTCGATTCCCAAACATTAGTTTTCTCGCACAGACTTTAATGTTACAGAAAAATGTTTGTATGTCATTAAAGAAAGCAGCGTATTACGTAAGAGACACTTTTCAGATAAAAAACACAATGAAGGCTGCTGGGTTTCGCTGCAAAAATAAGAAGCGAGTGCGAAAGTCAAAGTGTCCAGAAGAACTGTGTCTGGTTCTGCAAGATGCTCAATAAAACTTACCAGCTCATTTCCTTATAAAACTGCACACATTGTACCGGAGACTATTTTTATTTTTTTGTCACACCAAATATTGACATTATTTCATTTACTACTGTTTACTGCTCTTTACGGTATTTATTTATTTTAACATAGAAACATTTAATTTCATTATTTTGAAGGCATCTTTGCTCTACAGCAAAAGTGCCTTAAACTTTTGCACAGTACTGTATTTAACTAACAAAAAAAAGAGAATTTTGCTGGATAACTAAATGTAGCTAGAAACATGCATGGATTAACATGAGCTACTGTAGCTTAGCCAAATGCTGCTAATGCTAACTTTCTTTATATACAGTTGATAATGGAGGTTATGTTCACTTTTCAAAAATCCTCAGATACGTGTGTTTTTTTTTTTTTTTCGGATTAGCTGTGTCAGTAGGAGACACGTAAAAAAAAGTCTTTTGTAAAGTAGCTTTTCACCAGACGACTTGTTTACTCTTACTTGAGTACTTTTCTTGATTACAACTTTTACTTTTACGTGAATTATTACTACTTTTACTTGACTAAAAGTCAAGTTTTGTACTGTTCCCTTCACTGTATATAGTGTATAGATGATTTAAAATGTAAAAGCATGATTAAACTATAAAAATGAATTAGCTTACGTTTTTGCTAGACACCCCCCCCCCCCTTTTTTTCCCCCCCCATAAACGTACTGAGATGGCACTGTTTTCCCCGTCCTGCTAACTCAACTCTATCCTTTACCTTGTCCACTTATTTACCCCTTATTAACTTTCTTATTAACCCCTTATTAACTCTTTTCCTTTAAATTTCAGTAAACTCTCAAGATGTGGACATATAATGACCATATACAGTAATTCCTTAATAATAAAGGACATTTTTACTTTTCCTTTGACTTCTTTTACTCGAGTTCAGCTCAGTTGATTATTCTCTGCACCACGTCTATAGAAGCTTTGATGAAGATCGCGTTGTCCCTGATGTAGTTCCTTTCCTTCATCTGCTCATGCGAGATGAACTTGGGGTACCCGAATCCCAGCATGCTCTCGTCCAGACAGCCCGTGCGTATGCTCCCCACTGCTCCAGGCCGAGGTCTCTGGAAGTTCTTCCAGTTGGGATCTGGGCTGAAGCTCTCGGTGACGTGCTGAGGTTTGGAGAGCGCTGGGTCGCTCTGGTCCAGCAGTGAGAAAGTGACTCGGTGAGGGAACGGCCACTCCAGCAGGCCATCATACTCGCCCGGGAGCACTCTGACGTAGACAGACAGGTGCGTCCCTTCACCACTGCCGTTCCCGTTAGGGAAGATGGAGACTTGGAGACGGTATCCATAGCGATGAGAGTAGAAAGCAGGGCTAAAGAGCTCTGAAGTGCCGTTGGAGCCGTTTCTGGTCTCCTGGAGGTGACGGCTGTAGTGGGGGATTTTCCAAAGCAAAGTGCCGTCTTGGTTTCCGGAAAGTTCCTCAACGCGACGCCGCAGCTCTCGCAGCTCGAGTCTCTGCCGATTCACAAGGCCGCAGAGTAAAGACAGGTGAGAGTGGGCGGCCTCGTCCAGGTGATGGGCTACTGCAGGCTTGGAACACTAGCAGGAAAGACAGAATTCAGAGTTATAATGAGTTACTAACCTAGCGCAGTGGTTCTCAAAGTGGAATTTCGTTAGAGGTGGAAATGTATTTTATTTAATATTACATTCTTTAATTCAAACCTCAATAACTCAAAAACTAGTACGACATTATATGATGTCAACTTGGACCATAACGTGTTATGTGAATTGAAAGTTCAGGAATAGAAAGCTCTATATCTTAGACAAATTATTATTTTTGATTTAAATTATGCTCATGAAATAAATCTGCTTAGGTGAGGTACCAAAAGTCGGAGAACCTCTGATCTAGTGAACTCCATGACAGTTATGGCTGGAAAGGGTAACTTTAGTCCATACTTTGTATTTGCAGCCGGCATCTTTGAACGGACAGAGCACCATGGCGGTCCCACAGCTCTCCTTAACATGAGTCATTAAATCCTCTCGGGCGATGCCGTGTGTGCCACAGCTGTTGGGGCACTGCACTGGGAAGCGTGGACACTGGCTCTGATGATGCTGTTTTTTTAAAAAAAAAAAAAAAAAAAATGAAAAGGTGGCAATTTTCAGACAAAGGAAAGTTTGGACTTTTGAGAACACTTGCCTTTTTTGTCATTTAAAAATGACAAAAATACAGTATGCTAACATTCTTAATATTGTTCACTGTGTAATAAGATAAACCTTAGCTCACAGACCTGAATGGTGTCGTAGAGGAACTCTTTGGTACAGTATTTGCAGGGGAGTTTGCGTTTGGGGCATTCAGACAGACTGTGCTGGGTCAGCAATCTGCGCACCATACGAGACCCGCACTTGTTCTCACAGTACACACTCTCTTCTGGACACATGTCCTGGTGCCTCTGTTACAGGATGGAGACATTTATCATACACGTTGCAATTAATACTGTTGTCTTTTTGTATTCATTCATCTTCAGTGACAGTTTTATCATGTATATAGTGGATCCAGGGTTTATCCAGGGGACAATGCAGGAAGGCACCCTGGGTAGAAGTCTATCATAGGGCTACACTCATGCATTCATACATACATACAAAATATTATATATAATATATTCCAGCATGCACTCTAATATATATATATTGTATTGTACGTTTGTATATATTGTACATTTACCCACTGACAAAGAAATGATCAGTCTGTAACTTTAATGGTAGGTGTATTTTAACAGTGAGAGACAGAATAACAACAAAAAAATCCAGAAAAACGTATTTCAAAAAAGTTATAAATTGATTTGCATTTTAATGAGGGAAATAAGTATTTGACCCCTTCGACGATGGACGGGGCCATGTACCGTCAAATCTCGGGTGAGAACCTCCTTCCCTCAGCCAGGGCATTGAAAATGACCTTAATGACTTGGAGAGGATCTGCAAAGAGGAGTGGGACAAAATCCCTCCTGAGATGTGTGCAAACCTGGTGGCCAACTACAAGAAACGTCTGACCTCTGTGATTGCCAACAAGGGTTTTGCCACCAAGTACTAAGTTGAAGGGGTCAAATACTTATTTCCCTCATTAAAATGCAAATCAGTTCATAACTTTTTTGAAATGTGTTTTTCTGGATTTTTTTGTTGTTATTCTGTCTCTCACTGTTAAAATACACCTACCATTAAAATTGTAGACTGATCATTTCTTTGTCAGTGGGCAAACGTACAAAATCATCAAATACATATACATATTTATATATATATATATAAATAAAATAAATAATTTCATCCAATTACTGACTAAAATATAATGAAACTGAAATTGTCAATTCACACAAAACCTTCAAGAAGTCAATGCCCCATATGATGAAAAAACAAATGTATTCTACTAATTTGTGCTGCATTTTTACAATTAGCACGATGGTCAGAGAGGCACTTTTTTTCGCTTTCTGATCACATGGAATGGCAACTTCACAGAAGTTTTAAGGCCTCTATAAGGTCCGACCTCGTGTGCTTCCCCGGTGAACTCCTCAGCGCAGTAGTCACAGCGCAGCTTTCTCTTGGTGCAGTCATGCTGCAGGTGCTGAGGAAGATCACGCCTCAACAACTTCACCATGCAGCGGTTAGGACACGGCACCACGTTATAGGAACATACTGAAAGATGGGCCTAAAACATAGACAGAGACAAAGAGATTGATGATGCGTCATTGTACTGAAAATAGTTAAAGATTGTGATAAGTTAGGTAAAGCTAGTCATTTTGAAACTCTGAAACGACTTCTCTAAAACACATGCAAAAAGATGAGCTGTGTGAATTGGCAGGCAATATGATTGACGGCTAAGTAGCTATGGGTTGGATGTTGGTGCCCCACATCATTTGTATTTTCTCTCCCACAGTGGCACAGTTTAACAGTTAGCCAGAATGTATGATCCAGCAGTTATTGCTTGGGTGACTTTGTAGATGTGAAAAATCCAGCTTAGTCTGACCAGCTATCAGCTACCAAAACACAGGCCGAGCTGCTCAAACTGGTACGCCATCTTTGCTAAAACTTATTTTTCAGCTTCCTTATGACATGAATAGACTGAATACAGGTTTGAGATTTTCTAAATGCCATACTGTTGTGTTTTCTTAAAAATATTTTTTTTTCTAATAGCATTAGTAGCTAGTAGTCAGAAGGCGTATCCTTTTTATAAGCACTTACCAGCTGGAAAAGATGGCCTACCAGTTTGACCAGCTCGGCCTGTGGTTTGGTAACTGGTCAGACCAAGCTGGATTTTTCAGCAAGGAAAACAAAAAAAAAAACTAAACAAAATGGCTCCCGAATGGTGCAAGAGAAAAGCCTTTGCCTTATTGTTGGGTGATCGTGAGGTCAAAACCAAACGGTGCCAAATCTATCCATGGCCGAGGGCGAAGGATGCAAAAGTAACCACGCTCTCTGGTGGGAGGGGCATACTTTCTCTCCCCTTGTTAATCACAGTGACACTAGCCATCTCTGATCCCATGTATGTGGAAGTGGAAGAGGGTAGATAGCGCTTTCTGCCGAGTGTGTTACCCTGCTTCGTGACGCAGCATGAGCAGCAGTTCGAAAAGATGTTGAGGTTGTTTTCTCGTGTCTCAGAGGAAGCACGTTAGCCTTCAGCCTGGCTGGTGGGTTGGAATTGGTAGGCGACCAGATTAGGAGAAAATATGGGGCAATACAATCAAAATGCCTTTCTGTTCATGAAAGCTTACACAACACTATTAACACTGCGAGTTCCTTGAATAAAATTTCGAGTGACTTGCAAATATCTCAGAAAAAAACAACAACATGAAACTACTTTATTGGTGCTCATTTTAAAGTTTGTACAAACCAAATGTAGTTTATGCACTCATTCGGGGCATATTTATGCCATCACTTTGTATAAATGAACCAAAATCTACAATCAGCAACTGTTTTCTTCATAACGAGTCTGAATAAAGCGTGATCTCTGCCTTTCACGGTTCTCAGTGACCTCAGTGTTTTCAGCCTGCATGGTCTTCCCGTGATAACATCAGCCTAATATACTGGTAGCCTAATGGCAGAAGCTCATAACTGTGATGAAACTTAATACCCTCCTCTAAAACAGATCAAATTATAAAATGTGAGAGGACTGAAACTCATGCTGAGAGGAAAACTTTTTCATTGATCGCACTTGCCATCTTTGTATTTTTTCCATCATTAAATTTAAGAGATGCAGTAATAATGTAAACCTATGGTTTGAAGGCAATGGAAATGTAATATGTAAGGAATAAAACATAAAGTGGCATGTTGTTATAGGAAAATAATCAAAAACAGGAGAGCGTGATGTGACCTGATGCAAAACGGAGTTACTGTTACCACCCTGATGTTGATTATTTTCCAACAGCAGCACATCCATCCTGTGGTGTTTTGTTCCCCAGCAATTTGTCAACAATTATAGTTCTTTATTTACTAATCAACAACACTTCTTTATTTAATTATTTTTTAAGGTTTTTTTTTTTTTCTATCAGTTTACAGTTACATTTAACTATTTGTGTAACAATTTGATTGTGGTATGTCCACATAACAAGATCCTGTTATCGCTTATGCTATAACAGCTGTAAACAGTAAAAACTCCAAAAGTGCTGACACTGGAGACTCCTTCCATAAATGCTAAATAAAAAAATCTTATAGAAAACTTCATCATATCACCTATTATATGTTGTTCTTTAATAAATATTAACATGTTTTTTAAAATTAATTTATTATTAGGTTTAAATTATGTGGATCGTCTGCCGTACAAGTTCTTGTAAATTATTTGTTACTATAATGACGATAACCTATTAGAACGAGTGCATTAATATAAACGTTATTTGAATTATGGTGGCACTAATGTCAGAGCTGCTGTTATAGAAAATTAATCAATACTTTCTGACCAATCAGATCAGTGCTTTTAGAACATTATTTAGCTGAAAATCAGACCACACGTTTAACCAAAACAGCAAAAACCCTTCAGAAAAGCAGTCAGTCTTTATGTGTGTTTGTGTGTGTGTGTGTGTGTGTGTGTGTGTGTGTGTGTGTGTGTGTGTGCGCGTGTTTTACCTGAAGTTGTTTATTCTGTGCTGACCAGCGGCAACCCTCCTCACTGTGAATGCATCGGATGGGCAGAGCCAGAATCTGCTGCTCCAACTCTACATCTGGAAAAATCTACACAGCACATTACAATCCATTTTGTTGTATATGACAAAATAGAAAGATCTGCAATGGTAACTAAAAAGAAAAATGGATACTGGTCAAGTACATTTATTCACTAATATTTACGGAGAAGTTCTCAGGTCACATGGTGGCTATTTAATTTTTTTTTTTATTTATTTATTTTTTTTTTTAGGTGTGGCTATGGCTCCCGAGTGTCACAACAGAAAAACATTCACCCTGTTGTACAAAGATTGGGAGTTCGAATCCCCACAGTGCCATAGCCATCCATGGCTGGGAGGCAAGAGAGCAAAACTGACCCTGGTCTCTGAGTGGGAGGGGCATAATCACTCTCACCTGTCAATCACAGCGACACTAACCAATCATGGGCATCTGTGAGCTCTTGTATGAGGAAGAGGGCAGATAGCACTTCCCTGGTTGGTAGCTGTTGTGTGATGGGGAAGTGTTAGCACGAGGGAGGGAATTCGCAGGTGACCAAATTAGGGGGACAAATTGGGAGAAATCCAAAAATAAATAAATAAATAAATGGTATGATCTCAAGTTAATATACTGTATTGAGGCCATGAGTTGAGCTTCTCAAGATTTGTGTTGCTATTTTGTGGCCACAAAGTACTTAACTTGTTGCACCTATTGCATTTTGAAATGAGTTAGACAGAAAGCAATCAGTTGAATTCAATCACAGGAACTTAATCATGGAGTATAATATAATATTACACTTTGTTTTAATCTTTTTTTTTTTTTTTTTTTTGCTTTCAAGTCCCTGTGTAAATTGTTACTATAGAAATGATAACGTTAGAATGAGTGCATTAATATAAACCTTGCAGCCGGAACTACTGTCTGACTACTACTGTTAATAAACACCTTCTGACCAATCAGAATCGAGCATTCAATAGCGCTGAGGTGCAATATATAATAACCACCATGTCACCACACTGGTGAAGTTTCCAGCTGACCACAGCGAGTGCAATGTAACTGTAGTTCGATCAAAAGAGCACCAGAATTAAACCCAAGTGCTAGGACTCAGGAGTGCAACAAACTGTACTCAAAGACATGTGAACTTTGTGAGCTGAAATCTCTTCCAGTGATGTGATGCTGAAAGTGAAACACTTACTTTAGCGTAGTCGAGAGGCAGATGATCTTCTGGGCACTTGAACACACCCTCACTGTAGAAAAACATGCAGAGCGAGTGAACAATATTGAGTCAAGCATTAACAGTAATGACTGTAAAAAATATTGTCCAGTTTTCAGAATTCATTTGAAGACATGATGAGTTTGCTGTAGATCAGCAGTGGATCATGACCATAGATTTAGGTGTGGCAGGCCGACGTTATTTACAACATAGCCTCGAACAAAATGAAGTGGAGAGGCTATTTCACTTGAATAATGCTATAGGCCACTATCTAGTGCATTTTTAGAGTAAGCATGTATTAGGCAGCTGAGAGTCAACAACATACAGTCATCCAGTGTACAGTCTAGCAGCTCATTTGGGTCCAAGTCCACCTTTGTCGAGTTCGAGTCGAGACCAGGTCCTTAATCAATCGAGTCCGAGTCGAGTCCGGCCGAGTCCAGAAAGTAATTAAATTGAAAAAAAGATTTGAAATTGCAATTGTGAACTCAACACTGAGCTGTTAAATTAATATTTTAACCTTCACAAACCAATGGCAACATAAATGTAACAAAAAATACAAATATTTTTTATTTTTAATTCATGTCAAAAAAAAGGTATAGAGTAGAACTTATTATACTACAACTGACTCATCTCCTATTTTATTGGCGAGAAAAACGCATACTAGCGTACTCTGATGTTAAACTGAGGAGCTAGGAGCAAAATGCATAAAGGTTGGTAGGTCTGATAATATAATGTAATGTAATGTAATGTAATGTAATGTGAATAAACATCACTGGATGCCTTGGTAGTAGTAATTTAATTGTCTTACACAAAAACATAGGCATACTTTCCTTATGCCAAAATCAGTGGTAAAAAATATTAAAATCAAAAGTGAAACCAAAATCTGTATAAAAATATAAAATCTAATTATTTCTACAATTAAAAAAAGTAATGTATAGTAACAAAGTTACATAAAAAGCAAAAAAAAAAAAAAAAAAAAAAGTAAATAAATATAATGATAGTACCCCTGCTTTGGACAGTTTACCATCATTAATTTGAGACAATGGCCATGTGTATGTAGTGTAATGCTCTTTGTGTGTGTCTCTCTCTCTCACTCTCTCACTCACACACACACACCCCTCAGACTCTGTTTATCCACTTCAATGAAAAGGCACACCTTAATGCTTGTCTCTGAATGATCATATTCGTTTTCAGTTGTGCTCCATTCATGCTCCTGCTCACTTTATAACTATTCACTTCTGTTTCCCGTAATTAGTCTCACTGGTACCCATTACAGTGTTTGCTTTGTGTCTTTGCACAAAAATACTCTGCTCTCATGGACATCAAACAATTGCAAACACAGCACATGGTTTATCCAAAAAAAAAAAAAAAAAATCTTTGTTAAATATAGGTGTACAACAATTATTGGCACCCTTTTAGTCAATACTTTGTGCTGCCTCCCTTTGCCAAGATAACAGCTCTGAGTCTTCTCCTATAATGCCAGACGAGGTTGGAAAATACATGGCAAGGGATCTGAGACCATTCCTCCATACAGAATCTCTCCAGATCCTTCATATTTCCAGGTCCACGCTGGTGGACTCTCCTCTTCAGTTCACCCCACAGCTTTTCTATGGGTTTCAAGTCAGGGGTCTGGGATGGCCAGGGCAGGACCTTGATTTTATGGTCAGTAAACCATTTTTGTGTTGATTTTGATGTATGTTTTGGATCAGTGTCCTGCTGGAAGATCCAACCATGGCCCATCTTAAGCTTTCTGGCAGAGGCAGTCAGGTTTTCATTTAATATCTGTTGATATTTTATACAGTTCATGACGCCATGTATCCTAACAAAATGTCCAGGTCCTCTGGCAGAAAAACAGCCTCAAAACATTAAAGAGCCACCACCATATTTAACCGTGGGCATGAGGTACTTTTACATATGGCTACCTCTCTGTGTGCACCAAAACCACCTCTGGTCTTTATTGCCAAAAAACTTTGTTTTGGACTATAGAACCCGATCCCATTTGAAGTTCCAGTAGTGTCTGGCAAACTGAAGACATCCGAGTTTGTTTTTGGATGAGAGTAGAGCCTTTTTTTCTAGAAACCCTTCCAAACAACTTGTGGTGATGTAGGTGACTTCGGATTGTAGTTTTGGAGACTTTCTGACCCCAAGACACAACTAACTTCTGCAATTCTCCAGCTGTGATCCTTGGAGATTTTTTGGACACTCGAACCATCCTCTTCACAGTGCGTTGAGACAATTTAGACACGTCCAATTCCAGGTTGATTCATAACATTTCCAGTTGACTGGAACTTCTTAATCATTGCCCTGATGGTGGAAATGGGCATTTTCAATGCTTGTGCTATTTTCTTATAGCCACTTCCCATTTTGTGAAGCTCAACAACCTTTTGCCGCACATCACAGCTATATTCCTTGGTCTTACCCATTGTTATGAATGGCTAAGGGAATTTGGCCTATGCGTTACCTCATATTTATACCCCTGTGAAACTGGAAGTCATGGTTGAACAATTTCCTGCTCCTAGTCACCCAGGTGTACTAAAAAATAAAAGTAAAATATCAATGGGAATATACTTCAAATATATTTTTCTCCTATGAATTCATAGGGGTGCCAATAATTGTTGCACACCTATATTTAACAAAGATTTTTTTGTGGATAAACCTGTGTTGTGTTTGCAATTGTTTGATATCCATGAGAGCAGAGTGTTCTTGTGAATGTTTTGAACAAAAGAACAAAAGGTTAAACAATAAAGACTATTTTTCACAGCCGTCTCTGCTCATATTTACCAAGGGTGCCAATATTAGTGGAGGGCACTGTATATGGCAAATAAAATGATTCTGAAACTCCAAAAATGTTAAACAAACACCTCCTAAACACCTCCACAAAGCTTCATCGTCATCATTCCCATAGTAACACAGGGACTTATATGGTGGGCGCTCGACATAAACATATTAAACGGGTGTAGTTGTTGATATGCTTTTCTTATTTTATTTCCTTTAAGGAGAAATTTATTTAACATTTCTGAAAGGAGTCTTCGGTGTCGGCGCTTAACAGTCAGAGGCAAAGTTGTAAATAAGTTTTCTGCTGTGGGAAAGTCCTCAGGACAGATGAGCTTTCTTGGGAACATGACGAGTTGCATTTTTTTGACTAAATAACCTCAAGAAAGAGAAGATAGCAAGAGTGGTGAGAGAAAAAGTATTTATTGCTGCTTCACCGTAAGAGACAACAGGAACTAACTTGTTTTGTAGACTTTCCACGACATTAACCGTAACTATAACTGATAACAAAAGATGGCGTATCGTTCTTTAATAAATCACACCAACTTGTCACTGATTATAATTATTTTCACATAATAGCATGTCATGTTAAGTTTTAGGTCATGATGGCTGCTGTGTGGCCAGATGTGCGGATAAAGTTGGTTTGTTTTTTAGTCTTACTTCATTCACAGGGTATTAATTACTTTTGAACTGTAAAACTAAAAACTGTACTTAATATTACTTTTTTTTTTTTTATCACTGCATAGAAAGCTTATCAAACAATTCAATACAAATGGATCGTCTATACTCTGCATTCTTATAAAAAGAGTTCTTTGAAAAGTTGATGGATTCCTAGCCTCCTACAAAAGGTTTTATTTAGAAGCATACACTGTGTTTTAAGATTTTACACAGAAACTGTAAGGGTTCATTGAGAAAGGCAGCTGAAGAACCCTTAATGGTTCCATAAACTTTAATAAGATACTAAGCTGATAATTGTGTATCTGTCATCAGTCATCAAAAACATGTGACTCATTACATTTCAAAACTCCTCTTTAAAAATTCCTTCCAGCAAAACGCTTGTGCAAGTGTCCTTATTTCTTGAAATGACATGTCATGATCCGTTGTTCACAGAACGTGCATTCATGTACACGTCTAAAAACTGTCACGAAGAATGCTGGGAGCTTGTTGACCCTGCTACTCCGTCACCATGCTCTAGGACCTGCATTTAACCTGGCGTGTACACAGATAAACCCTGATAACCAACTTTAAATGTTTATGGCAGAAGATAAGAACCAATCAGAGACCGTTTCATGTCTTTAGTCTGTTTTTTTTTTTTTTTTTTTTTAATTAATATTTTTTTATAAAGTGCAAAAGTTTTAGGCACCATATTTTTTTTAGTACAAACTTTGTTATAGATTTTTTTTTTTATTTTATGACGTCTACATGATCAAGTCAGTACAAAAAACATTTTCGAATTCCCAAACATTAGTTTTCTAGCGCAGAATTAAATGTTACAGAAAAATGTTTGTACGTCATTAAAGAAAGCAGCGTATTACGTAAGAGACACTTTTCAGACAAAAAAAAACACAATGAAGGCTGCTGGGTTTCGCTGCAGAAATAAGAAGCGAGTGCGAAAGTCAAAGTGTCCAGAAGAACTGTGTCTGGTTCTGCAAGATGCTCAATAAAACTCATTTCCAGCTCATTTCCTTATAAAACTGCACTAAGTGTACCGGAGACTACTATTTTAATTTTTTTTGTCACACCAAATATTGACATTGTTTCATTTACTACAGTTTCTGCATTTTTCTTTAATGTAGAAACTTTTAATTTCACTATTTTGAAGGCATCTTTGCTCTACAGCATTTCTCTGCATGTGCTTAAAACTTTTGCGCAGTCCTGTATATTTCCTGTAATTATGCCAAACCCATCTTATGTTACATGGGTCCAGCTCACATGAGTCTTTATTAAACAAGCTGGGGATAAAAGAGGTGCAGCGACTCATGTTTCGACTCATAAGCCAGCACTCCTTCTGTTTGCATAAAAACAACAATAAGACTACGACTGAATACGCACCATCACTAATGAAAACGCCGCCGCACAAATAGCCCAGAGTAAAGCAGAAACCAGTTCCTCGCTGTCAGGCATGTGTTAGACTGATAACACGGGCGATACTACTCAGCCATAACTGCGATAACACCGGCGTGAACAATGAGCGCCACTGTTACAATACAGTCTTTTAGAGGCATTTAAAATTTCACTCGAGAAAGCAACTTGCCTGACTGCATGTTTAAGAAGCCTCACTGATGACTTCGACGTGAATCGGGGTCATGAGAGTTCACAGGATGTGACGGCGTGAAATTACGCAAAAGCAAATGGTTAACCGATTTCTCAGAATGTTCCTGGAGTGGTCTGTGGTGCCCTTAGAAATGAACGAGTACGTCCCATCAATTAAACCACAAATATCTGGATAGCCGAGAAAGAAAGAAATACATTCATGCGTTTTTGTCATGAATGCTAGAATTTTGCAGGCCCTGTTAAGTCGGTGTTGAAGGACTGCCATTTAATCAGTCATGTACACAAATAAAGCTGATAATCAGCGTTCATGTTTGTGGTGGAAATTTTCTGGACCATCCTTTAGAAACAAATAAACACGCTTCCCAAATTAAACAGATCATATCTGAGGAGCTGAGCAGGAAATAAACGCTGAGCTTTTGTTCCATTATTTGCCGGCCTGTTCTCGTGAAAAATTCCAACAAACGAGAACGACACGGTTGTCTGATTTCACACGATTAAAGTTGTAAGATGAGGTACAAGCGCTGTGCCCGCTCCGAACCTTAACCGTTGTATCATTTCAAACAAATTGAGTTGTGTTAATTGTTGGAAATTTGCAAATGAGACCACAAAAACCACTGCGTTGTGCAAATGTATTCCTTGAGCTAAATGATGTTTTTTAAACATCTGTCATCTTGCTCTACCGGTTTTGCTCGAATTCACTGCATGAGCCTCAGCCTCTAACTGACACTTGTAGGTCACATCTGCCTTTAATGCCTGTGTAAATAGTAACTAATGCAGACCTACCGGCTTATTGTCTTTTGCATACATATAACAACAAGTACTCACCATCCACTTTATTAGGAACACCTGTACACTTGCTCATTCGTGCGATTATTATGCAGATACAGGTCAAGAGCTTCAACATCAAAACATCTGAATTGGGAAAAACATGATCAGAAACTGCTCATCTCCTTGGATTTTCACCATTTGTTCACTGTAGCTTCAGGTACCTGTTCCAGGAGCCGGAACCCGACATGGTCTTCTGCTGTTTTAGCTCATCCGCCTCAAGGTTTGGTGTGTCGCGAGATCCGAGATGCTTTTCTGCTCAGCACGCTCGTAAAGAGCGGTTACTTGAGTTGCTGTAACCTTCTCGTCATTCTGAACGTTCTCCTATGACCTCTCTCAAGACCTCAACAAGGCATTGCTTCCTGCAGAACTGGATGTTTTTGGTTTTCGGACCATTCTGTGTAAACTGTCGTGTGTTAAAATCCCAGCAGTTTCTGAAATACTCAAACCAGTCCATCCGGCACCAACAACCATGTCACGGTCAAAGTCACTGAAATCCCATTTTTCCACATTCTGATGTTTGACGTGAACATTAACCGAGGGACAGGGGTAGCTCAGTGGTTAAGATGTTGGGCTACTGATCGGAAGGTCATGAGTTCAAACCACAGCGCTGCCACTGTTGGGCCCTTGAGCAAGGCCCTTAACCCTCAATTGCTCAGATGTATAAATGAGATAAATGTAAGTCGCTCTGGATAAGGGCGTCTACCAAATGCCGTAAATGTAAACCGAAGCTCTTGACCCGTATCTGCATGATTTCATGCATTGTCCTGCTGCCACATTGGCTGTGATTGGTCAGATGTCCAAACTTTTGGCCTTATAGTGTATGTACAGTGGATGAATATCCTATGTAGCCTACATTATAAAGATTTTTTTAAAGTGCAATATGAAAACTGTACAAAAAAATAAATAAATAAATAAATACGTGCAAAGGTGATTAATAAATATGCAACAAACGATATAAGGTGGTCACGTGATAATCCAGCCCAAAAGAAAACAAGCACTACGTCAGACACCTCATACGCTACTAGCGCACTAAGTAGTGTGCTTAACTAGTACAGTACCTACAATGCTGTCCTTTTATTTACGTGCTATTTAGTGCAGTAGTATGGAGTTTCGGGTGTAGCCAAGGGAAAAACCAAAGGAGCTCACCTGTAAGTGAATAAACCGTTTTGAAATGCTTGATAAGCTAACATTGTGCACTTACTTACCTGAGAAACTCTTGTAGGCAGGTATCACAAAACCTGTGTCCGCAGGTGGACACCTGCACCGGCTCCCTCATCGGCTTGTTGCACAAAGGACACAGAAGGCGACGTCTCGGTCGCTCGAGAAATTTGTAATCGAAACCTGGCATAACAGCGTGTTTATATAGCAATAACACAAGTGAAAATTGTCTTTACTTCTGATACATTGAAGCCGAACGGCTTAACTCGTGTTCCCCCCGCGTGTTAAAATATAACAACTGGCTGTGCGCTTGAACGCGTCGTCGTTGTTGTGTGACATTTCCGGATTCAAGGTGCTCCAGAACAGGGGAATGTGTAATTTGAGGCACCTGATTGGGTACCGCCCCTTCACTGAAGGGGGAGGGGCTGCATTTTTGTCCTAAAATACAACACTTCACTTAGAAACAACTGGAGTATTTTTTTTCTCCTTCCTTAATTCGTTGAAAGAAGACTCGACCGACAAGAGACCTGTCCAATCCCTGACCAATTCACTTATACAGTGTTCAATTAACACCTTAAGTGTTCATTAAAGGACACTTGGGTATAAATAAACACTATAACAGTTTATTCAACTCTTTTTACCAGAGGTCAGAAAATGGAATTTTGGGGGTGCCCGTGTTCAGCATTGAATTTATTTGTGATGTCACACTAGACAGTAGTGGTTAATGGCTCATATGAAAGTAGACACTCAGGGCTTTAAGAATTTGCAGTTTTTCATAAGTATTTCTTTTTTTTTCTTTCTTTTTTTTTTTTAACCTAGCCTACTTGCTATAAATGTTATCATGTTATTGTATCAGTTGCGTACTAGTAATAGTAATAGTCGGGCGGTACCTGCCGATAACCGATTAATCAACCGATCGTTTTTAAAATTGATACTGAATGAAAACCTAACACTCAAAGTAAAATATTGCTGACCTTTTTTTTTTTTTTTTTTTTTTTTTTTACAAAAATAAACAGTACTGACTGTACCAGGAAAATGTACTGTACTTTTGTAAATGAAATAAATATATAAATATTACTATACTGACTATTAATAAATATTAAAATAAATAAAAGTTATACATCCAAACTGAACCAAAAAGTAACCCTCCAAATAACAAATAAAAATCATTTGTTATTGACAAAAAGACATTCAAAAAGAATATATAAAAAAAAAAAACACTTCAAATAACACAACATTTGTCAGTGATAGTTTTTACTTCACCTCTAGAGGCCGCTCTCGCACTGTATAATGACAGCGGACCCTTCTCAGCCGCTCCCGTAACGGACGCAACCAGGAAAAACTATCGGTGTGGATTTTTTGCTGATAACCGATAGTTCCAGCAATCGCTTATTGGTGCCGACTGTTCGGTGTTTGACCTCTATTGTACGCGTTCTTTTACTATCAAAATAGCTTTAGTTGTGCTGTATATTTTATCTCTGTACCAGTGTTACTGTGGAGGGGTGTGAATTGTTTGCCCAGCAGAGGGCTCAACACCCCTCCCAATTCCCATCGCCCTGCTCAACAGCAGCTAAACACAGAGTCACGATACCCTACACACAGAAACCCAACATGTCCTGACTCACAATAATGATGTGTGTGCTGTGGGTACACTCTCAGAACTCAGGTATATTGGGATATGTTTTTTTGCTTTTGTTCTTGAATTTCCACATTCCACAAGCTTTCTTGGTGTAATAAAACAAAAATACCTAAGCCATGATACATTTCTGAAATCCTCAATGTCTCAAGTATTTGCATGTGTGTACGCAAATGGAAATATTTGAATAGGGATTTATGTATATGTGTATTTGAATTATATAGCCTACACATCACATTACATTAGGTTCTTTTTTTCCTGTGGTGTATTTTATAATTGTACATTGCTACCAGTGTTTTTTTTTGTTTGCTTGTTTGTTTGTTTTTTCTGAACTTGCTATAAGATTTGCATTTAAATACATATTTAAAACGGTTTTGTGATTTTAAAAAATCAGAACCCTATATACATAAACCCTAAATAATGTCAAAAATTCAAATATCAAAAATACATATTTTGGTGTAAATGAGGCCAAATTTCAGAGCTTTCACAGGGGTTCGAACTCAACTCAACTGCCATGCTTGCATCCATGAAGTGAAGTGAAGAGATGTAGAGTAGGGTCAAATGGAGTCTAAACAGACAATACGGACTGTAAAACAGCTAAATTATTATTAAGCAGCTAACTTTGACTGCTAGCTCCTAATGATTGCCAGCAAGCTAATGTTAGTGTAGCCTAACATTAGGCTCTTGAAAAAATGACCCTTAGGGGTCCACGCCCTCACTCCCTATACATATTTCCCCCCTTTATACTGGTATGTTGAGGTGCTGAGACACAATAATTTTAATTGTCAGTGGAGTGCTAATCAATGGACATAACAAAAGGAACTTTTGAATCTTGAAACTAGCTAGACGGTTACCTATATATTTATACTTGCCATATAGTAAGTATCAAGTGATTAACATTTCTGTAGAATAAAAGCATTTTTTTTTTGTAAAACAGAAAAATTATTTTTATTTGTTTGACCACATAGTATATACATTTTTTTTCTTTTCTTTCCCCCCTTTATTCTGCTGTGCTGAGGTGCTGAGACAAGAATTTTACTCCTTGTGCAACACAATGGACGTAACAAATAAAACTCTTGAATCCTAAAACCATTACCTAAATATTTACACTGCTCATATTTACATAAAATTGTTAACCCTTAATTTTGAAATGTATAAAGTTCAATATGTAGCAAGTTCAAAACAAAGAAACTATTTTGTCAACACAAACCAAGAAAACCATTTGGTAAAATAAATTTGATCAATGCATCATTTAGCCATAATTCTGGGGTGTTTCATGTATCCATTATATATCCCTTCACCTACATATTTTAAGACCCAGTTTATCTGAACCACGATTACATTCTAAACGTCTGAACATGATTCAAAGTAACCATCTGCTTTTTTTCATGATCATAAATATGTGGAATATACAGTATTAGTCATGGTCATTTAAAAAAACTAGCTAAAGCAGGCCATTGTTCCTACCTCAAGCTTCCTGTTTGATGCTGACCACACCCCCTCATATGATGTAACATGAAGTCAATTATTTATATCAAGCATTTACACTGCAAGGGCTTAGTAAAATAAGTTTTGACTTTCATTTATCAGATAAAATATACCTGTACTACACCTACTGTACCTTTCCTTGTTTTGGGGTGGTACCCTCAGGTGTACAGGTATTGTAGACTTATGTATTTTTCACCTGGAAATATGGATATAGTAAACTTGCACTTAAAAATGAAGTAAAATACATAAATGGACTATAATTCATTTTTAAGGTAAGGTTTTATAGGTACACTACATATACCTTTCTAGCTAAAAGATACACACTAAAGGTAGAAATGGTGTTCCACCACAGTGACATGAAAACTATAGTTTAGTACGCCTTTTCATTTCATTTTTCATTTTATTAATTTAGCAGACGCTTTTATCCAAAGCGACTTACAAATGAGGAAATGCAAACAAAACGATATATCAAGCGGAGAACAATACAAGTAGTGCTACCAGTTTGTTTTTTCATTTAATTGAGTTCTAGAGAAGCAAAGTGCACAGAGTAGAGGTGTCAAAACCAGTAAGTGCAGACTTAAATAATAATAATAATTATTATTCTTATTATTTATTTATTTTTATTAAGATTTTAATAACCTACAGGATTTTTTCTGAAAGTGTAAGCCACTAATAACAGCATACTTTAATTCATAATGCATTCCCTTTCTTACTAAAACCTCCCACAAAATATTTCTTAAAAATGACACCTATGAAACATACTGAAACTGTTCTGATCAGCTTACACACGAGTCATGACTGAAGTCTACCGACTCAACAGTTTACACAGCCACTCAAGCATAAATACAGACTCTTGACATCCTAGAAGCTTCAGCTGTGTTGTCTTTGATTTGTTGGTTTCATCGAAACATGTTCCAGCTTGCAGAGCCAGTTTTACTTCCTAATTCCTCCCGTTGAGTTCATGCTTTAATTGTAGCCTCGGTTAAGCCTGTTGCACGTCTGATCCAGGAAGTAAAAGCACGGTGGTATAAATAGCACACAAAATGTTTGTTAAGTAATGAAACTTCACTATGGTTATGTTTGTGTTAAATAGTTTACTAATCAATGTCAGATGAAGATCAACTGAGTCAGATGAAGATCAACGTACTGCGTAGTGGAGGGACGGGTTTGCATGGTGCGGTGCGAGACTTCACACAATGTAGAGATTATTTAGATGACTCATCATATCCTCATTGTTTCCTGTTAGTTTTTTTTTTTTTTTTAACTTCAAAAGAGCTTCCTTCATTTAAATGTTGTATTAATTAAAAACAAAATAAATAACTGTTCTTTAGCTAAGGTAATGAATGGAAGAAGATTTTAATGAAATGGATAAAATAGTCCCCTCTATCTTTCATTTCTAGTGAACTTTTTTGAGTAACCCTGTAATAGGCAGTTAGGAACCTACAATATACAGTCATCCAGCATACCGCCTTTTTTAGATTTCTGATCTACAGACATTATCCACTCAATAATCCATCTTTCCCTCTCTTTGCAATATATCTTATAATAGAAATTATTCTATACATCATAGACACACTGTCAGCACTTACACTTTGAATTGTTTGTGGAAATCTATTAGGTTTAATTCCAAATATTTGCTATAAAATAAGACTTCGGTGGTCACTGAGTGTTTTTTTTAAACTAGCCCAATTTGGCATCCCAGTCATTAACTGTCCTGCCGCTGCTCCTCCAATGCTGACAATGTTCATAGAGTGATCATGGGGCAGCATGATTTCCTCCCCAATGGGCCTCTATTAGTGATTGTATGCATTTCCCATTTTGCCCACTAGGTGCAATAATAAATCTATGGAGCTAAACGAGGCAGTGGGCACACTGCATCACGACCACACAACATCGTGAAAGGTGAGCAAATCAATGGAACTTACATCTGTCAAATAGCAACATTTTTTAAATTGTTGGTCACTCAAAAAAGGTAATTAGTACTTGAATGGAATTTAAAATGTATGGAGTTGTGTGTGAAGAGTAACACTTCTTATATGATGCCCATATATATGAGCTACCACTGAAAATAATACTAACCCCATTTCCATAAAAGTTGGGATTTTTTCTAAAATGCAATAAAAACCAAAAATATGATTTGTCAAGTCTCTTGAAACTTTAATTAACTGACAAAAGTACAAAGAAAAGATATTCAATGTTTCCACTGACCAACTTAATTGTATTTTGTAAATATAAACAAATTTAGAATTTGATGCCTTCAACACACTCAAAAAAAAGTTGGGACAGAGGCATGTTTACCACTGTGTTACATCACCCTTCCTTTTAATTACACTGTTTAATCATTTGGGAACTGAGGATACTAATTGTTGCAGTTTTGCAAGTGGAATTTTTGCTTATTCTTGCTTGATACAAGACTTCAGCTGCTCAACAGTCCTTGGTTGCCATTGTCTGATTCTCCTCTTCATGATGCACCACAGGAGACAGATCTGGACTGCTGGCAGGCCAGTCAAGCACACGCACTCTGTGTCTACTAAGCCACGCTGTTGTAGCACATGCAGAATGGGGCCTGGCATTTCTTTGTACTTTTGTCAGTTAATTAAAGTTTCAAGAGACTTAACAAATCACAGATTTTTGTTTTTTTATTACATTTTATAAAAAAATCCCAATTTTTATAGAAATGGGGTTAGTACGTATAATATACTGTTTTGGCCGAATTCATCATGCTGAAAGTTTGAAATGCATTCAGATATATGAGTGTTTCACAGATGACCAAAAAATAATAAAATGCTCCATTTCCATCTCTGTAAAAATTCATTTATTTTACAGGTAAGAAAATGACTTCATAAAATCCACTTATTAACACCATTAATATCCAACAGAGATATTACATTTGAAAAACAAAAAAGAAACTGAAATGTCAGACCAAAGAGATATAAAGAAATACTTAAAAAATAATAATGCATTTCCACCCAGTAATGACCTCTAACTGGACAGAAATCGACTGTGATTGAAATGATTGTGGTTATTCCAAAGTATGATGTTGTGTCTTCATTGTGAGTCAGTTCCAGTCCTCAAGGACCAAAGTATGCTGCTAATTTACTTTGTCAAGGGCCTGATAATTAGTTGATAATTAGCTGATTAACTCTAACTTGGTTATAATAGTAGAGTACATTCACATGTGCAGTTCTGGAACTACATATACTGGCTCTGAGGTACATTTCTGGAAATCTTTTAGCAAAACATTTTAGTTACTATCAAGAAATCGGTGATAATGGACCCACAATCATCTTGCTGAATTCCAAGCAGAAGAATTTGCTGGCATTTGACTACTTTTGAAGGTAAAGGAAAAAATTAACGCTCTTTATAATATGTAGATTTTACACAGTGTTATAAACTTAAGCACTTTATTTGGAAGGTATCTACACTGGGCCTTAATTACACATTCAGAAGCAATGCATACATATTTTATTTTATAAAATGTTACTTGAGTATTATGTAAGGCTTTACATGAAAAAGAAATAAGAACTCTCGCTTACTGTTTTGGGTTAACTGTTTGAGACTGTAATTTCCCCCCATTTTGGTCGCCTGCCAAGTCCCACCCACCAGCCAGCGCTCCACTATCATACAACAGCTACCAACGAGGTAGCCACCTGCCCTCTTCCACATACACAAGCTCACAGACATCCACAATTGGAAAGTGATGCCACCAACGGCTGTAGAGTCATCGGGATCTGAACTCACGATCTCCCAATGATACGGCAAACGTCCCTCCGATCTTGGACGTTATTACTTTTTGTCTTTACTACCTGCAGGTGCATGAAGAATCAAGATGTCTCATCTGAAGTCTTCTACGAAGCGTCCACTTGTCATCCGACCTTTTGGATATTATATCATGTCTACGTAATTATACGCTGCTGGTCTACTTGCATTCAAAACTTCTACAAAGCACCATTTCAATACAACGTCACATATTTACGAAGCTCACACGAACCGTTTTAAAGCCCTCAGACTAAAGTGGTAATCAGTTTGCGTTTATCACATTGTTACAAAGCACTATGTATACTTTCTACAACTTTATCAAAGTGTCCTGAGTGTGCTGTTGGTAAAAACAAACTAATAAGACAAGGGAAAAGAAATTGCAGTATGAATTTCAAACAGTCGACCAATAATGATGATTTACGGATGTTTCCTCTTCTCTTTTTCATGTATATAAAGGACGCAATGCAATGCTTATGAATGTTATAAAGCCCTTCGGATATAGTGTTATACCACACTTACGATGCTACATAGTAACTGCGAAATGATTTCTTTTCCTTCATTAAAATCGTCTTCATTTAAAATGGAGTAAAATCTATACTTCAGTCAGGGCAAACCGATGTAAAGTTAATCACAGATTAAAGTGGCATTAATATTAACGTCACGTATGGAAATCATTATTAATCAGCGTGCACCGAATTTGGATCCTTCATTAGATGCAGCACTGTTACAAGAGGTGATTTAAAAGCAATGTTCAGATTAAGGCAGGGAAGTGGAGCGGCCGGGACAAGTGACTATCCTGACTCTCAGTCAGCAAGGAATCTCTGTAAAGAAGAAATCATTTTTTAGTCACTCGAGTAAAGTATAGCATATATGAGCTACACTGTGCACATTTCCATTACATTTAAAAAAAAAAAAAAGAAAGATATCTAAATCGAAAAGTTGTCTATCCCAGTTTATCCATGTCATTACAGTGCCATAATCATCTCGACAGTTTTTACCTGAATCATCACGGCAGCGGCGACGACCAGCACAGCCATTAGAGCCATGCGAGCCAGCTTGCCCATATCCACCTGTCTGAGGATGAAGAAGCGAGCCCAGTCCAGTTTCTTCGCTGTGTGCGGTGGGTAGCGCATGTTGTTCACTCCTTCCATCTTCAGCTGCTTGACGAGACAGCCTCGCAGGTGACTTAGCTGGTCGAAGGTAAACTTGCCGTGGTAGCAGCCCATCCCACTGTTGCCTGCAGGGGGCGCCATACACTCAGTTTTAAACCATAATAACTGCAATTTTGGATTTTTTTTTAATGAATGTATACGTCACATACAAATCTCAAAGATACAAATGCAGATTTTATGAAAGTTAAGACAAAGCTGAAGCATCCGGGATTCCCAGGGAAAATGTGATGCCTTCATAAATCCATGATTTACGTAAAAACAGTATTTGTATTCTTTTTTTTTTTCTTTTTTTTTTCAATCTCAAAACTTAACCCATACTTTTTAATCATATGTTGTTTAACCCTTATCCCTATCAAGTTCAAGAAGAAAAAAAATTGACGGAAATGTAAATGTATTAAATACGCAACAGAAAAAAATGATTTAATATGACAAGTACATAACTGAAATATACGAAATTAAAATCCGTATACTTTTCTCAGCTTTCAAGCTCCATAGCAATGATGCTGCTACGTACTATGAGATTCTATCAAATGCTTGAATGCTTCCTATATGTAAAATCTGTCTCTGGATTAAAGTAACAGTACAGTAATAATGGATAAATATTAGTGAGAACTGTTGTGATTGTGTGAAATTTGAGCGTGTAGGTCATCTGCTTACCAACACCACCAAAAGGCAGAGAGCTGACTGAGAAGTGGACCAAGCAATCATTGGCCAAAACGCCTCCGCTGGAAGTCTCCGAGATCATACGCTTGATCAGCTAAACCAAGAAAAGAACACAAACAACAAATCATTTTGAAATTCCCTAGAACTATATCTGGAGTGATTGTTTTACATAATAAATATTTGAAAAGGAAAGCATGGTGGAATTACGCAAGCTGACCTGCTCAGCTAGATACTTTTTACTGTGAGTTTTAAAACGTGTAGTGCCTCCTAAAAACTTTTCCAAGATCTGTGTGAATCGTTGAAATAGAGAGCCAGGTAAGGTAATGCTTTGGATGGACCACCTTCATAGAACTGTGTGTAATGCTAGCAAACTCCCATGCAGCTAACAGTGCTAACTGGCTGACACAGGTAGTGACGGTCAGCTGAAAAACTCATGAGAGCTCATTACAAAGAGAAACAGGACAGCGAAGGTACTCCTGACTCTCCATTCTCACAGCAAGCAAATCAGCATGAGCCGACGTTCACGTGTTTATAGGGTTATATGAGCGTTCTAATGGCCGAGCGGGCAAAACCAAACCACAGGTCGGGGTAAAATGCGAACATCATTCTTACAATCATCTAATTGAACTCCACTGGCTTCTGTAGATTTTTGTTTGAGTTTCACCGTTGTTGTGCTTGAAGTACTTAAAAATGCTAGAGCTCCAATCTTCACTAACTGTGACTAATACACCTTCACACACCAAAATTTTCCTACGTTTAATCCTTCTGCTCTGATCCACGAGGCCTTTCAACAAAATTTACACCACAGCGCCATCTGGTGGCTCCGACCTCTCAATGCAAAAAGTGTCCAACATTCCACACATCATGTTCTGGTGCTTTCAACACACCTCATGCCACTGAATTTCCCAGTGCGTACACATTACTTGCACCAAGCATGTGAAGTGTGTCATTTGAGACTGGACAGTTTGTGAATATGCAGCAAGAACTACGTGTAGATAAAGTTTGCCTTTAATGTTAGACGCTGCATCTACCTTGTTGTCTGAGCTGAAGACATAGAGAGCCAGAGGTTTCTCTCTCTGGTTGATAAAGTCGATGGCCTCATCCACACTGCCAACGCTCAGGATAGGCAGAAGGGGTCCAAAGATCTCTTCCTGCATGACCTTTGCCTCGGGCTTCACATCTCTAAAGACTGTTGGAGCTGTAGGCGAAGCACACGGTACGATCACCAGGCTTAATAAAGTACAACATTAAGTGTGCTACTGGTGTAGCTATAAAGGAGACCGTTCTACCATCGTATCATTCCAAAACTAATACACTTCTCATACACTAGACTGAACATTATGTAACTTTCAAATACGTTGCAATGGCAATAGAGATAGTGTAAAAACATGCTAGCATCAGAGATAAAGGCATTTACCAATGTAGCACTCAGACTCATCATTTTCTCCTCCTACAGCCACCGTGCTGTCCTCCATCAGTGCCATCACTCTCTTGAAATGGCGCTTGTTGATGATGCGTCCGTAGTCCGGGCAGGTTTTGGGATCTTCTGTGTAGAATTCCTTAAAAAGAAAAACAGGAAAATGAAAAAGATGTCAGCTTCAATGCATTTACAACTACAGCTACAATCCTGTGACGTGAATTTCTCTTTAATTCAAAACACCTGACTCTAATTTCACCTTCAAATGAACTGCTAAGCTTGGGCTAAGGCTTCGAATAAACTGCTAGCGGTTCACATACTTTCGCCACTCACAGATATGTAAATATTAGATCATTTTCCTCAATAAGTAAATAACCAAGTATAATATTTTTGTCTCATTTGTTTAATTGGGTTCTCTTTATCTACTTGTGTGAAAATCTGATGATGTTTTAGCTCATATTTATGCGGATATATAGAAAATTATAAAGTGTTCACAAACGTTCAAGCACCACTGTATATCATTTATTTCACTGTTCAACATTTGTTTCATAGCTCTGTCAGATGTGTGCTGTATATCTCTCGACAAGAAGCTGTCTCCTGAGAGTTAAGCATACCTTCACATTCTTCTTTATCTCTTCTATTACTCTGTCCTGGATGCTCGGGTCACAGAGGATGTAATCTGGTGCAATGCACGTCTGACCACAGTTTGTGAACTTTCCCCAAGCAATACGTCTGCAAAAGTGTAAAAGAAATATGACTTCCTTTTTCAAAGCAGGTCTATTATAGATTTAGAGCACCACAATAATGATGTAGTACCCTTATCATAACATGATAACATAACATGTACTGCAGTGATTGCCTTATTGTTATTGTGACTGATATTAAATCAACAAAAAATCTTCGATTTGGTCGAAAAACCTGGTTTGAACAGACTCACCGACAGGCAATGGTAAGATCGCAGCTCTTGTCGATGTAGCAGGGGCTCTTTCCACCTAGCTCCAGAGTAACAGGGGTTAAGTATTTAGCAGCTGCCTCCATGATCACTTTGCCAACCATGCAGTTCCCGGTATAGAAGATGTGATCAAATCTCTGCTTCAGCAGCTCCTGAGTCTCTGGGACTCCACCAGTAACCACCGGGTACATCTCCTGAAACAGCCAGATGAGATCATTTCACATACAAAAACAGGCAACTTTGTGAAAAAACGGACATATCTGAATAACCATGTGTGAACAGCGTTTAATATGTGCGGAATAAAACACTTTGGGACATGCCGTTATAGGAAAATAATCAACGCCATGATGTGGCGTATTACTGGATACCATCCTGAAGTTGAAGTTGTCGTGTTACCGAGAAACTAAAAAACCTGAAGACTTTTTCACGTCGTACAAACACTGGAGACTCCTTCCGACCGCTAAATGCGCGCCCCCGCTCAGAAAACATCACCATATTAACACTTACACACGCCTTTAAATCCATTTCTGTAGAGCATCCGCCGTGAAAAAGAAAAGTCCCTGTGTAAGTTCTTACTATAGAAAATAAAACACACTATAACAAGCACATTAGTATAAATCGTTTAAACCTATAAAGTGAAACTAATTTTAATATAATATGCAAAAACACACGCAAAAAAAAAAACAAACAAAAAAAAAACATGAGCTGGTAGGTTCTCAAAACCTGGTCTTATGATCACCCATCTCATCAGAAATTCTAAATTCTCCAAAAATTAGCTCCATGGTATCAGTAAAAACAAAAACCCTTAACCCAACAAAAATGGTTTCCTCCAAAATGTGTAAAAAGCTGTTTGTTTTTTGTTTTTTTTAATGAATGTGTGTAGCATTTCTCCTCTATCAGTGATCAGTGATTTCGAACCTTGTCGATGTACAATGGCAGAAGATCCTCCATCGCTTTGGAAGTATGAACACACACTTCTGATGGCTTAATAACAACGGCATTACCTAAAAAACAAACACACATAATTTTTTTTTCTCCAATGATAATAAATAAACTTATAAACCGATGTAAGTCCTTATCACAGTAAAAATGCAAAACACATACATTTTTTTTTTAAAAAGACTACTTAAGAGGATCACAGCAGTGGTGAAGATACGCAGTTGAATTACTGATTGAATACACCGATTGTGAGCGTTGGGCTTTAGCACTTCAAATCGTCAAGTCCATCTAGCAAATGCTAATTTATAACAAAGGAAATGCTCTTAAAGAGTCATGAATAATGCATACGCTGGCTGGTCAATTGAAGCTCGATCTCAAAGTTCAGACACAGGCTGAGAGCAATTTGTAAAACAAAAGCCTGTTGTAAAACGCTGTGAACCTTGCATGCAACTAGAAGATGTGTACTCTGATCTATTAGCAAACACAGGACTGGGGCAAAGTGCTTTAGAGAGCAGACAAACGCACAGAATATAACTGGATTAGTGCTAGAATAAAAAATTTTCCACTGTGCTGGGTTTTTTTTTTTTTCCCACCAAAAATCATTTTTGACACAAAAAGCATTTGGTATATATAACATAAATGATAAATGCATTAATGAGCCAAAAGGGGCTCTGTTGTAGACACAGAACAGATAAGCTGTTATCCATCCGTCCATTTTCCATACCGCATATCCTACACAGGGTCGCGGGGAGCCTGAAGCCTGTCTCATGGAAACTCAGGGCACAAGCAAGGGGAGACCCTGGACAGAGTGCCAATCCATCACAGGGCACAATCGCACACACATTCATACACAACGGACAATTTGGAAATGCCAATCAGCCTACAGCGCATGTCTTTTGGACAGGGGGAGGAAATCGGAGTACCCGGAGGAAACCCCCGAAGCTCGGGGAGGACATGCAAACTCCGCACACACAGGGCCCCAACCCCAGAGGTGCGAGGCAAATGTGCTTACCACTAAGCCACCGTGCCCCCCAATACTACTACTACTACTACTACTACTAATAATAATAATAATAATAACCACACTTCATTTTGTATTGAATTTTTTTTTCACCATCTATTGTTCACCATCATTCTACTGTATGTGAAATTAACATGTTCTAGCAAGAAATTTAATCATGTTTATCAAGATTTATTTGTCTTTCTGGATTAAAATTGGGTCCATAAAACATTAAATTGTTGCTGGTCAATTTCTGGTTGTTCCTGGTCCACCATTTTTTAGCACCTAAATATAACATACAAATAAAATATAATAAATAATATTTGGTCTGTATTAAGTTAACTTGTATAGTTGTCTTTTCGATTTCTTTAAAAAAAAAAAGGATATAAACTTTCACTCTTGGACTCTAAGTCCCATTAATACCATGTCTTTCACTACACTGAATAGTTTACGTTTGATTTATTTAGTGTTGGAGGGATTTTGGAGGATTAGCAGCAGCTGGTCAGACTGCTCATCAGTTCGCTAGCTCGCTAGCCTGTAGCCTGCAAACTACACCTATTAGCTATTTAGCTTGACTAAA
Source organism: Cranoglanis bouderius (assembly GCA_023630585.1). Lineage (NCBI taxonomy): Eukaryota > Metazoa > Chordata > Actinopteri > Siluriformes > Cranoglanididae > Cranoglanis > Cranoglanis bouderius. Next base: position 25,467,688 of record CM042541.1, read on the forward strand.
GGCTTCGCTTATGCACCATAAACAAATAAACTGTCAGCACTAAACATGTCAGATTGTATGTTTGGGTCATCAGCAGTCCCCTTGGTGTTAGCTACTTTTGTGATTATGGAACTATTTTTTAAAAATATGCGTAGTCGAGAAAGAAAAGGAAGCTGTAAGAGAATAAAGATGATACTGGAGCTGGCTAACATGAACGAAGCACAGCTGTAATTAGCTCTCTAGCTAACGGTTATTAAGACGGTGTGAGAAAACATTACCTCAGTACATGAAATTCTGATTTAACGGTATGGCTAAAGTCACGACATGTTACTGCAATCTGTTTGTGTTCTGTTGTCTGTTTATTGCATGGGCTCACCTTAAAATTCCGAGTTTGGCTAACAGTACAGTACTAAATAAATTGTTTGGCCGGTAACTGATCTATGTTTTATCTCTGTTCATTTATTCTCTATTCATCATGTCGATGAACGACTACGAGAATTTAACGTCTGCGACACCTCATATTTATACCCCAGTGAAACAGGAAGTCATGGGCGGCCGCTTAAGAGTTCCTAAACACTCAGGTGGACTTAACAAAGTACGACTTAAATGGGAAAGTGCTTCAGTTGCATTTTGTTGATAAGAATTTCTAGTGGCACTAATAAATGTAACACATGGTTTTGTTAAATTTATATATATATATTTTTTTTTTGATACTTCTTTTTCCTCTGTTAACTTCAACTAACTGTTAGAGTTCTCTCATATTTCTGTACGAGCTTAAGCTAATTAACCACAAAGACATTTTTAAATAACCAATTAATTCATTTTTACAAGCAATAAAAACAATTTTCAAATGAACAACACATATTTGCTAACCCTGCACTAAGCGCATTTCTCTCTGTGTATTATGTGCTACAGAAATGCTGGCACAGTGAGATGGTCTGTATTTGCGAAGGGTGGCTACTAAGAAAACAGCAGCGTAATAGAGATAGCATTTTTTTTTTTTTTTTTTTTATAACACAGTGTTAGTACAAGTGCATTTACACTTTATGTGTGTTTTCCATGTTTCGGAGTTCAAAGTATTTATTAAACGTATGAGATAGGCTAATATTAGCTTAAAATGTCTACGGACGCACACTGGATACTAACACTTATTCTCTTAAAGTAGAAGACGGTATTATAAAAACGTACTTTTATTTTGGAGATTTTGATTTACATTACATTTTGTCAGATTTTCATTTACATTAATGTTGCATGACCTTTACATGACCTTTACATGAAAAGCCACAGAGACACAGCGTCTGTTATTGTGTTTTCTTTATAGCTCTGAGGGCTTCACGTTCTTTTGACATGGACACAAAAGGTCATTTTGTAAGAGATGCGTTCTGATTGGTCCTTTTAAACATTAAAGTATTGTTACTCACTCGCTGGAGAAGACAAAGCTCCAGTGTATACTGAATGGAATAAGACGGGATACGTTGCCAGGTGTACGAGGCGAGCTGCATTCTGTTTATTTTAAAGAGAGCTGTGTGAATTTTGTGTCCTGTGTTCAAGTCTAAATAATCATAAAGGGCACCTGCAGCGATGGCTCCGATCAGCGGTTGGATGGTGACGGCCCAGGGGTAGTTCCAGGCCCCGATTATGAGCACCACTCCCAGTGGCTCGGGGTGAATGTACACCTGATCTGAAATGGTCAGCAGGTTTTTAGTCACCGGCCGTGGAGCGGCCCACTCAGCTAGCTTGCTGATAGCTATGTTGATCTCTCCCTCCAGACCCAGCGTCTCATACAGCGGGGTGCCAAACTCACTCTGTCAACAGAAACAGCCATCCTGAACATTAGACCATTTTTTCCCTTAAGTGTACATAAATTACATAACAAACAATATCTATTAAGCTAAAACATACATTGTAATATATCAAGAATGTATTAAATCGGTGTAGAGATTTTCCCCACACCGGGTGCCCGATTCCACAATTGGGGTACCATTTGGATATTACATTTCCAAATGTATATATAAAGCTAAAATACATTTTAAATAACCTTTTAAAGGTAAAATGTCCTTCACAACAACTTATGTGCATGTTTCAGATAAATAACCTATAACATCTACAGAATTTTTGCCACTATAACTACACTATAATTCAAAATATAATCAACAATATAACTTTATTATTTTATTAAACTCTTAAACTCAAATTCGCACGTTCATTAATGTGTGAATCTCATGCTTAAAACTTTATTTCCCATGAGTCATCCGTTACAGGTTATGAAAAATGTCCATTTTAGTCCAACAACATTCACACAACCCTGTTACATAAACGCACTCACTCTTATGAAATATCCATATATTTGTATAATATAATAAGTCACATGCTCAACAGGAAGTTGCATCATCTGAATCTCCTGAAGATCACGGGAAGACGAAAAGGAAGTTCTCTTATCGTTTAGCGCTTGAAAGTACCACCTTGTTACTCAAATTTAATATTGAAAGTAAATTAATAATTTAGAAAAATACATTAGAAGTAAATCATTAGAATGTCCTTAACGTTCTCAGGTCATTAGCATTGATGTTGATGTTAACTAACCACATTTTTAAAATTCCGTGTATTTTGCTAATTCTAAAGAATAGTTAAATGCATGTTTTCTTAGATTCAGTGTTGCGAAATGATTCATTTTTTTTTTTTTAAAAAAAGGTAAATTTTTAAGAGTTACAAGGGCTACACGGCAACGCAATCGTGGAATCACCCGAACGATCTTGTAAACACCAGTGACGAGGCACCTTGTTGAGGTCTTTCTTGAGAGCATCTGCGATTTCCTTCTGCCTCTCCACGAAAAGGCGCTGGAGGTTCTTTAGCTGGGTGACGCGGTACTCTAGCGGTTTGGTGCGGCCGGTACGAAAGGCCTTCCTGGCACGCTCCACGGCCTTCTGCTCTTGAGACATCCTGTGAAAAGAGGAGGCCTTTTTTAAAAATTTTTTTATTTCACTATGGCTCTACTTCTGGCACATCCTGAGCTTACTTCATTCTTGTGAATGGTCCAGAATTCGAGAAAGCCAGATGATGAGGAATTCCCATCCCTGAGGTCAATGCCTCACACAAATCATAGCCAAAATCCATTTAAACTCATAAAAGCCGTCAGCAGGTGCACACTTATATTGTTCTCTTGTAACTACATACCAATTCATAGTAATTACTGAATAATATGACGATATAATATCGATACTGTGTTAAATTTTATCACATTTTGGTTTCATTGAAATTGTACAATAGTCGCTGATGATGTGGATAAACATGCAGTTGATAAAAGAAGTAAACATATGCGTGATATTATGTGGAAAGTATGATGTCTGAAGAGGTGGTGAATACTTAATGTAAATATGTAACTGTACTTTGTTATTGTACTTTGTTTACTCACATATTATTACAATTGAAATTATTTTTTATTTTTTTTACTTTAACATTTTTACGTTTTAACTCCTTACGTTTTCATTTTGAATTTTTTTTTTTTTTTGTATTTTAAATTAAGGGCACAATTTCCACTTAAGTAAAATATCAAAAATGTACATTTATGAACTTAATTTATGTAGTAACATAGATATTATATCAATATATAAAAGCTACATAATGCCATAAGGTGTATAAAAAAAAAATTTTAAAAAAAGAAAAACAAAAACAATGTAAAAGTTCTGTAAAATAAGTTTTGTAATTTAGCTAGTAAAATTTGCTAATTTGCTACCAAGTTAAGATTTGTGAATTATCTAGCTAAATTTGCTAGTAACTTAAGGTTTGTAAATTTGTTTGTTAAATTAGTTACCCAGTTAAGTGTTGTAAATTAGCTAGTTAAAGTTTGCAGCAAGCTCAAGTTTGTGAATTAGCTTGTTGGATTACATAGCTAGTTAAGGTTTGTAAATTAGCTTGTTGGATTACATAGCTAGTTAAGGTTTGTAAATTAGCTTGTTGGATTACATAGCTAGTTAAGGTTTGTAAATTAGCTTGTTGGATTACATAGCTAGTTAAGGTTTGTAAATTAGCTTGTTGGATTACATAGCTAGTTAAGGTTTGTGAATTAGCTTGTTAGATTACATAGTTAGTTAAGGTTTGTGAATTAGTTTGTAGGATTACATAGCTAGTTAAGGTTTGTAAATTAGCTTGTTGGATTACATAGCTAGTTAAGGTTTGTAAATTAGCTTGTTGGATTACATAGCTAGTTAAGGTTTGTAAATTAGCTTGTTGGATTACATAGCTAGTTAAGGTTTGTGGATTAGTTTGTTGGATTACATAGCTAGTTAAGGTTTGTGGATTAGTTTGTTGGATTACATAGCTAGTTAAGGTTTGTGAATTAGTTTGTTGGATTACATAGCTAGTTAAGGTTTGTGAATTAGTTTGTTGGATTACATAGCTAGTTAAGGTTTGTGAATTAGTTTGTTGGATTACATAGCTAGTTAAGGTTTGTGAATTAGTTTGTTGGATTACATAGCTAGTTAAGGTTTGTAAATTAGTTTGTAGGATTACATAGCTAGTTAAGGTTTGTAAATTAGTTTGTTGGATTACATAGCTAGTTAAGGTTTGTAAATTAGCTTGTAGGATTACATAGCTAGTTAAGGTTTGTGAATTAGCTTGTTAGATTACATAGTTAGTTAAGGTTTGTGAATTAGTTTGTTGGATTACATAGCTAGTTAAGGTTTGTGAATTAGTTTGTTGGATTACATAGCTAGTTAAGGTTTGTGAATTAGCTTGTAGGATTACATAGCTAGTTAAGGTTTGTGAATTAGCTTGTAGGATTACATCGCTAGTTAAGGTTTGTGAATTAGTTTGTTGGATTACATAGCTAGTTAAGGTTTGTGAATTAGTTTGTTGGATTACATAGCTAGTTAAGGTTTGTGAATTAGCTTGTTGGATTACATAGCTAGTTAAGGTTTGTGAATTAGCTTGTAGGATTACATCGCTAGTTAAGGTTTGTGAATTAGGTTGTTGGATTACATAGCTAGTTAAGGTTTGTGAATTAGCTTGTAGGATTACATAGCTAGTTAAGGTTTGTGAATTAGTTTGTTAGATTACATAGCTAGTTCAATTTCATCAAGTAGTTTCTGTATATTTTGCCTCTATATTCCTACTTATAATTGAATAATACTGTATTTTGACCCAGCTTGAATACTGAAGCAGACTTAAATTAAATTAAATTATGACTCCAGGGTACTTTATGAGAATGCCTCCTCAGACCGACTCCTGTTGTATTCTGCAATACTTATTAACTCTCATGAGTAACAGTCCAGCCAAACATGTCGCAATGACGCTGCATGGAAGCCAAGAGCCGAAACATTTCCACAGTCCGGACACTTTATTAGAGCAGCAGCAGCAACTAAAAGCTGTTTAACCTTCATCCTGCATCTTCAATCTTTTTTTTTTTTTTTTTAAATTAATCACTAAATGAAGCCAAGGCTCCGGTTCACTGCGACATCACGTTACGTTTTGTTCGCGCGACAGATTACTACAGTCGCTGTGTAGCGGATATCCATCTGCAACTTCAACCGGCGATTAAATCAACAACCACACAGCCGACTACAGAGCATCACAGGACGGTGAAATAACTCAGAACATTGTTTACTTTTAGTCCGCAGTGTAACTACGCATACATCCGTATCTCCGGGGATCTGGGAATGGTTGATACATAAACACAACCTCTCTTCCCTTTTCAGCTCAGAAACCACGTCGTGTATCTATGACACGGAAACACTGAACCCAGTGGAGCCTAAATAAATAAACTGTAACGCTGCATATTTAAACAATAAAAAATAAAATAATAAATCTTACCCCACGTGTGTTCCTGTCCTTTTCCTGTCCTCTCCGCCGAACTTCCCAGCGCTGACTCAGTCAAGCTTATCGGTGCTGCAGCGGCCAAACACGGAGCACGTGATCAGCCCGTTAACAGCAGCACCAATGGAATGGGCGGGGCTACGCAAAAGAGGCGGGGACTGAGGCCGCTTATACAGTAGACTACAGCATGTAATACAGAGTGTCAATAGAATATAGGAGAAATATACAGTACTGTCTTAGGCACTCTGTTTATTTTAAATAATATATTATATTATTTATAATATATTTAAAAGTTTTGTTATACAGGGCGTCTGAAAAGTCAGGAACCAATAAGAGTACAATAAGCACCATGTACCCCTTCATGTCTTAATGCCATTTTTCACCGTTAAGGGAATAAATAAATAAATAAACATTTTGCTAGCAAGCTAGGTCTTGTAAATTAGCTAACGGGCAAATTCGTAAACCGGCTAAAGTTTACATTTGCTAGCAAGTTAAGATTTGTAAATTAGCTTGTTTCATTAATTAGCTAGTTTAGTTTTGTAAATTAGCTAGTTACATTTGCTAGCAAGTTAAGCTCTGCTGGAAAAAAAAAACCCAACAAAAACCCAACAAAAACCCTCATAGAATTTGTAATGGTTTTACATTTATGGCATTTGGCAGATGCCCTTATCATTTATACATTTAGAGCAGTTGAGGGTTAAGGGCCTTGCTCAGTGGCCCAGCAGTGGCAGCTTGGCGGTGCTGGGATTTGAACTCACAACCTCCCGGTCAGAGGTCAAACATCTTAACCACTGAATAAAAAAGAAAATAAACAAATCATTTGGCCATATTGTGACCCAAAATATCAGTTACTAGATAATAATTTCTTTTTTTATATATATATATATATGTAAAACGCAATATCACAATCACAATCATGCTGTTGTAGTGAATATCGATGCTTAATTGTAGAACATATCAATTTATTGGAACATGCTATAATAATCAGCTTAAATAAAACAAATAATGAGAATTTAGATATATTTTGATATACAGTACCGTGCAAAAGTCTTAGACACTTTGAAAGAGAGGCTGTAAAGCAAAGATGCCTTCAAAAATAGTGAAATGAAATGTTTCTACATTTAAATACTATAAAGAGCAGTAAACAGTAATAAAATAAGCAAAGTCAATATTTGGTGTGTCAAGACTCAGTAGTCTCAGGTACAGTATAAGGGAAATGGCTGGTAAGTTTTACTGACTCAATAATGCAGAAGTCATAAAATCTATTTAAAAAATTTGTACTAATAAATAGACTTTTGCACAGTATTGTATATAGTTTTACAGTTTCCACATTTTTCATGCCATAATAAAACACAATCCCCAATACATGATACATTTCTGAAATCCTCAATAAGTTGACTATCTAAGTGTGAATGCAAAATCTTATATTAAACAAAGCTTAAATGTTTATCAAGATTGTCTGAAAACCATTTTAAGGGCATCTTGAAAATGATTAAATAATAAACATCTGTAGATGTTGATGCTTACATGATGTTTATTCTCTTACACTAGTACATCTTATACATATATACATCATCCAAATGTGTAATATTAATCATGTCGGTTTTATAAACTTATGGGGAAAAAAATAGCCAAAGCTTATATTGTTTTTTCTACCTCAGGTTTTTGGGATGAGCTTCCTGTTTGATGCTGACCACACCCCTGTATATGATGCTATATGAATTAAGTCATGTTATTTCTATCATTTTTGACTTTCACTTATCAGACCTGGAAATAAATACTGCTAAGTTAAACTCTCCCAATCTGCCTGATGTCCCAGCATACTTGAATTCACCTTATACGATCTAAATAAGGTTAGCATGTGGCATAAAAGAATGGAAGAATAAAATATATGTAATAATATAGTTGAAAAAAAAAAACCCTGATATAATCTTTAACTGTTCCGTTCTACGTGACCAGCACTGAAAAGCAATTCATCTGGATCCCAAACACAGCTATTCAAACGCATATTTGACACATATTTGTGTGTCATCTGTCAAAGCACTAAGCTCTCTTTCAGTTAAATTCCCATGGCATAATTTTGCACCTAAATCAAAAATTCTCCCTGCTAGCACTTTCTCCCTAAAGCGGGCAAACTGGCAGGTTGGCTTGAGATTTCGCTGCAGGCTTACAGGAGATATTGTGATGTGTCGCCACATCAAACAGAGCACAGGCTTCACGTGTTTGCATATTGTGAAGGAAGGGGAAGCTCCATGGACGTGGCACGTCATGAGCACCAGTGTGTCAGGGCCGTACCCTCAGACGTGGAAAAAAAATACAAGGAGTCCATTGCGCTGATGTCAGTATTTCCTAGTACACGCACACACACACACACACACACACACACACACACACACACACACACACACACACACACACACATATACACACAGTGGTGGTATTATTGGGTGCAAATAATATGAAGTAAAATGTCACCATTAAAATAAATTGATCTGTTACTTCCTTGTGTAATGCACAAGCAAATCATAATTCATACATCCAGACACAATTATATTTAGTACATAAAATATTGGAAGTCTAATACAGGGAAATGCCCTAGAGGAACATTTCTTTGCTTAAAGGTTTTTGTTTGATATCGCATTAGATTTAATAAGGATTATTTGTCCTAAAATTGCTTAGGAGAAGTACCTGAGACAGAAACCTTTTCGCCAAATAATAGTAGTGTGCTTTTTTGCATATCTAGTTTAAAAATCATGGGGGCCCCTGGTGGTCTGGGAGACCTAAACAAACCCTTATACCTCTTATTTAAAAATAAATAAATAAATAAAAAATCTAGATCTGGCCCACTGATTCTTTGATCAAGTTGTATTCAGTTTTGAATTTGGGGGGAAAATACAGTATTCACAATGACTTGGTTGTGTGGAAATATCCAGTGTGACTGCAAGCCCACTGGTGCGGTAAATAGGGCCTCTTACTTAACTGTCTATAACTCTGTACTGAAATAAGATACGAAGATGTGATAAATACAAAATACGTGCCTGAGGCTTTGTTCTTACATTTGATATGACACTTATTCCATTGTGATGTATCACACACAAGAAATGTAAGAAATAGTGACGTGTGACAACATGCCCCACTTTCCCCTACCTGTCTTCAAGTATACACGCAAATACTAGCATACAAACAGTACATTAGTGTACTTTTCTCCGTAGATTTAAACTACAATGTGTCTGAAAAGTCAGGAACCGATGCGAATATGTTGGGCAAAATCCGCAACACATGATTCACTGGCTGAGAAAATGTGTAGAGCGTAAGGGTGAAGACGTAGAGCATATGTTGTAAATAATAAATACAAAATAAAGTATATGTAGTTTTAATCTCATTGGTTCCTGAGTTTTATTGGACACCCTGTAGAATATCAAAAACACACTAGTGTACTTCTCTACAAATATACTCAGACATGATAGTGTAGCAAAGGTAAATGGTACATCTCTGCAAATATATGCTTGTATTAAACATCATTAACTTGCCAGATCTGAGAGCAGTGTGTGATTCATTTTGTTTAGATCTCTACTGAAACTCTGTAAACCAAGAGACATATGTGAGATTATTGGGGTCTTTTGTCTCAGCAGAAAAATCTGAAGAAAATAAAATTCAGTTTTTATTTCCATTTGAGCCCTAGGAGAAGCTATATAGATAAGAAAGGCAAGACTTCTTTTTAGATGTTCCTATTAAACGCCACTAAGTGAAGAAGTGTGTGAATAACTGAACAGCAGCTAAATATTATAACACAGCCAGAGACCAGGGTTTAAATATTATATCCGTTTTTGTTCTTATTCAGCAATTTAACAATTATTTAGCACAATTATGCATCTGATTACAGTGTAATAATTAATCAATGTTTTTTTTTTTTTTTGACAATGCATGTGCACAAGGTTTGACTTTATAGCTGTGAAAGGGGTTAAATACTGGTCAAAGGAAATGCTGTGTCAGCATTAGTTGTTCAATATGTGATGGAATATAATATAAGATAAAAGACACAGAGATAATAGACACACAAGATCATAAGATAAACACAAGATAAGACATAGAACTGCAGGAGGTCCTAGTGCTATTTGTCATTAAAAATATCAGTGAAATGGTTGCTTTGTGGAGTAGAAGGTTTTTTTCATCTCTTATCCAGCTAATGACTGTACACTATACAGTACATCAATCAAATGGGCTCAGTTTAGCGTCCAGTCAGTTTGGTTTAACATCCAATCAGCTATCAAGAGTCTTGCCAATTCATCATCTGCTACTCAGTGTAGTTAACGCTATAGCTATCTGTGTGCTTTTGAAGATGGATAATCCACCAGACTGTGGTGTGGAAGTAAAATGTTTCAATATGCTGGAGAAAACAAAGACTCGTATATAAAATGAGGTGTCTCCTTCACCTCCCTAAAGACAAGAACTCCATCTAACTTGAAAAAAGCATGTTGAGATAAGTTTAGCTAATTTGCTAACAATTTGTTAACTGGCTGTTTTCTTTGCTAATGCCAGGGTGACTAGCATTGGTTCCAGTAGTGTAATTGGCTTCGCAAATTCAAGCTAATGGTAATTATTGGTTATTTACACGATATTTCACTTCTGATTAATTTGTTAGCCAACTACACAGCATTAGTCATGCTTATGAGAAGCAAACTTACATAGATTGAATGATGTTTTCAGGCAAAATGGCATAGTTGGCATAGTTTTAGATAAGTAATAAAAGTTAGTTTTCACATGGAAAGGTGACATTACTTTTTACTAACATTTACTTTTTACATTTTAATACTTAAGTACATTTTACTTTCACTTGAATATATTTGGGCTGAATACTGCCTATATAATTATCTACACTGTAAGTATAACTTTTATAAGTAGTTTTTAAATCCCTGCCAACTGGGTCATTTGGTGAGCTGCAAAATGACCCGACTAGCTTCTCTGTGGACAAGTACCTATGCAAAAAAATTTTTAAAAATTACTAATTACCTACTAGCTAAATTAAATGTATAATTTCTGATGTCTTGGGTTTGTTTTGTTTTGATGTGAACAGTTCCAACAAATGGTGAATCTGCTTCACAAAATTAAAGACAAGATGGGTTGTTTTGGACAGTTAAGACTCATTCAGCCAGCAGAGGGAGCAGATGTCTGTCTCATCACGCTGCTTTTTGAACATACAGAGGTCAAAAATTAAGTGTCAGTACTTGCAGCAAGGTGTCATTAGTCAGTAAGTAAGGAATAAAATATGAGCCGTGCTGTTATAGAAAATTAATCCATGATATTCTACACCACAGTAGTGGTATGATACAGTCTGACACAGAGTGCCGTTATTGGTACCACCCAGAAGTAGACCTCATCAAAATACCCAAGGGCTGACGGGGCCATGGTGGCTTAGTGGTTAGCATGATTGCCTCACACCTCAAGGGTTGGGGGTTTGAATCCCACCTCAGCCCTGAGTGTGCAGAGTTTGCAAGTTCTCCCCGTGCTTCAAGGCTTTTGTCCGGTTTCCTACCCCAGTCCAAAGACACGTATTGGCTTTTCCAAATTGTCCGTAGTGAATGTGTGTGCGATTGTGTCCCGCGATGGGTTGGTCACCTGAGTTCCCTGGGACAGGCTCCAGGCTCCCCCACAACCCTGCTTAGGATCAGTGGGAAATGGATGGATAAATATAAAAATGCAGAATTTCAGCTTTAATTTGAGGGTATTTTCATCCGAATGGGGTGAAGAATGAGGAAGTATAGCACTTTTTTTTAGATTTTTATATCTTGTGTCTAATGAGCAGGAGCAAGAAAAATGATTAATAAACAGAGAAATGATCACAGCCACAGTTCACTTCAGCACACAAGCAGAGGTAGAGTATTACATCAGTTTATTATGTAGTAATTACATATTTAAAAGCTTGTTGGTTTACATAGTTGGTGGTTCTCACTCTTAAACAGTGAACCCAAATGAAAGATAACAGAAGAGTGTAACAAAACAGATAGAGTGTTGAGAGACAGGGAGAGAGATATACACCAATACATGTGGTAGCTTATACATGTTACATGTTTGATTTTAATAACCACTGGATCCTACATGTGGTTTTTAGACATGAGGAGAGATGGAGAAAGTCATTTTTCCAGGATCTATTGATTATTACAAAGAACAACTTTTACAAATTAACGTTCATGGTGGACTTTCTACTTCAGTCCTCTTGCAGCCATAATTGGATTACAGTCAGGTCTGGTCAATAATCCTTTTCAGCTTTGAGTTGTTTTTTTTTTTTTTTCTTTATCTTTTCTCTGCCAAGTCCTTCTCTTTACATCCTAGCCAGTACTTGCCAATGGATCTCGGGTATGAAGGGATTACATAGTCGATGCGTTTGGTCTTGAGATCCACTCTGTAGTATTTATCTGAATAAAAAAAAAAATGTTACAGGTTTATTAGTACATCTAGCCTAGAATTAGCCTACTACATCTCTAACAAAGAGAATGTTACTAATTAAGGAACATAAATGCCCATTTGTGAGTTCAAATCCTAGCACCTTTTAAGGCAAGAGCTGCTCAGCTGCTAAGTCACTTTGGATAAAAAACGTCATGAGCAAATGTAGTGGCTTACAGTTAGAATCAAAATTATTCAACCCCCATTGCAAATCAGGTTTATTGTTAAAATTGACAGACTTTCAGCTGTTTGCAATGAACAGATCAAACAAAAGCAATTGAAATAGTTCAAAACAACGAATGCTTCAAGTGGTTTCCCCAAATTCAACTGAAAATGCAACTTATAAGGACTTCTCCAGTTTCAAAACTATTCAACCCCCTGAATAGAATCCCTCACAACAGCACAAATATGCAAAACAAGTGTTGTCTCAAACACACTTGATGCAACTAATCAAGGGCTTCATTAGTTTACACCAGGTGTGCTTGAGCTGGAACACATGAAATACCTGAACTGGCTAGGGGCAGAAAATACATGAAATACCTGGACGGGGCAGAAAAAGGAAGCTATCAACGGCTGCAACCAGATTTCTGAGGAGGCAGGTTGTGAAAAACCCTCGTGTGACTGCAAAAGACCTGCAGCAAGACTTGGTGGCAACAGACACTGAGGTTTCAGTGAGCACAGTATGGCGCGCACTAAACGCAGAAGGTTTCCATGCCAGAACTCCAAGACGTACACCACTACTGACCCAAAAACACAAGAAAAATCAGTTCGAAATCATAGAAATAAGCCACAGAAGTTTTGGGATTCTGTTCTGTGGAGCGATGAAACAAAACTGGAATTTTTCGGTACGATGGATGAGCGGTATGTTTGGAGAAAGAAGAATGAAGAAAGAACACTCTGTCCACAGTCAAGCATGGTGGTGGATCGGTGATGCTCTGGGGCTACTTTGCATCCTCCTGCTTTGTTTCCAGTGTCAACCTACAGTGTGTGGAAGGCAAGATGGATTCATTGAAGTATCAGGAAATCCTAGGAGAAAACGTCATGCCGTCTGTGAGGAAGCTGAATCTTGGGTGTCATTGGACCTTCCAACAGGACAATGATCCCAAGCATACCTCAAATTCCACCAAGGCTTGGTTGCAGAAGAAGTCCTGGAAGGTTATACAGGGCCATCACAGTCACCTGACTTTTTGATTTGAAGAAGGCGGTTGCAGCACGCAAACCCAAGAATATTACTGAACTGGAGGCCATTGCTTATGAGGAATGGGCTAAGATTCCTCAGGAATGCTGTCAGAAGCTGGTGTCTGGCTATGCATCTCGTTTGCAGCAGGTTAGCACAGCAAAAGGGTGCTCTAGATGCTTGCCATGAAGGGGATGAATAATTTTGAAACTGGAGAAGTCATTATAAGTTGCATTTTCAGTTTAATTTGGGGAGCATTCGTTGAAGCATTCGTTGTGTTGAACTATTTCAGTTGCTTTTGTTTGATTTGTCCATTGCAAACAGCTGAAAGTCTGTCAATTTTGACAATAAACCTGATTTGCAGTGGGGGTTGAATAATTTTGATTGCAACTGTATATTTTATTTTAAATTTACAGTATGTTACTGGAAGCCTGCAGTGATACACTGTAAAAAGTACAGTAATTACTTGTAAATATTATTACTTAAACTATATTACACTATTTCACTGTAAATATGTTTTTCAACTTAGTGTTCTAATTAACAATTTGCATTTCCTCTATACGATCCCTATACTAGTTTGGTAGAGAATACCTTTCTGGAAGAAGTAGACATTTTGCACAGGCATTGCTTTCTCCTGCACTAGCTCCAAATCAGTGTAGTCTGTGTTGTCGTAGCTGTAGTCGTAGAAAGACGGGCGTCTTCCACGGCCCTTCTTTTGACCTTTACTTCGCCTTTCTGCTCCAAAATACCTTCTCAAAACAAACATTAACTTACAGAATCTCTTTCTTTTTCCATATCTACTGTACCATATGAGATCTATATTGTGTAATAATATATAATATATTGTTTTATGATAGCCTACACCAGATCTTTAAATCAATCATTATTAAAAAGGCTACTGTAATAGTGTAAAACCCTGCAGCATATGCACTAGTCTGATTTCTCCACCTAAAACAGAAGGGTCTCTCTCTCGAAAAAAAAGTACATACCTCTCTTCATAATCCAAGCCAAGATCTTCCCAGAAGTATGAATGGCTGATTCTGCTTCCTCGGCCTCTGCCCTTTCTCCTGCGGCCGCCTCGGGTCCTGGCGCGTCTACCTGGAGCTACAGAAGGTGAAAGTGAAGGCGCAGGCGAAGAAGAAGCGATGGAGCTCAGGTACAGCCGGCCCACCATTGCTGCATCTATTGGAGGTTTGATGCCCACCCAGTCTCTGGCAATGATGCGTGGCCCTTTGTGATGTCCTGATACTGGCAAGTATAACACAGGATAGGAGTGACAGGAGACAAGTTAATAATATTTGGCTTTATGAATGGCTTTTGTTAGGCTCACACTTACAGTCTTGGAAGAGCGAGGTGAAAAGGTCATCCCAGTTGTAGTCACAGTACAGGTCAGTGTAGCGAGTAAAAAGAACAGACGGGGAGGCTTTGGTCAAACGGGCACAATCCTCGTGCGATGGCTGGTGCTTGAACTCGTACTGGTAATACTGATCACCTGTGAACCCAGTAACAGAGCGGTGGCACCAGTGTAGCGGAACACAGTTGCAAGACTCATGTTTTTACTAAAATGTGTCTTTATTACATTTAGTACATCAGGTCTCTGTGTCCGAGGATTCGTACACTCGTACAGGATATATTTGTAAAAATTACATTTTGTGGTAAAGTGAATAAAAAAAACTGGAACTGGAAACATTTTTCTAATACTGTCATCTGGAGATCATGAGTTCGAATCCCAATGATACCACAGCCATCCGTGACTGGGGGCCAAGAGAGCAAAATTGGCTGTGCTATCATTGGGATTCGAACTCATGATCTCCAGATGAGTAGGAATGGCATATTCTCTCTCCCCTGCCAATCACAGCAACACTAGCCAATCGTGGGCGTCTTTGAGATCGTGTATGCAGAAGAGGGCAGATAGAGCTTTCCTCTGAGTGTGTTACACTGCAAAAAAACAGATGTGGTGGCTGGTTTCACGTGCTAATTGGTAATTGGTGGGTGGGAATCATAAATGGGGCTCATAAAAATGTTTTTTTTTTTTCTTTTAAATCATAGAATTAAGTTTGAACCACAGTAACCACATACCATCCCATAGTAATCATGGTTACTAGTACTTAATAGTTTCCAAGTTACTCTCAATGGAATAATGAATGTATCACATTTGATTGTTTTACAGATGTAAATGTAAGTTTACAGTACAGTGTTTTTTGAGTGGTGTTGCAGTTGTGCCACTTTACTGGTACATGGGACTCTTGCTAAAAGAAGCAAACATATGCATGATGATATGCGGAAAGCATGAAGACTGCCATTTAAATCATCGTTAAACTTAAGCCAACTCTTGCCAGTTCTTCCCTAGAAATGGTTGCCTTGGAAGAAAGTTGTACATTCGTAATAATTGTGTATACTGACTTGCGTAACTGGATGCAGTAAAAAGCAAAAGAAATCAAAAATCCGATGTCAAAAATGAATCGCTCACATGCTCTTTGTCTACACACCTTTAAAGAAATACACTTTCTCCTTTTTGTGGTATGCTGGAGCAGGAATGGCAAATGCAGCATCAACATCATCTGGAATCTTATCAAACCCCACTGAGATATCTCTCGGGTAATCTTCATCCAGGACGTCGCCATCGAATCGCCAGTACTTGTTACCCTGAGTGATGTTATACACCATGTCAAGTGGAGGTTTTCATTCATTAAATTCATTTTAAATGTCTCATAGCGGAAAGTCTAGGTGACTAGATAGGTGACAAGATTAAGGTGCACATTCAGATGCCTAGAAAATTCAACATGAACTGTAAACTAAAAATCTTTTCAGTTTAGAAATGGTTGTTCCAGTTTAACACAGAGTGTGTTTAAATGTACTGTATATTAATGATATGGCCATTATTTGATTTTGGCAGTTGCCATGCTTGTGTACAATGTACGACAAAATTGGATCGTGAAGTCATAGTCAAGTCTATAGCGATTTTTAAATCTTCTCTTAAAACTTATTTTTATTCTTTGTCTTATGATGTGATATTATTTGATGTCTTGTACAGCACAATGGATCGACTTCTGTTGTCTTTAAACGTGCTTTATAAATAAAATAAAATTGACTTGACTTTGACTTTCAGTCACAGAATCCTTGATATATCTGAACTGTATTGGACATGTGACAGAATTGTGGTAGCACATTATATACCTTGAATATATAACTCTTCCCTTGGCAGTTAATTCGAGTAAAGGCGGCATCGATAGGACCAGAAATGCCCCACACATCCTTTATGAGTTTAGGATAACCCGGCATCACTGACGTCTTATCCAGTTCAAAGAAGTATTCACCTAGAGTGTAGCACAAATTATAGACAAGTGTTCAATTCACTTGTCTTACAAAGGTGTGTGGGTCAATTTTAGCACTCAGAAAACGAGAGAAATTGTCATAGCCTGTAATCTCACCCCTGAAGGCATAAATCGATCCGTTCTTTATCTGCAGGAAGGCATCAAACGATTTTCCACTGCAGATTTCTGCCTCAGGGTCAGGAATTATAGTGGAGGTGTTGGCGATGGTGGTAGAGATTACTGTGGCACTCCATGCTCTCGGAGCCACAGTGGGACTACCTGTAGAGGTCAGGTTTTCCTCAGGAAGGTCAAACACATCTCCACGGGAAACTGGAAATGCAAAGCAGATTAATTTTAGATTTAACCTTAATAGCTCTGAGATATACTATATGCAGTCGTGTCTTACCCTGAGCACTTACTTTTAGTTCGGCATGTGGTATCGTAATCTGTACAGCAGCTTCCGTAGTACTTGCACAAAGTGTCACATTGGCATTTCTGTTTGGGGTCAAAACCATTCTGACAACGTCCAACACACGTCTCTAGATAAGAGAGCAGTGAATGCATTTTGCATGTAATGGCAGCATTTAAGACAAAAAAAGTAAACTCAAATTTGGGGTGGGGGAAGAAACGCCAAAAAAAAAAAAGCAGAAGAGAAGAAACGAACCCAAAACACTGACACGTTATAATTAACTGAATTTAGTCTATTTGTCTGCATTCTTCCTTCCGCTTGTTATTGTAATTGAAATGGAAAATGTTAGTGGCTAACTAGCAAGTTAGCTAAAGTGTCAACGCATGTTAAGCTGCTAGCTTGTAACTACACAGTAGCCTGTGGACTTTAAAGATATTTATTGAGGTAATTGAGTGGTCGAAACGCTAATCACCTACACTTCTGTTCAGAACTACAGCAACTCAGATGATCACAAACAGTGTAGAAAAGATTTTGCTAATTTTAATGCTGATGGTCATTTTTCAGGCGCTATAAGGAAATATTTTGGGAGGTCGCCAGTGTTAGACCCAACGGAAAGTGATGCAGGTACATTTTTAAGCCAAATTCAATTAGATAATTTCCCCCAGTCATGTCTAAATTACTGTATGCTAGCTTGGGTTAACAGCTAGCAAGCATTTCTGTGCTACAATCTGCAGATATTTACAATCTGGTTATTATTAAAATGGTTTATTAAACGTCATCCAAGATTATGAAGTACTGTTCATTCTTGCATATAAAACCATATGATTGAATAAATCATCGCTTAGGGCTCCAAAATGTTCATAAACAGGACCTAGTGAAGTCAAAGGATAACAGTTTAAAGTCAGCAGCATCTTCTAAAAAAATATACCTAAAGTGTTGTTTTAACAGTTAGTTTTCTATTGTTTTATTTGGTGCCACTTTGCTGCTACCCTGCTGTATTGTCTTGGCTTTGCTGGGCTTCCATAGATTTAAAAATCCATTCAAAATCCTAAAAAATTTTTTTTTAAAAGTCCACAAATACACAGAGCCATAAGATAATCCTGCCGGAACAAACTTACCTTCTGCAGCGAAGGAGGTTGCCACTGAAAGCAAAAATAAAACCACTAATTTCATGTTGAGAAGATCATGTGCTCTTGTCTTGTCTACTGTGAAGTCAGTGGTTGAGCTTTTTTTGTTGCAGTTTTGCAGCAATGTGTTCAGGGGATTGATCGCTTCAGAAGTCACCAGACTGTTTGTTTTGGCTGGTTTACTGGAGTAATTATTAATTAGCTACAACGCTGTGCAAAGACTTTCTATAAACATGGTTTCAGAAATATTGAAATGAAATATTGAACATTTGACAACCCTTTGTCTTTAAATTTTGCAATTCTTGTAGTGACTGAGATGCGCAGCTGTATTTGGAAATCATTTCGTACGTTGACTGGAGATGCAAAAAGTCTGTAACATTTACATTTTTGGAAAAATCAATACTCGAAAATGATTAAAATGAGCCTTTTCTTCTGACATAAAATAACCAAGCAACAAGACAAACTGCATGAAAACTTTTGGACTTTTGCACGATACTTTAGCGAATAACCTTGAATTATGATAATGAAATAATTATTTTATTGATGAGTAATAAAAAAAAAACAAAAACAAAGTGAGCTTTAGTTTAATCAGTATGATGTCAATGGCCTGAATAACTTGATCTCTGAGCTACAGTAAACAACCACTGGCCAGTCCAATTTATTACCTGTGTGCTGACTGTTTCCTCTTCATTGCCCTTGTACCCACTGTTAAAAAGGGTCTTTAACCTCTTAAAACTTTTCCAGATAAAATATTTTAAAATCACTGAACTGATTAATAGTATTAGAGGAAAAGTTTTTTTTTTTTTTTTTTTTTTTTAAAGCAGAACCTTTGGCCTGAGAAAAATATGAAGATGAATGTTTTCTCAGAAAAGCTGCCATATGAATTAGGGTAATGTGACTACATGGAAAATAGAATCATTTTATGTTTTAAATAAATTATTCAAATGATTAAAGACGCAGTAGAATGTATTCCTGCTATCACTTTTAGATATTTAGAACATAGAGTATAAATTATATATTTGTAGAATCTCATTTTTTTTTGTTTAGTTACAACATAGCACTGGTAAATTGGTATAAATAAAGTTCTCTCTCTCTCTCTGTCTCTCTCTCTCTCTCTCTCTCTCTCTCTCTCACACACACACACACACACACACACACACACACACACACACACACACACACACACACACACACACACACACACACACACACACACGCAGTAGTGCAATGCATAAAGTCATTAAACTCATACAGATGTAGTTCAAGAGCTTCAGTTAATGATCACCTCAAACATCAGTATCGGGGAAAAAATGTGATCTCAGTGACCATGACATGGTTTGTGTTGCCAGATGGGCTGGTTTGAATATTTTAGAAACTACTGATCTTATGGGATTTTCATACAAACCTGTCTCTAGAGTTTACACACAATGGTGCAAAAAAACAAAACAAAACAAAAAAAAACATCTAGTGAGTTCTGTGAGTGGAGACACCTTGTTGATGAGAGAAGTCAGAGAAGAATGGCCAAACTGGTTCAAGCTAACAGAAAGGCTACAGTAACTCAAATAACCACTCTTTACACCCATGGTGATCAGAAAAGCATCTCAGAATGCACATATCAGAGCTTGAGGCGAATGAGCTACAACAGCAGAAGACCAAATCAGGTTCCACTCCTGTCAGCCAAGAACAGGAATCTGAGGCTACAGTGGACACAGGTTCAGTTGATTAGAAAAAAAACAAAAAACAGGAGATGTTTTTCCAATATCCAGCTGTCTAGTTTTGGTGAACCTGGATTTCTGTGGAAAAAAAGCACTGCTGTTTTTTACATTTTTAATTTTTTTTTTTTTTATCAGAGTGCATTGACCCTTGTAGTTTACTAGAACTTTACACTTCAGCAATCTCTACAGGAATCAGATATCAGATTAATTATGAGACACGTGAATGGGACAATAAAGAGGTGTGTACTTGTGGTAAGAGGAAGTAGAATCAAAACAACTACCTTGTGATTGGTTTGTTAGGATGTTTCCATAATAGATGAACGCCTCAACAAGGGAATTATGTAGAGCTGCAAAAATATATTTCATTTATATAACCAATACAAAAAGAAATGTCAGAGACTTTGACAGGCATGGGTTGCGTATTATGTACTTGACTAAGGTTCAATATTCGGGGATTCAGGATTCAAGTTGTATTCAAGTTGGATTATATAATACTCAAGGAACAGGAACACAAAGGAAAGGAACACACTGTACAGATCAGAGACGGCGGCCTCGATACTGTCGAAACACGTGAAGTCTCTGACCTTTAAACAGATTTAAACAAGCGTAATGTATCAGTGCATGACTATCACAGACACAAAAGAATGTCAAGCAAAAGAGAGAGAATGCTTGATAATATGGTTAGGAGTATCAGCTGATAATTAATACTGATATATACTGATATATCAGAATTATCAGTTTATCCTGACTATTAACTGCCAAGTATATATCCTGGATACCTTCTACTTTCCACCATGTTAAGTTTAGAAAACAAGTGCTTAAACTCTGCATTTACAATAGAAATAGACACATTTTTGAACGGTTTGGGTCCCTATGCCCAGTAGACAGCATCTGAGAATAAGAAGTCAAGTTCAATGGCCTCAACCAAGGAACTTTTTGTGGGTTAACGGCACCTCCACTTAATAAGCCATTCAAGTCCTCGAGTGCATGACCCCCCTTTAAGACCAACAAGTCCCTAGCTGTAACAATCTACATGTTCTCAGTTTGTTTTCCATCACCCAGTAGGTAGTAAAGGGGCAGCAGACAGACTGTTAACCCTTCAACTGGGCCACATTAAGTTGCTGGCTCTTCCCGCTAATGAGCCTGTGCAATTGGGATGACTCTCACCAGAGGAGAAAGGTGAAGGCATGTGTCAGAACTGCATGTGTCTCTGCTGTAGAGCAGAAGTCTACTTTGAAGGTAAATACCCCAGTCGGCAGTTCAAAGACAAAACCTACTCACTGGGGGCCTCTAGGGTGCGGAAAGGCTTTCAGTTAAAAGATTAAGAAAGTTGTCCTGGATCTTGCACCTTTTAAGGAAAGCCCCTGATCACTCGATTCAGGCCTGGCATTTGCAAAGTAGATGCTGCCTTCATACCACGTACTGACACTGTGAAGATTTGGTAAGGGGTTTTGGCATGTAGCTTATAACCTGCTGTACTTTCTGTATTTATGGAAACACATTAGTCAGTTTTCATTTATTTATGTCAGCTACCCTTCCTGGGGCATAGGGCACTGACAAAGGTACTCCAGTCATCCCTGTCCTGGGCCTTTCTTTCCAGCTGGCTCCAGACATAGCCCAGTATCTTGATATCCGCCTCCGGGTCTCGGCACCAGCTTTTGCGTGGTCATCCACTTTTATGCTTGATTTGGGGATTCTTGCAGAGTGTATGACCCATCCATCTCTGCCTTCCTCTGTCAGCTGCTGTTCTGTCCACAACAACAGATTTTCACTCCTGAAGGTGTTGGTCCATTGGATCTGTAGGATTCTCTTTAGACAAGTGTTGATACAGGTCTAGAGATTTTTGGTAGTTGTTAAACTATAGGACCTTGGTGCAGAGTGTCAGTTCTTTGGAGGTAATAAAACACTCCCCCTTACCAGGATACATTCTCTGTGGCTAGTCAGGATACCTAAATACAGTATAATTGATCCATTGTGTATTGTGAAGCAGGTCTACCTGGACTTAGGTTACCTAGACATGAAATGCTGGGAAGTCTACCTGGAGTTAGGTTACCTGGACATTAAATGCTAGATTGCTAAGTTTTAACAAGCAAATTGACTCTGTAGCGAAAGCTGGTTTCTTCCAACTCAAATCCATTTCCAAATGTAAAACTCTTCTTTTTGCACAGTTTAGTGTTCCCAAGTCCAACACAACTCATGAAGCGTTGCTAATAAACTGGTTATTTGGGTCAGGTATGGTAATGTTTCATGTCAGGGAACGTGAAAATAAAAGATTTTAAAAAAGTGCTGCAAATGATAAAACATCCAAGACTGGGAAACACTACAGCAGTGGAACAGCACACTTCAAAGAAGACCTATCATGATTAGCAATGCTGCAAAGAACAGATAAGAAGAGATTACTAAGCCTGGGCTGTCTGCTGAAAACATTCCACCACATGAGCTGAGAACGACATATTTTAACTATCTGCAATATTTTACTGCTTCTAACCCAGTTGCAGCAGTTGAAAGATTACCGACCATCCAACATCCATAACGTCATCCATTGTTAATGTGACCCTTAATAGGATCTGTAGGGCAACAGTATAGACTGGGTTAGCAGACTCCCGTGATAATATTGTATGTATTATCTATTACATACAATATTATCACAGGAGTCTGCTAACCCAGTCTATACTGTTGCCCTACAGATCCTGTTAAGGGACACATTAACACTGCTCATAGTCCCTAAGATCTGCCACATCATCTGGGCAACTGACTATCAGAATTATGTCAAACTGATATCTGAATGACTCATTTAAAATATAAATCTCCAAAAAGCCTGTTGTGAATTGGAGTAGATATATTTCTTCACAGCACAGATAAACCTTTGAGCAACTGTTGACCTTTAAAGGAAAATGTGTTAAACTTTATAACCACAAGCATGCACCATGATGCAAGGACAGCAACCTTCACCTCCAAGTTCCCGGTTTGATCAAAGAAAGCAGATTATTGTGATTGGATACTGGCTGAAGTATAAAAATGGTGTGACCAAGGTTATTTGTAGCACTGAATATAGCAAAACAGGTTGAAGATAGAAAGACGTGCATGCAGTGCCCTGTTGACGCAGACACAGAAATTGATCACTGTTTTTATTAAACAGAAACTCTCATGAAAACTGGAACTTGACCTGGTGAAAGATGTCCCAACCAAGTGTAGATTCCAGAAAGTGCAAGCTCATACAATTCCTCATTAATAATACTAAGATTTTTCATGCCGTCGAGATAGCTTATCTTTACAAGCGAATATTTTAACTTCATGTGCAATTCAAATCTTTTCTATACATTGCTTTGCATAAGTATTCAAGCCCCCGCCTATAATAATGGAGTGTGGGGGAAAACATTCGATAAAAAGTAAAAAGATAAATGAATAAAAAAAAGTCATTTCATAAGTATTCACCCCCATTGGTGTAAAACCTAAGTCCAAGTCCATGCTCCCTTCAGGGGAGGCGGGAGTCCTTATCCCTGGTGGAGGAGTTAGATGTTAGATTGACAGATGGCTCAGTGTTGCAGATGCTGTACTGGTCCGTGGTGGTAAAACAAGAACTCAGTTTGTGGCCCTATTTTCAACTATTGCTATAAGCTGTGGGTAGTGACCAAAAGAAAAAAGGTTACTCCACAGGGTTGCTGGGCTTACTCTGTCTGTGATAGGTTGAGTAGTTTGGCAATCTGGGAAAGCCTTGGACTACAGCCATTGATATCTCTAAATAGAGAGGAGCCAGTTGAGGTGGTTCGGGCATCTTCCAAGGATGCTCCCTGGTCAGCTCCTGCTAGTATCAGGCTAGTATCAGGATGGAGACCCCGGTGGCAAACCCTGGACCGCCTGGAGATAATTCATCTCACAGTTCACCTGGGAACATCTGAGGATCCATCAGGAGGAGCTGGAATCTGTGGCCAGGGATAGAGGGATACTGGCCAGCCTATGTGACCACCACTGGGAAAAGCAGAAGGAAAATGAATGAACAAATCATGTTAAACCCGTAAATTAGTTCTGGTGCAATCCATCAGAAGTCCACATGGAGTCCACATTTGTGTAATGAAAGTGTCACGAGATCACAACGTGATTTATCAGATCTATCGGAGCTATCAAAATAAATCTGGGACAAAGTTCTGGGAAATCAATTAGGGTGTGGTTATAAAAAATAAAAATGGAAAGAAATATGTCACAGTCACAATTCTGCCTAGAGGAGGCCGTCCACCAAAAGTCAGTGACTGGATAAGAAGGATATTAGTCATTATTAATTATTAAGTAGTTATTGTGCAAAATTAATCATTCGTCATGACCAATGCAACCCAGGCACCTATAGTGAAAATTGCCAGAAACATTCAGGAGCATATAGCTGTATAAAACTAGATAACTGTTAGTTAACTGGCAATGAAACCTTTTTTATTTCCTGTACCCATCTCCCCCCCCCCCCATCTCTCAGAGTTCATTCCATCCCCTTTCTTTTAAAGTTAATGTTTAATTTTTACCTGTCTGATAAGGTATATATACTTAATTTGTAATGTTGAGTCTCTCATTCCCCTCTGATCACACACAGTGTATGTTTTCCATCTATAACTGCAAAATGCATTTTGCCAAGCCAGACTGCGCACCATTTACGAGATGTCTGAAAGAAATTGGTTCATGGCTATGGAGATACCGTAACTACTTGATCACCTACATCACTCCTTTCCTGATACTTCCGCTGCCATTGATTTATCCTTCATCGGTAAGAATATGCATGTGGAAATTCTGATGCGTAGTATGTAGTATATGGAAGTGTGATTTGGTGTAAATATGTGTTAATGTGTAGTGTATAATGTGTGTGGCATTTTAAATAAATACATTGTAGGCTACCTAAGTGTGGAATTAATGGAAATTACTTTTTAATCTTTTTAAACTTACCGAGCTGTACTTTTGCTGCGTTACATTTGTTTTAACGGCTGAATATCAAATTGTGTGCACCATATGTAGCGCACTACAGGTGATTATATTATACCCGAAGTAGACTGGGTATATATAATAAGGAAAATGAATATTTATAATAATAGATATACAACATGTAAGAATATTGTGTAGTTATTGATATTATTTATGTTAGGTGTTTAAGTTTTTATTTTGGGGTTTGGTGTGTAAAGGGGCATGTTTTTATATCTTGGTAAGGACACAAGGAATATCTGATAGTTTTGACCTTGTGGGGACATTTCTTAAACCATAAAGCTCATGGTTGTCAAGTTGCTTTAAGGGCTAGTCAGCATGTTAGCAAAAAAAAAAACAAAACAACTGTTTATATCTTTAAGTAGATGCAGAAACCGGAAACATTTTACCTGTTTGTATCTTTAGCAGGATTTTAAAGATGGCAATGTTTTTGTTTTGCTGCAGGAAGCCTATTGTGGCTATGTTATCATCCTGATGGCACTGTACTGGTGTACAGAGTGTATACCGCTGGCAATCACTGCATTGTTGCCAGTCATACTTTTCCCATTTCTGGGCATCATGAATTCCGAAAAGGTAACTAGTGATAAACTTTTATCTTATACTTCATAGTAACAGACTCTTAGTGTCAGCGAAACAAAAAATGTTAATTACATAGAAAACCATAAAGTAACTTTCCTATAATCCCATCGTATGTAATAAAAGATTATACTTTATAGCTCATAAAGGTTTTATGTTTAGAATAATTAGTTAATAATTGACTACACAGGCAAATGAAGCCTCAGACGGTGGTATTGTACTGTAAAGCTTTTATCAGGTTCAAAGGTGCTAGTGGAGTTCAATAACAGATATGACCTACCTTATTGATAGAATTATGGCATTACATGGATCTCAGACATAGAATTCAATCCTGCTAGGTCAACAATTTCCTTTTATGAGCCACAAAAAGTTCATAAATTGTGTAATAAAAGTTTAAAAGCAGAAAATCAGATTTGGACTGAACAATAACTCTGAAGAACTACGGAAACTCTTTTTTTAATATTTGATTATTTTGATTAGTTATTTTCAATAAATTTGTATCTGGTGAGTCAGTTAAAACATAAAAAATACAGGTTTATTTTCTCTAAAAACATGACAGAACCAAAGCAGAACCAGGTAAATCCCCCACTTTACTTGTTAGCTAAGAGTAGGCTAATAGTGAACTAGCATAAGCGTGAGTAAACTGAAAACACACCTAGCTTAAATAAATTTAAATAAACAGTAAATTGTAGTTAAATAGCAAAGCTGAACTGATCGAAGCCAACAAGATGTGAAATCAGTTCAGCTTTGCTATTTAACTACACTTTATTGTGTATTTAAATTGTATAGGCTAGCATATACATATTACGGCTTTGACTATATTGACTAGCGTGAGCTCCAGGAATGCTAGTATATAAATATAAGTTACAGTTCCTACAGTTCATACTCACTAGCTAGTCAAAGTCAAAGTAAAAAGACCACCCCGAATGACTTGAATATTAATCTTTATAATTAATACATGATCCTCACTGGCATTCAAAATGTATTTTCTAACGAAATTTTGAGTTGACTTTTTAAAATAAACTTCTTCGACTTTGACATGTTGGTTTCACTTTTTTTCATCTGTAACTTCAGAGAAGGATACAACCGCTAATTTCTCACAGGAATAACACAAGAAAATACAGCAACAACAAAGACATTAGCACCACAGACAACGAGCCCATCTCAAATATTTCAATATAAACATGTTTAATGTGTTTCAGGGTGGTTTTGTTTAACACGTGCCAAATTAAAATATATATATATATATATATATATATATATATATATATATATATATATATATATATATATATATATATATATATAAAAGAAAGGGAAAACGTTGATGTAGAGATAAAAGATAAACATAAAATCTCTTTTATGTTCATGAATCCTATCTTAAACATTTATGCATAACTTTAGATGGATATTTATACTAGACATAACAAAAGGCTTCATGGCCCTCAGTTATTATTTGCTTGTTACAGGTGTGTGTGTTGTACCTGAAAGACTCAAACATGCTGTTCATTGGTGGTTTGGTGGTGGCTATAGCGGTAGAACACTGGAACTTACACAAGCGTATCGCCCTGAGCGTCCTGCTGATAGTGGGTGTTCGACCTGCTCTGTAAGACTACATTAAGCATCCTATACAATATTCACAGCAGAATTTATGCAGTCATGAGGAAAAAGAAAGTACACCCTCATTAAATTCTGTTTTTAGTTAGATTTTAGAGAGACGCTGGCCTACTATTCCTTACAACATTGCTTCAGTTCATTGATGTTTGAGGGCATTCGTTTATGCACAGCTCTCTTAAGATCCGGCCACAGCATCTCAGTGGTGTTGAGGTCTGACTTTGACTTGGCCGTTCCAATACCTTGATTTTTTTCTGATCAATAAAAAACCTAGCACTGATGAAAAAGGGTGTACTTTCTTTTCCCCATGACTGTATTTCTGTGTATGTTCATGCATTTTCCTTTCCTTCCTCTGTGTTCCTCTAGGTTGATGTTAGGCTTCATGAGTGTAACAGCTTTCCTCTCAATGTGGATCAGTAACACCGCTACTACTGCCATGATGCTGCCCATAGCCCAGGCCGTGCTGGAGCAGCTCAGTAAAACAGAGGCTGAGAGAGACGACAGAGAGCTGAACGAAGGCAGAGACAACCAGGCTTTCGAGTTGTCTGAATTCACCATCACCAAAATTCCCTATGACACCGAAAACCAATGTAAATCAATCAGCATAACGTTTGTGCTCAATAAGACCAATTTACTATATCATGACCTTAGTCTGGGGGAAGACCTGTTCAACTAGAGTTAGCATTAGCATTAGAGTTAGAGTTCAACTACAGTTAGCATTAGCAAGGACTGCCAGGACATCACGTTCAAGCGCACTCGGCCATTCGTCTGCATGAATAACGCTACTTTATAGGAAATCTGGCTCATACTGATTTGTGAGAATGATCAAGAGTGTCTTTGTTGTTCTGTTTTTCTGTCTAATGAGCTCTCACGAGCTTTTAAGCTCTGGTGCTTTTTAGCATGATTAGCATTGTTAGCTGCATGGGAGTTAGCTAGCATTACATACGTTTCTATGAAGGTGGTTCATCCAAAGCATTGCCTTGCAATATATCTACTCGATTTTTTATGTAAAGCAGACCGTTCGTGCAATTCAAAGCTTTATATAGATTGTGTGTGTGTGTGTGTGTGTGTGTGTGTATATATATATATATATATATATATATATATATATATATATATATATATATATATATATATAT
Organism: Cranoglanis bouderius; assembly: GCA_023630585.1. Lineage (NCBI taxonomy): Eukaryota > Metazoa > Chordata > Actinopteri > Siluriformes > Cranoglanididae > Cranoglanis > Cranoglanis bouderius. Next base: position 25,495,946 of record CM042541.1, read on the forward strand.
ATATATATATATATATATATATATATATATATCCATTCCATCTTGCAAAATCACTGCCAGTTTTTTTTCTCATTTTATTGAGGAGCTGGCAGCACTGGACACTTACACTTACTACAGTCATGTTTTTCCTTCTGAACAATGGGGGCAGAGTGAAGGGGAGTTGGGGAGTGTCTATAAAAAGCGGCTTATGTAAACACAGAGAAACACTACCAGACACGTAATACACTTGTGCTTAGGCCATGGCTTAAAAAAATAATTTTTTCATGCTCTACATATTTTGTAGGTAAGTTATTTATATTCGTGAGAAATTTAAAAAATCAACTGTTGCACCTTTAACGAATCTTCTGTATAATATTAGCTTTTAGCTGGGCTGAAAATGTTCTAGGGTGCCAGAATGTTTACACATCATAAGATCAGTGAGTACAGTAGACCAGGCTCTGTAAATGGGAGATAAAACTAATAACGTGGACTACCAACATTTAACAAATCAGGACAACAAGGACAACACCATGAACTCTATACATACATTTGAGCAACATCTGTTTGTCTTATTGAGGCATGGCTTTGGAGGGAACCCTGAAAGCCAAGACTGACATTATATGGATTTTTAAATTCAAAACAGATAGCTTTAGTTACCGGCAAAAATAGCTGTTTATGCCTTAAATGATTAATCTTAAGTTAGCAGTTGGCTTTAAAAGCCACACTGCATGACCTTTTAAAGACTTTTTTTCATTTCACAAGGACACAGGACCAGAATATGCAAATACTAAATAAGTGAAATACAAATGATGTTATCATTTACACTGTTACTGTCTTGTATCCTACTAGATGAGAAATCAGTTCCAGAGCACACCATGGACTTAGTAGCAGAGGAGAAAAGGAAGGCTCGGGAACAGAAATATCTCTGGCTGAATAAAGGGATGAGCTTGAGCGTGTGCTACTCTGCCAGCATCGGGGGCACAGCCACCCTTACAGGCACCACGCCAAACCTTATCCTCAAAGGCCAGATGGATAGGTAAGGCTCTTTCACTAATTACGTCTCGGTGCACTTCACTCACTTGTATGGTTTTGATGATCTCAGCTTCAGACAGGCAGCTAATGTACAGTATATTTGGAGAATGTGTATAAGGACATGTATAACTGAGGTTCAACCCTTTGTCCACACTTATGGAGACACAATTTGTTTTTAGGGAAATAAGATGTAAAATAACCTCCAATTCACTTGAGACTGTTACTGTCACTCTATAGACTATTCTCAGTGCAGAATGTTTCAGTTACATCCTTACAATCTTTCTATTAAAAATATAAATACATTTTTTATGTACATTATGAATTATGTACATTTTGTCAAGAATATTGCTAAATGATAAACACATAAACACTTTTTTTTTTGTCAGACGTGATGTTTAATCCTTTTTCACTCATTGAAGTTTCACTCATTGGAATTTCGATAATCAATTAACCTTTTAATATGTCATATTTATTTATTTATTTTTAAAACATGCAATTTTAAGTAATAAAAACATCTAAAGAATCTGGATTTTTTTAAAAATAATAATTTATGCATGAGAGGGTTAAAAAAAACAACAACAAAAAAACAACAACAAAAAAAAACCCATTAAAATCCAAACTGAAAGATTAAACTTTGTCACCGGTCACATGTCTTACTGAGGGTTTCCTGTTAAAATCGGGACACATCATTTGCTAAATAGGTCAGTAATTATAATAATAAATTCCCCATTGTTTTGGATATAGTCATATAGTCATGTCAGTATAATGTTGGTTTCCTTCTAACCATGTTTTCATTTTCTTAGCCTCTTCCCACAAAACCCTAATGTGATCAACTTCGCCAGCTGGTTTGGTTTTGCGTTTCCCAACATGATGTTGATGTTGCTTTTGGCCTGGCTGTGGCTGCAGTGTATGTATTTGGGTCTGAAGTAAGTCATAAATTGTAAAACAAAAAAAATAAAATAAAATAATAATAATAATAGATAAATAAATAAACAAACAAACAAACATAAAATGTGCTAGGAATAATTATCCTAATAGATAATCTGAGAATCCCAACTTCTGTTTCTTTTCAGTTTTAAGAAGACATTTGGCTGTGGGTTGAAAACCTCTGGTGACCAGGAGGCCTACAGTGTGATGAAGCAGGAATATAAGAAACTGGGAAGAATGAAATTCGCTGAAGGTGCTGTGCTTGCAATTTTTGTGGTGTTGGTGGTGTTGTGGTTCAGCAGAGAGCCAGGATTCATGCCAGGCTGGGCTTTTTCCCTTAACAAAAGTGGACCGTAAGTGCAAAATTGTCACATTTCACTTTTTTTTCTTCTTCTCACGAGTATAGTGAAGACTATAGCTAATTATTCTTTGTCATTAAAAGCACGGGATCTACAAACACGTCCCAATATACTCCCATTTTCTGTGGTTTACACTAAAACCTACACCAAAGGATAGAGCACTCCACCAAGTGGTAAAGATGTGTCATTACACACTCTTGTGTCATTACACACTCTTGTGTCATTACACACTCTTGTGTCTTTACACACTCTAAAATCAGGGTCAGTGTTTTCAAAGGTGCGTAAGTCACGATTAGTCAAGATTTGAGCTCTAGTGTTTAAAGGTGCATTAGGTAAGAATAGTCATGTTTAGGGCTCATTGATATATAAAATGCCCCCCCCCCTCCCCCCCATTCCTGACAGTGTTTACGAGGCTCTGCTCCCAGGATGTACAGTGGCCCATCATGTTGAGTGTCTATAAAATGACTGAAACGAGGCCCATCCAAACACAGACAAGCATTCTGGACCGGAAGTCCGTTTTCTGAATGAATTTTCTCAGCCAATTAATACACTTTGCTGAGGCTATGGCTTAAACCATTGTTTTTGATCATGTTTTACATACCATTCAGGTTATTTGAATGAAAATAAAGTATGATGAAGTATGAAAATAAAAATATAAACTGTTGCACCTTTAAGTACACTATTGCACCTTTAAGCTGTCATATAAAAATGCACATTGATTCGTTATTTAAAGCCAGCCATTCAGTCAGTTCAGTGCTTTATTCAGGTTCTGTTTACATACATGTCCAGGAGGAATGTCGCTAATTTCATGCCCAACCTCATCCCATTCACCAGTAATACATTTCCATTTCTTGGAAAACCATTATGAATGTTTATTCTACTTTTACTATTTCTTGTCATTAAATTTTTAGAAAACATGGAGTGTTTTTTTTCTCACAGTAAAAGTATTTAGCTGCGCTAGGTGCTTACCGGATTCTGTCATGTCTTCCTTTCTGAACAATGATGGGGCGGGGTGAAGGGGCGTCTCTTAAAAAAGACTGACAGGAGGCCCAAGCACTCCGGCCCGGACCACAGATTTCCAAATGGGTTTTTTTTTAGCCACAAAATGATGCCATTGCTTAAACAATTTTTTTATCATGCTATACATATAGTATTTTCCAGGTTATTTGTATTACTAAGAAATAAAACACATTTTTTAAAAACAATTATTGCACCTTTAAGTATTTTAAGTACTATAGGGAACGAAAATCTAATCTAAAGTCCATCATCCTTAAAATGCTACATCCCTTTCTCACAGGTATGTTACTGACGGCACTGTAGCCATTCTTATATCCATTCTGTTCTTCCTCATCCCATCTGAAATACCATGGGGATTATGTGGTAGTAAGAAAGATGACCACGAAGGAACAGGCGACGGTAGGAAGATCCTTGTGCAGGTTTTTTTTGTAGTTTCATCATCAATCATATTTAGGGGTATGGTCAGGTCAACTCCTGAAAGAAGCGATTTGAAGCTGAGGGTGTTTTTTTTTTTGTTGTTGTTGTTGTTTTTGTCAGGAGAAAACACAGTGCAGCTGAGACAGAAGAAGCCCAAAGCTCCCCCGGCTCTGCTCGACTGGACGGTGGTGCACGAGCGGATGCCCTGGAACATTGTTCTGCTCCTGGGAGGTGGATATGCCTTGGCTAGTGGCAGTGAGGTAAAAAAAATTTTTTTTAAATTTTAAAAAGTGGAAATGTGAAAACTACAGAAATCCATGGGGGGAAAAACATTATTTATTTTGATGATATACTGAAGGCTAAAACAATCTTACAACAAATATTCCCTTACTAAACAAATATTCCCTTACCAAATGATTTAATGTTCATATTACAACAGTGGATATATGAAGCTTATCAGTATGTAAGTTGTGATATATTGATAAATGATGATATTGGGCTGGGTTGCCATAATACTGTTCATGTACGCCTTTTACCATACTTTTTTTTTTTTTTGCCTACTAACCATCATCCAAATTCGGTTACATTTTCCCCCCAATTTCTCCCCAATTTGGTCACCTATCCAGGTGAACTCCCACTCACCATCCAGCTTTCCCCTATGCGACAGCTATTGGGATGGCGAAGGCTAACACATGCTTCCTTTGAATCATGTGAAACCAGCCAACCACATGGTGCTGCTCCCGTGACTGGCTAGTGTAGCAGTGATTGTCAGGGGAGAGACAATATGCTCCTCCCCCCGTGGCCAGTTTTGCTTCCTTGGCTCCAAGCCACAAATAGATGTGGCATCATCAGCATTCAAACTTGTGAACGTTTTTTAAAATTTTTTATTTACATTATCAACCTTAACATTGCAAAAGGTTGTCCTGCATGATCTAGTAGTGCTACGTCAAGGTGCCTTTAAAGACATTTGATTTGATGACATTTCACCGTTCTTCATCAGTTGTTGTTACTTCCAATTACTAGACATTTGCAGGTGGTGCAAAATATTTTTGTTGTACTTGTTATTCTAAAGGTGTCTGGGCTGTCAGATTGGCTGGGTCAAAGTCTTGCTCCTCTTCAGAGCATCCCGCCATTTGGCATCTCCTTACTACTCTGTCTGCTGGTGGGAATGTTCACAGAGTGCTCCAGCAACACGGCCACAACAACACTCTTCCTCCCCATTCTTGCTTCTATGGTAAGACCGTAATACAGTCGCACTACAGTAAGAAACATTCAATCCTATGTACAAACAAGATATGAAAACGAGAAAGCTCTAAAATAGTGGTTTTAAAAGTGGGGCTCGCCAGGTTCCAGGTGGTGAAAATCACAACCCATCATTATCAAAGTTATTATATTTGTTTTTGGGTTATTCTAGTTATTAGCCTGTTTGACTGGAATTGAATGGGTTTGATCCAAAAACAAACAATTGAGAACCCCTGATCTACATCATCAAAGACATATTCCAGATCTCCAAATGTACAAAACTGACAATGTTTGTGTTCTCTAGGCCACAACTATAAAGCTCCATCCCCTGTATGTCATGCTGCCCTGCACCATCAGTGCCTCCATGGCCTTCATGCTCCCAGTGGCCACTCCACCCAACGCCATTGCTTTCTCATACGGCACCCTCAAAGTACTCGACATGGTAAAGGCACATTTACATCACTCCTCTATTCATTTAGACTGATGGTTTTTCATCCATATTATTACCAATTACCCATAATATTTCCAATGCTTTAAAAAGATATTGTGATTAACAAGTGAGACAGAATACAACCTAAGGATAGAGCTGTATAGTTAAAAGGTTAACAGTTTTGCTTAATCATACAGCACTGTCTTTATGGCAGTCCTGGGTTTCAAACCCTAGCACTATAAGACTTGAGTCCGGTCTCAAGACATTTTCTTTATTGACTTGGACTTGTCTTGGATTATAGACATTTGTAATTGGACTGGTCTCAATCTTGGGCATTGGTCTTGCTAAATATGGTCTTTGTTTTGAGTTTTCTAGATAATGATAATGTTTTCACATGCACAAAGTTTGATAAGAAGTAATTCCGTCCTCTAGAAAACAACCTAATTATTGGCGCAATGAATGAATGAGGCCAACAAGTTGAAGTAAAGTCTTGGCCTCAGAAAGGATCAGTGTTATTCAGTCATGATCTTCGACCCCCTTGAGACTCGGTCTTGACTTCAGCTTGGCTAGTCCTGGTTTTGGACTTAACAATGCCAATATTGACTACAGCCTTATTAAACTCAATACCAGAATATTGGCCTATACTGGAATTTAAAAAATATATATATTATTAGATATGCACCCTACCACTCTGCCCCCAGAAACACTGGAAAACACTGGTTTAAAAAAAACAAAGGTAGAAATGTCAGCATGGTGTGTGAATTCTGGCTCTAACAGTTCCTCAACCTCAACTACATCACTCCAGTTCATATTTGGTCTCAACAAGAGATGGACTATTAACATTATTTTTGTTTGTACCTACCCATGATATATATATTTTTTAATTAGTTTTAAATTCAACAAATTTAGTTGGTTCTATTTCTCAAAATATAAACTAGTAGCCTAATTTAAACTACCGTGACCCTGAACAGGCAGTTACTAAGGATGAATGAACGAATGCTCTAAATGCATCACGCAGCAATTTACATTTGTGTTAATGAGTGTGGTCTAGCTTCAGATCTGACCGCTCGCGTGCAGGAAAGGAAAAAACCTCCTGCTCATGTAACATTTTTGTCGAGTCCATAGTCCTTTGCTGCCCACCTCTACTCTCTATGACCTGTGAGCATTACTGGCAGAAAAAGAACTCACTCCAGGAAAAATATTCACTCCAAATAATGATGTATGTGCAGTATATATTAAGCTACATATGAAAACAAGCAATGGATGGAGAAATTTAAAATCTTTGTTGTTTATCTACTAAAACTCAACTGCAATGTATATAAATCACCAAAGTCTAGCCTGTACATAACCAACTCTTTTATCATAAGCGGCATTTTTTCTTCTTGGATTCAGTCATACACATGCTGATATCAGAATAATTGTGTTTTTGCTCTTTCCAAAGGCAAAGGCTGGCTTCGTGCTTAATATAATTGCCATCCTGTGCATCAACTTGGCAATTAACACATGGGGAACACTCATGTTCAATCTCGACACCTTCCCCGTATGGGCCAACACTACAAGTGGAACACCATGAAAGGAGCTTTCCAGAAGAGCAAAAGAATGATGAAAAGGCAGTGAGAGGAGAGTGAAAAGGGAAGAAAATACATGTTTCCCAAAAAAGGGGGTAAATGTATTATGTAGCAGAACTCTCAGCAGCTATTCCACTGGCCTGAGCAATACTGAACAAATATTCACAAGCATATCCCTCTATCTACATGTTTATTTATTCATTCTTCTTACGCACCAGAGGTGAATTTACTCTATGAAGTGATTAGTAAGAAGTTTGCAAGTATAAGGTACGGTATTTAAGGCTTTTATTTAGGGCCATTTTCCACAGTGAGTATGACACCTGCTATATGTACAATTTAATTTTCGTATGTATGTTTTTTTTTACTTTTGGAAATTTTAATGGCTGGTTCAGCACCTGTTAATTCATGTCTAACCAAGAAATTTGTGGAAAAAAATGTCTATGTAGATCAAACTGGAGAGAAAGATATTAGCGATACTTCACAATGCTGTAAAGCAGAACGTTCCTAGCTCAAAGGATGCAATGGAAAGCTTCACAACTATTAGGGAAGGCATGTGATGCTTCTGTCCTTCGCCAGACTAATAATACTGCAGTGTGAGACAGAGGGGAAATGTAGTGGGAAGTATCACAAAAAAATATGAAACAATAAAATACTTTCAAATAAAAATAAGAATCTCTCAGTTCTACTCATATCTAAATCAAAACTATGAATGTTTTGGAGGACAAGCAGCAAAAATGCAGCAAATTTTGTCCAAGCATCACCAAATTTGGCACACTTCATCTTCAGAGTAAGCCTCACAAAAATTATCAAAAGAATTTTGAATACTCCAAACGGTTTGTCTGTAATGGGCCAACAAATCTGACTACAAAGCTGCCAAACAGGAAGTGAGGCTGTATCTCAGCCATGACTTTGTGCACTGACACAAAAATTGGTAGGTATCTTCAGTGCCATGACCTGAGGTTATGCAACAAATTTCATGTCAACACCACCTACTGGTCAAAAGACACAATAACAGTCCTAAAATGCTTCCATCTAACTGCCATTTTTGCTACTCCTCCTCAAATTTTGTCCAATCTTCACCATATATGGCTACCATCATCTTGAGACCTGTCTGAACAAAAGATATCAAAGAAATTTTGATCTTCAAAGCCGTTCTCCTGTAACGTGCTATTTGTTGAATTTTCCTATATTCAGGGTATTTTGACAAATTTTTTGCAACGTATAAATGATACAAAATGAAAAAAGAGAACATCTACAAACATGTCAAAAAGTCACATATACATTTATTTCTTTTATTCCAGACTTGCATCTGAGCTGTCCAAAACTTTACACTTTTTGTTTTGTTTTGTTTTTTCTCAAAATGTACAGTAAATCACATAAATAAAGCTGTTACAAGTTTTAACTAGAAACATTATTGAAGAACTCATTTTGAGCCTTTAAGGACATAAAAACAGACACAATTCCTTAAATTCTCCTAAATTCACTTTTTTTTTTTTTTTACACTTCAAATAAATTAATCATAGAAGAGATACAACACGTCCTCGGATAAAACGCTAATTCTACTTTCTGCTCTATACGTGAATATCCAAAAGGAACCGAACTGACTGGAATGTGTGATTGAAGGAATGCTTGATGAGAAAGAGATCTGAAATAATGCTCTCTCTCTCTATATATATCTAATATCTATGACAGTAGACCTAGTAGAGAGAAGGATTTTAAGAAAACAAAAAAAAAGCCATTTGTTTTTGGGGGGGAAAAAAAAAAAAAAAAAAAAAAAAGGTCACACAAACCAGACCGGAAATGACGTCAGTGCCTGTAACGCACATTATGCCTCCTGTTCTGTCCTGTGAGACTTTTTTTATACGACTATTTTATCTTTATGAACGTTTCCTTATTGAAAAATCTTGATACAAAGCAGACATGAGCAAGAACATTGCACAAACATTTTATGAGATCAAATGATAAGAGGTTTCCATTGTGGTGATGAAGTTGGTATACTGCATTAATGCTATAATGTATTGTTGTCTTGGGGAACATGTTGCGTGTTCATAAAATGTGATCATACTGTACATGAAAAGATGTGCAGTGAAAATATTATCTCATCATATAAATTACAATATGTCAAGAAGAAGGAGAAGGAGAAGCAATGCTCTACTATTGTATTCTTGACAAGTTTCAAATATTAAATCTCACTCTGAGAAAATTATGATAGAAGTGAATCTGTGAATCTATGTTTGTTAATCGATATGTAACAGTGCCATGCATGCTCAAATGCACACTCCGGTAAACAATCAGTAGTCAGTCTCACAGCATAAAACATTACCCAATCTTTCTCTTTGTCTCTCTCTCACACACACACACACACACACACACACACACACACACACACACACACACACAGTGGAGCAGTCAAGCATATAGCCCTAATCATAACCTTTACCACCTAGCGTCATTGCCATATTTGGCCATATACAGTAAATAACCATAGAATTTAAATCCACCTGTCCCAAAAAAGAATATTCACTAATATTAGGATTAAGTTACCAAATAAACATTATATTTGCTGGTGTGTTGTGAAAAAAAAAATCTTAAACACATTTATGATATGTATATACGTGTGAAAGGTCATGGTCATCTAATCATTGGTCTCACACAGACTGGCATTACCACATGTCAATGACACAAATTCAGGGACAGAGTGATTGGTGCACACAGACGCATGTGGGCTGGGCATTCGTTCAGCCAAACCGTCAAACCATCCAGGTCAGCTCCGTCTTAAGGACCTCCGCTGTAAGAGTAGTCTGCTTTGTTATGCATGACTAACTTGTTGTCCACAAAGTAGAAGCTGTCGGACTGCGTCTCGTAGGGGTGCAGGATCATCTCGCGCACTGACACACAGAGGAGAGAGGTCAGAATTTGGCGTCTGCTATATCGAGATGGATTACAATTAGAACTCATCCTGAGACACAACTTCATCCACACACTGCTGCACATTGTCAAAAACAGAACATATTATTATCGTACTTATCTATTATGATCATAGATGTATTGTATGGCTACATTCACCGGCCACTTTAATCAGCCAATCATTCGGCAGCAGAGCCGTGCATAAAATCATGCAGATACAGGTTCAGTTAATGTTTTAATCAAACATCAGAATGAATACGATCTCCGTGACTTTCCTGGTTGAGTATTTGAGTATTTCAGAAACTGCAGATCTCCTGGTAACTCTCCTATGTTAACTCAAATAAGCACTCTTTGCAGCCGTGGTGAGCAGAAAAGCAGCTCAAATCGTACAACACATTGAACCTTGAGGCGAATGACCTACAACAGCAGAAGACCACATCGGGATCCACCTGGACGTTCTCATCTGATATAACTGGATGTTTTTTTTTCTTTTTCACACCATTCTCTGTAACAAACACAATAGCAAGTCACTGATGTTTCATGTGAATAATAACTGAAGCTCTTGACCTTTATGTGCATGACTTTATGCATTATATGGATATGCATGTCACATGATTGGCTGATTAGATAATTGCATGAGTGAGAGTGCTAAAGTGGCCCGTGAGTGTGTGTTAGACTCCACAGAGCATTCCTGTTCAACACTGTTTTAAGAAAAGCCATTATCCATAACCGCTGGAGCTGCTCGGCTTATCCCCAGCCTGTGCATGAGCAAAACCGGGCAGTGTGGATCATTTGAGAGCGCACATTACTTTCTGTACTCACTGATCTCCTCTGAGAGTGGCGGGAACTCGTAGATGTGCTCGCAGGTGTTCTTGCTGCTAGGGATGCAGAAGCCAAACTCGAAGTCAAAGCTCTTCAGCAGCTGATCGCGGAAGTAATGCCTCTCAATCATGCGGAAGTTATTGATGGGAATGTCGCCCACTGTGAACTCGACACTTAAATAACAACAGAGAGGAACAAGGGAAAGAATGGACTTAGCATTTAAGAGTCTTCAGTACACATTCGGAACACTCCGTTCAATTCGTGTCAAAAGTACTTTACACTATTCCCTTTCTTCAAATGTGTGAGATTATATGGAAATTAACACTTTCTGATCTAACATTAGTATTCCGTCAGGTTTATTTCCTCCATATGCCTGACCTTCAACTTCTCTAAGCACAGCATACAGTATAGGAAATTCACTCTTATTATTTACAACAAAATCTGGCACACCTTGTCTTCCCTATCTGTGTCATAATGGACATAATGTTCCAGACATAAGTAATTTTCCCAGAGGACGTCTCTAGTAATTATGATCGATTCACACCAGATAAGCGATTTCTGTATAAATCACAGAGATGGGCGTGCCTTCACGATATCATACTAAAAATTCCATGCATATTACAGATACTTCATATTACCCCAAAACGACGTTTTTGACTACTGTTATAAGTCCTTGTTGTAGGGGCTGTGGCCAAGCAAGCTGTGCTTGATCATTACTAGGTCACATGATCATAATATGTATGTAGGCTATACCTGTGCTAGGAAGTGTCGCTTTTCTGACATGTCCATTTAACCATCGTCTATATTTTATCGTTCTGCATTTTAAAATTCATTTTGTTTTTGGTGTGTGATGATAGAAAACAACACTTCCTGGAATGTCTTTACATGGAAGACCTGATTCCCACAGGATATAATGGAATTTTTACCGATTCGGATGGGATCGATTCCTGTGGTTATTTCTACAGGTCATTTTAGTAAAATTAGAACGTAAAAAAAAACTGGGTTAACCTTCTCAGTGTGTAAAAAATGACTGACATGACAGAATCAGAATCAGACTAAAATCCCAGAGATACTCCGGTAATAATGCTGCATTTGACTAAAAGGTCATAACTCGTAATTTCTGAACTCTGACTAAGAAAAAACTAAGAAAATGCTCAGAATTCCTACTCGGGATCGCAGGGCGGTTTCCGAGTTCAGCAAGTGACAATTAAATCAACATGAAGAATAAAACAAGATGATAAAACATGTTTTTTCGAATTCCCACTTCCCAGGGTAAGTCAAATGCAGCATAATTACATTACCCCACCTCCCCATTTAATACTTTCCCAATCTGAACAGGGCTAAAGTATGATTTATTAAGAACTTCTTTCCTTCAGCTTATTTATTCTGACCTAAAAATTACAGCCATCTTTCAGACTCTTCACAGCATTTCCTGTTCAATCCAATTATTTCTGTGTTCATTTCATAATGAGGGCAGTAAGGCTCTTCGCCTAGCTGATAGCGTCACATTTATGGACCATTTAAAACATCTCGTTTCTGGGAATCATATTTAATTGTTAAAATGTGTTGCCTTACCAATTTTGAGCTCTTCGCAATACTAAAATAGCATCTTACTTACGTGGCTCCAACCTGACGTAGGCGTAGAAATGCCGGAGTGAACTGGTATCTCACGAATCGTCCAGCACTGGGGTCAATGTCTCGTTTTTCTCCACTTTTGTCTAATGCAACAGACATAAATATTACACATAACCCTGGATTTACATGATTTAAACAGGATTTTTTAAATTTCATGTACCAATAGCAAAACATAGGGGAAACTAGGGGTGCATGATTTGACAAAAATATCATATCACGATTCTCGAAATAACTTCCACGATACACGATACGTATCATTATATATAAATATATAGGTTTGCTAACGAACTGACAGCAGTGTTTTATTTTGAAATATAAAGGAGAACAAAATCTGTAATAATGTTAACATCTTAAAATTTTAAAGATTAGATACAAATTTTAACATCGCATCGGCAGCTTCCAATCAGTTTGTAATTCTTTTTAAAAAACATAAAAAATGTTACAAATATGATATTTTGAAAAAGCATATTGTGGCATAATTTATCATGATATACTGATATTATACAGGTGCATCTCAATAAATTAGAATGTCATGGAAAAGTTCATTTATTTCAGTAATTCAACTCAAATTGTGAAACTCGTGTATTAAATAAATTCAATGCACACAGACTGAAGTAGTTTAAGTCTTTGGTTCTTTTAATTGTGATGATTTTGGCTCACATTTAACAAAAACCCACCAATTCACTATCTCAACAAATTAGAATATGGTGACATGCCAATCAGCTAATCAACTCAAAACACCTGCAAAGGTTTCCTGAGCCTTCAAAATGGTCTCTCAGTTTGGTTCACTAGGTAAGCCACAAACATTCATTGCCAAAGAAGCTGGCTGTTCACAGAGTGCTGTATCCATGCATGTTAACAGAAAGTTGAGTGGAAGGAAAAAGTGTGGAAGAAAAAGATGCACAACCAACCGAGAGAACCGCAGCCTTGTGAGGATTGTCAAGCAAAATTGATTCAAGGATTTGAGTGAACTTCACAAGCAATGGACTGAGGCTGGGGTCAAGGCATCAAGAGCCACCACACACAGACGTGTCAAGGAATTTGGCTACAGTTGTTGTATTCCTCTTGTTAAGCCACTCCTGAACCACAGACAACGTCAGAGGCGTCTTACCTGGGCTAAGGAGAAGAAGAACTGGACTGTTGACCAGTGGTCCAAAGTCCTCTTTTCAGATGAGAGCAAGTTTTGTATTTCATTTGGAAACCAAGGTCCTAGAGTCTGGAGGAAGGGTGGAGAAGCTCATAGCCCAAGTTGCTTGAAGTCCAGTGTTAAGTTTCCACAGTCTGTGATGATTTGGGGTGCAATGTCATCTGCTGGTGTTGGTCCATTGTGTTTTTTGAAAACCAAAGTCACTGCATCCATTTACCAAGAAATTTTGGAGCACTTCATACTTCCTTCTGCTGACCAGCTTTTTGAAGATGCTAATTTCATTTTCCAGCAGGATTTGGCACCTGCCCACACTGCCAAAAGCACCAAAAGTTGGTTAAATGACCATGGTGTTGGTGTGCTTGACTGGCCAGCAAACTCACCACACCTGAACTCCATAGAGAATCTATGGGGTATTGTCAAGAGGAAAATGAGAAACAAGAGACCAAAAATTGCAGATGAGCTGAAGGCCACTGTCAAAGAAACCTGGGCTTCCATACCACCTCAGCAGTGCCACAAACTGATCACCTCCATGCCGCGCCGAATTGAGGCAGTGATTAAAGCAAAAGGAGCCCCTACCAAGTATTGAGTACATGTACAGTAAATGAACATACTTTCCAGAAGGCCAACAATTCACTAAAAATGTTTTTTTTTATTGGTCTTATGAAGTATTCTAATTTGTTGAGATAGTGAATTGGTGGGTTTTTGTTAAATGTGAGCCAAAATCATCACAATTAAAAGAACCAAAGACTTAAACTACTTCAGTCTGTGTGCACTGAATTTATTTAATACACGAGTTTCACAATTTGAGTTGAATTACTGAAATAAATGAACTTTTCCACGACATTCTAATTTATTGAGATGCACCTGTAATCATCATACTGCCAGACCTAAAACATGCTAGAGATGGCACAATACCGCTTGAGTGTCAGGTTTTTTAAAAAATGACTAAAAAAAACTAAAAAAAAATACTAAGCTTTATATGTTATTTATTTTTGTTTATTTATTTATTTTAAATTTTATCTGGAGCACTTAAAAAACACACAGAAAAAAACATAGCTAAAACACAACTTAGCATTAAATAAAAAAAAAAACAAAAAAACATGGCTTTCAGAAAATCACACACACAAAAATCACTTACATCACAAATATAATATATAAATATAACAAATCACAAATATATAAATATAATACATCACAAATATAAAGTATAAAATACAAATAAAAATCAGTCAATAAAATCAATAAAATATGACCAAGTCTCTTTATATATACTGTAAACATCTATTTTATACATGTGTGTATATATATATATATATATATATATATATATATATATATATATATATATATATATATATATATATATATATATATATATATATATATATATCAAATTCATTCATTTTTTCTCAGATATCTGATCCGGATCTAGCATTACCCTGATATCGGATCAGTGCCGTCTCTAAAACATACTATATATATATATATTCCTAAAAAAATGATTCTGTATATGTTATTGCATTTCAGGGTAAATCACAGGGTAGGGAAGCACTTGTTTTCGTTCCGTTGTTACGAGAATAGATCTGCACTGAGGGAGATCAGTTACGTAATCGGATCACTCAGACTCACTTAGACTCACCTGTTACTGGAGGCTTTGTAATCTCAAACAGCACTGTCCCTGTCTCCATGTCCCTTATCTTAAACCGTGTGAAGTCAATGTTGTATACGTTGTCCTCTGGACTGCACAAGTAGTCTGGAAAAGGAGTCAGTGAAGATTTATTACCAACATGTCTGCCATTTATCTGAACTGATCATTAATACAACGGTGTGCGCTGTTATTTTATCAAACTCATGTGATACAATATCATAGTATGAATACTTACATTATTGTTTATACCCTTTACACTGCAACAGCCAAAATTCTAAGAAAATTGATCTGCTATTTGTTATAAAACTTGAATCATATTCAGGTGCCAAGAGTGTTTGTGTGTCCTTGCAAAGTTAAAAGGAAACCGGCAAAAGTGTAACTGTGCTCTGGGGACGCTTGGGACATGTCCCCGCCATGCCCGTTTTTGTTCCAACCACTTTTTCCAAAGTGTAGTCAAATATCGGGTACATTTTCCCCCTCACAAACCTGTCCGAACGCTGCTAGATAGCGTCGAACATTTTGACCCACTCTTCTCGACGGATCTCTTATAACTGCCAGACATCATATTCTGTCTTCTTTGGATTATGTCTGGATAGTAATAGGGTCATGATAAACTATTTGTAATAAATACTTACAAATCTGTTAATTTTGCCTTATGGTTTGGATTGTTGTCTTGTTACATGATTTGCCTTGGAATTCTACTTTTTGCAGATATACTGTAGTACAGCACAAACTGGGCTTCAATAAAATAACCCAATTCCACACAAAAATGTGTGAGGAATGCAAAGTCAAATCATTACAAAGAGAATTGGACAAAATGTGATAAAGTTAGAAGACAAAATGTGTAACAGCCCTCAAATAATAGTTGCGTGAAATCTTTTATCACAGCAATAAAATCTGCTTTGTCTGCTATTCCTTTCACCCCTCACACACACACACACACACACACACACACACACACACACACACACACACACACACACACACACACACACACACACACACACACACACACAAACACACACACACACACACACACACATCCCTCTTTCCCTCCCTCTGATGGATTACAAATCCTTTTATATTCTAAGGTACAAATGAACACAACCTGGATCCCAGAGACTGGGCTGCCAGTTGGACCACTGAGGGATTCCTGAGCCTGGATCTTTCCCTACATTCACTCTAATATACTCACACTCAGATATACAGCACAGGTTTTTTTGTTGGTGTTTGTTTGTTTGTTTGTTTTTAGCATTCCTATTATCTGCACAACATAAAGTAACTACAGTGTACCTCTACCAGTGTAATGAATATGACTGGTCTCCTGATAAACAGGTCACCTTTGTTGGCTCTGCAAGCAAAAAAGAATCTTTTCCAAACAACAATCTGTGGCCTGTGGTGTAGTACACTTCTAGGAAAAGGCCAACGTAAATGGTCCTGTGGATGCATTTCCCATAGTCACATAAGCCTTGTCGGTGAATGCACCAGGCACAGATTAAGGTTTAAGCTGCTTATAGCATCTGAGCACCGAGGGTCACACCGGGATGCACTGGATTTAGCTCCATTTACCTCTCTAACTGCTGCCAGTGTATGGTACATATACCATGTGGCAGCGGTGCAATGCATAAAATCATTCATATACAGGTCAAATGCTTCAATTCATGTTCACGTCAAACATCAGAATGGGTAAAAATGTGATCTCGGTGACTTTGACCATGGTATGGTTGTTGGTGCCAGATGGGCTGGTTTGAGTATTTCAAAAACTACTGCTAACTCTCCTACAGTAACTCAAATAACTACTGTTTACGACCATGATGAGCAGAAAAGCATCTCAGAATGCACTTTCCTGGGATTTTCACACAGAGTTTGTCAGACTAGCGACGTTTTTCCAGTCTTCAAATGTCCAATTTGGGTGAGCCTATGTCTACTTTAAAGCCTCATATTCCTGTTCTTGGCTGACAGGAGTTGACCCTGATGTGGTCCTCTGCTGTTGTAGCCCATTCGCATCAAGGTTCGACATGTTGCATGTTCTGGGATGCTTATCTGCTCACCACGGTTGTAAAGAGTGGTTATCCGAGTTACTGTAGACTACCATAAACCAGTCTGGCCATTCTCCTCTCACTGAATTCTCTGCCACTCACTGAATGTTTTGTTTTGTTTTTTTTTGCACTGAACGCATTTCGGAACTGCTTGGTCCTGAAAAAAAAAAAATAGACACAGAAATATTTTACTTCCTTTAAAACTACTTCTTGTTAGGAAGAAATATCTCAGAACGCGCTTTCCTGGGATTTTCACACAGAGTTTATGGTGCGAGAAAGAAAAAAACATCCAGGCGCAAACGCCTTGTTGATGGTATCAACTCGTATAACCACTACTTAACACAGTGGTGAGCAGAAAAGCATCTCGAAATGCTTGGATCGGCTACTTTAAATGGCCCCTTGGTGTGAATGAGTGTGTGGGAGTGTGTTTGAGAGTGGGTGGTGTTCCTGTAATAGGCTACATCGCCTTCACCCTGAGCTGGATAAAACAGTTCCTGAAAATGAATGGAGTTGATTAATTTTAAATATTCTTATCTTTACGACACCGACAACTGATCCTATCACGTTTAAGAAATAGGACTACAGTGATAAAGGTAAGTACATTGTAGAGGTTAACTATACATTTTTTGAACCTCTGAATGAACTCTCGGCATCAGTAGTGCAATGACAAATCAAAACCTCTCTGAAATAACCATGAATCCACATCCATATTCATTTCCGAGTACTTTTTGGGCCTCTTGTGAAACTGACTCACCGTCTTATCACAAACCTTTATTATAATTTAGAGTTTGCATAACACTGTTTTATTACCAATGAAATGCAACACTGTGGAAACAGAAGATTAGAAATTTCATATCTGTAATAGACAGCCTAGTGCTCTCTATAAAATATAATGGAGATGGAGAGAGTGAAAGGGCGGACGAGTGAGTGAATGGAGAACTGTATTAGATAAGAGGCAGTGAGTAATCTTCTCAGTGCAGTGAGGTAATGTTCAGAGCAGCAGGAAAAATGACGCTCTGCACAAAGACATGCACAACAAGGAGTAAAACTGTGTAAAATAAATTATACACCCTCTGGTCACATTATTAGGAACACCATGCTAATACTAATACCATTCTGCTCTCAGAACAGCCTCAATTCTTCATGGCTCCCATAAGGTATTGGAGACATTGCTGTGAGATTCTGCGCCATGTTGATATGATTGCACCACAGAACTGCTGCAGATCTGTCAGCTGCGCATACATGCTGCGAATTTTCCCGTTCTACCACATCCCAAAGTTTCTCTAATGGATTCATATCTGGCAGCCATTGAAGTACACTGAACTCATTGTCATGTTCATTGAACCAGTTGGAGAAAACTTGTGCTTTGTTACATGTGACATGGTAAATTCTGGTCATGTTGTCAGCAACAATACTCAGATAGGCTGCGTCATTCATACGATGCCCGATTGATGTTAAGGTGGCCCAGTGTGTGCCAAGAAAACATTCCCCACACCATTACACTACTACTACCAGCCTAAAGTGTTGGCACAAGGCAGATCAGGTTCATGGATTCATGCTGCTGACAGAAAACATCTGACTCGATCATGTTCAGCGGAAATCAAGATTCATGAGACAAGTGACGTTTTTCCAGTCTTCAAATGTCCAATTTGGGTGAGTCTATCTTATGTCTACTTTAGAGCTTCAGATTCCTGTTCTTGGCTGACAGGAGTTGACCCTGATGTGGTCTTCTGCCTTTGTAGCCCATTCGCATTAAGATTCGACATGTTGCATGTTCTGCTCACCACGGCTGCAAAGAGTGGTTACCTGAGTTACTGTAGACTACCATAAACCAGTCTGGCCATTCTCCTCTCACTGAATTCTCTGCCACTCACTGAATGTTTTTTGCACCATTCTGTGTAAACTCCTTGTGTATTTCTGAAATACTCAAACCAGCAATGCTGTCACAGGAAGGACCTCAAATGAAAATGACTAGTGACAAGTGCTAACATGGAATGCAAAAGGAATGAAAATGAAAAGCTATATAAAACATTTTCAATTGCCTCCCTCTCTCTCAGACACAAACACACACACACACACACACACACACACACACACACACACACACACACACACACACACACACACACACACACACACACACACACACACACACACACACACACACACACACACACACACAGCCACTGCAGTAGAAATTACAAAGCTTTTAGGTGTTTTGCAGCACGTTTTCAGACAACATACGCCACAAACGGTGACTGGCCTGCAGAACAAAACGAGCACAAAACCAGAAATCTACTTGCTGATTTAAAAAGACATGGACAGCACGGAACCCCACAATCAGTCAGCAGGAACAAGTGTTTAGCACGTCTACATTTGTTAAAGGGTGACAAGCATTAAATCTGTCAGCCCGTGGACTCGGTAACAGCGTGTGATTATTCACAGACGAGCAATTTCCCCTTTCCTGCTCATTTTCAACAGCACTGAGACGGACAAAAATATTGCCATTATGGACTACAGAGGTATGTGGACTCACAGTTGTTTATGACTCATTCGCTATGTATGAAGCAATGATTCATGGTGTGATGCAGCTTTTGTGCCTAACCTATATTTTATTCTCTTTATAGCGTATTTCGGAACTGCTTGGTCCTGAAAAAAAAACAGACACAGACAGATTTTACTTCAACACTCAAAGAAAGTTCCTTTAAAACTAATTCTTGTTAGGAAGAAATATTGTCACTGTATCAGATCCAGCCTTACTTGGTGCGAATAAAACAAAGCATACTTGCATTCTACATCATACACATCAATGGAACAGCTGCTCGTTAATGCAATTACCCAAAAAGCCAATCATGTAGAAGCAGTGCAATGCAGATCAGGTTAATTTTCATCAAACATCATAATGGAGAAAAAATGACTTCAGTGATTTTGACCGTAGACATGGACCGGGACGTCACCTGATCTTCAACTGTCCAGTTTGGATAAGCCTGTAGCCTCAGAGTCCTGTTCTTCAGGATGTGGTCTTCTTAGGTTCTAGCCTCAAGGTTTTCTGGTGATGCTTTTCTGCTCACCACTGTTGTAAAGAGTGCTTATTTGAGTTACTGTATACCATTCTTTTAATGAAAGAACGAAAATCAACATCAGGCTATGTAAATATGGGAGGAAACTGAGAAAACCTAACAGATGTATCAGCATCAGACACATACTTTGTAAAACAGGGCCAATTGTCAGTTTTTATTCATTTAATCAAAATCACTACTTAGTTGTCAATCTACCTGTATGGCAAAAATAGAAAATAAACCCATTCCATATACAGCAGAAACCATAGTGTCAGTATATTTTCCTTTCAGCCTTTCCTATTTTCTTAAACACATTCTCAAGGGTTCTCCTGCTGGACTATTCACTTAGAACTCTGACTGACAGACACACACAGAAGCCAGAAGGTGCTCCACTTGTAAGCTGTTTCTTCTGCTGTCTCGTTCTTCTCCACCCTCATTCCCTCTCATCCTCTCTTCATCACCGCCCTTCAGACTCTGCCATCATGCTTCCTTGCTCTTCTTTCTCATCTATTCCTTTTCACCCTGCCACCGACTCGCCTCCACTCGGCTCTCTCGTCTGCACTCCTACACCAAAATGTGCTCGTCATTCTCTTATCGCTCGAACAGAACACTTCTCCAGTGAAAGTGACACACTTGTAAAGCAAATCATGGGAGAATGGCCAGATCACGCTTTTAAGATGACTGCAAAGGTAACGTTTGCACATGCCGGACAAAGTAAACCAAGCTAACTACCCATCTACCAAATAGATCATCAGACAAATACAAGCAGATAGACAGACAGATATGGTTACAATAATGCCAAACATCACAGGTAATGCTTGTAGGCTTTCTTACCATTTCTTTTGTATGAACTCCAGCTCAATCACGTCAACACTTAGTAGAATCCCAATTAATTTAGCAAAAGCCCAGATCGGTAATATTGATCATATTCTATGTGTTTAAATATACCACATGTCCAGGCATGCAAATGGCACATGTACATAGCTTGTAACAATAGATGTCTTAACTCTACTACACACATTATTTAAAATATTTTCATTTCTGGTCTTTCCCATTTTACAATTAAAAAAAAAAAAAAGAATAACCTAACAGTTTACATTTACAGCATTTAGCAGAGTTTAACTCCACACAGTAGCTTTGGTTGGTATCACAACAAAATGTCACGGCTTGGTGGTTCCTCCAAACATCCATGGAAAACAATATTTGCTTATCAAATTAAATCGCATTAATTAAGCATGGGTTAATGGTTGTTTAGAATGCCTGTCATGCCACTGCCGATTTAACTGGTTGCTATTCGTTTGATAATAATCATCTTTCTCTTTTAAAATGTAGTGGCGTCATAGAATAATGTCACAGGGTCCACTATTACGCTCCAAAACATCTTCATTCACAGTAACCCTCCTTTAGGATTTAGGATTTCCCTTATCGTAAGGTAGGTATTGAATGACTGAAGGGATAAAGGATGCTTAAGGATAGAACATATGGCAGTTTAGTCTCACTAGGTTAAAACTCACTTTAACTAAATTAACTGAAGTTAATTAGAAACCGGGACGGTCTATCTTCCTGACATATGCGAGTTAAGTGATTTTTTGAAGGACTTCATTTAAAATCCCATTATCCATTGTCACTCAGAAGAGGATGGTTTGTTCTCCATATCCTGTCAGGGAGTTTTTCTTTGTCACCACTGCCTCTGACTTGCTCATTAGGGTTCTTACTCTACATCCGGATTTCTGTAAAGCTGCTTTGTGACAATGTGTATTGTTTAAAGTGCTATACAGATAAAACTGAACTGAATTTTGGTAATGATTATGACTCACAGGATTTATGCAGTGTCTATGCGATATATGTAGTTTTGTCACACAAAAAAAGGTGCAATAATAATATTATTACAACTTTGTTGTATGGTATGTGACCAAAATTAGTTTGATGTCCATAACACGTACTGTATGTAGTATATAGCTATGCCAAGAACACCAAAAAACTAGTGACAAGACTACAAAATGTCAGATGTTTTTTTTTTTTTTTTTTTAATCTTGGTCTTTAAACCTCAGAATATGCGTCCGAGAACGTTTCATGCTTACGTAAACGCATTCTTACCTTCTTATAGGATATGTAAGAATTGCATGGAACATAGCATATTACCTGGGGTTATTTCTATATGTTTTTAAACATATAGACTAGGAATGTGTAAAAAAAAAAATTGCCGACATAATAGCATTAAAATCACAGACATATCCCAGTTCAAATTACATTAGCGCACCTCTACATGTATTTGTGCTTATCTTCTCAGGAAACATCTCGACAGTTAAAATGACCGAAGCTCGGCAGTTTCAGTGAGTCTGTGCTGACTGTAGCCTCAGATACCTGTTCTTGGATGACAGGAGTGGAACCCGATATGGTCTTCTGCTGTTGTAGCCCATCTGTTTCAAAGTATTCTACAATGCGTTTCTGCTCACCATGGTTGCAAAGAGTGTTTATTTGCGTTACCGTAACCTTCCTGTCAGTGTGAACCAGTCTGGCCTTTCTCCTCTGACCTCTATCATCAACAAGGAAAACAAGTATCCTTGTTTCCTCTTGTACCTACCAGACCTGACGTACGTATGTCACACCAAACTGAAGTATGAACATACACCCATCTTCAAATCACTTCTGTAACCTATACTGTCTCCCAATTTAGGGGAAAATGCTTGAGCGAAGTTCTGTACTGCTATACTATGGGCGTGTTAGCATTGTCCTAGTGAAAAACACTGGATGTAAGCAGTAGTGCAACTACTGTGCCATATGGTAAGTCCAAAAAAAATGCAACCGGCGGCAGAAATGACTCCCTCTCCCTCTTCTTTTGTCGTATTGATTAGTCAGTTAACCATGGAGTCAAGAAAAAGTGTTCTGTATTTAACTC
Organism: Cranoglanis bouderius; assembly: GCA_023630585.1. Classification (NCBI taxonomy): domain Eukaryota; kingdom Metazoa; phylum Chordata; class Actinopteri; order Siluriformes; family Cranoglanididae; genus Cranoglanis; species Cranoglanis bouderius. The sequence continues at coordinate 25,519,073 of CM042541.1, forward strand.
GTGATATTGCTCGCCTCAGAAGAAGCATATAGTTTTATCCTTTATAACTAAACTAAATTGGATCAAAAAGAAATACATAATACATAAAAATCAGATTGTGTTGTTATTTGCAAGGTTTATTAGAAGAAAATGAATAAAAATTTATTTTTTAAAATTGGTGCATTTACGAATAGAAATAAATTACCTGGCAAAATGAATATACATAATTAACACTACTTAACAAAAATTAAAGTAAATGTTCAGCATAAAATGCTTTCAGAATTGTTGTGTCATGAACACCTCATATAGAAATGGTGGACAATAAAACTAATACAGAACAGAGACAGCTGTGTCAGCCATTTTTGGTCTTTAGGAAATGAAGCGACACCAGGAATGTGAACCGATTCCAGTCCTGTGGAGCTCAACGGCTCTATCTGGTTTAGTGATGGGAGCAAATCCATCTAACCAGAGGATACAGCCAGGACATAAACGACAGAGACATGGAGAAATGGAGGATCCATGTGGTCAACTTCCAGACAGAAATAAACAAGAGTAATAAATACAACAAGGAAGGCCAGGCAAGGCAAGGCAAGGCAAGGCAAGGCAAGGCAAGGCTGGGAAATTCGGGCCAGTGTCCATAATATCCAGCTTTGTGAGTTCAAAAGATAGTAGAAATGGAAAATGGTCTTCAGTACTGATATTTGACCAACAGCAGTGCAGAGCAGTGGGGAAATACCTCAGTGCGACAAGTAACAGAGAGAGATTATTATGACTTTTGTAATGAAGAACAGACTTGACATGAACGCTTTGCTGTAAAATCATAACCTCAGCTGTGTGCGACACTGACGCGGCCTCGGCTATGTTGTGTCATAGACACTGCATTATATGGGCAATGAAAGCTTTCTACACTTCTGGATGCACATTCTCGAATAAAATGATAAACATTATACAGGCAACGTGTTTTATTTCAACTGGTCCTAGAGACTAGCCGAGTAGACACGAATCTTGCAAAAACATACCCGCATAGATCATTTAATTTCATTATTTACAAAACATTGTGTTAAAATTGAGATCTCAATTAATTTCTCAGTGCAACACCTGAAGTGTAGCGAGTCTGCAGAAGAAAAAGGGGAGAAACAACGTCGAAAAGACTTGCAGTGAGAAGGAACAAATTTGTCCTATTATGTTTAATCTTACGTACAGAATATTAAATTCCCAATTTCTCAAAGAACCGACGACTAAAACGTATGAAATGAATGAACAGGAAGTGAGGCACGGCTGCATGCGTCCTCTCACGATTTTTTTTACTTTCAAGTGCCTTTCGGTGTTGTCTGGTTCCTCTCACGGTTTCTTCCTCGTGTCAACTTGGGGAGATTTTCCTTCAGACCATCACCTCTTGCTTGTTCTTTAGGGATCCAAATCTGCATCTGGATTTCTTTGAAGCTGCTTTTGACAATGTCTGTTGTTAAAAGTGCCAGACAAATGCAAGTGAATTGAATTAAACTGAAGTGGCTCATGAGTTGCTATGGCAGTAAAACAGAAACAGTGCCCCATTAATCAGCCAGTAATTTTGCTGCTTTCAATAGGCGTAACTGAGAACACAAGTCAAAAAAATTGCACGATCTATTCACTGAAAACCTTTCGGAAGCATTCCCACAGAAAAGATAACGCTTCTATTTTAACTTATAAATTAGTAACAGTGTAATGATGGATGCGTTGGAAGGCTTTCAAAATGTAGCTGTTATGGTTTACATCACCTCTGGGAGGTTGTTAAAAGAAACCAAAAGACGCATGATTTAATCAGCCACATTATTGACTGCTACAGCCGGTATAATGCCTCGCACTTTGTGTAACTGCATATGCAACAATATTATGACTGAAGTTTAATGTAATAAATTGCACTGTGTATAGCGAACATGAGAAGTGGGGGAAAAAAAAAAAACATGAGTCTGTTAATTAGTAGTCATCCCACTGCCTGAGTTTTAGTACATGAGAGACTTTTTATTACAGCCAGCCTCATTCTAAACAGGTCTAAAGTAATATGTTTAGAAATAAATCTATTTACATGTAAATATATGATATATTGGATAGTGCTTTTATTTTATTTTTTTACCAGACTATTTTTTTTTTTTTTAAATGGCAGTTATGTTTGCTCAGGATTTTAGGGTGTTGCGGTATAAAGCAATGATTCAAAATGCAGATGAGCCATCATTCACACTAGGAACAATGTAGCTACCACTACAGTAATGCACTGTAGTTCCTTGGAAAATTGGTCAAAGAATCGTGAGTGAGAACCGAATTAAAAGGAAACAACAGAAATAAATTGAGGCAACAATCACAAATTGGTTATGTAAGGAATAACACACTCCGGCCCACGGATTACTGTCGTATAACAGCACGGTCTGTAACGTTATTCCGCTTACACCACAGCAATTTGCCAGCGATTATGAATTTTAACAGTTTAGAGTTAGATTTAATGCTGTGGAACGTCTGCGAGACAAGTTAGCTCCTGTTATCTCTTACGTTATAGCAGCTATAAACAGTCCTTCCCTCACCAGCCTCTCTCTCTCTCTCTCTCTCTCTCTCTCTCTCTCTCTCTCTCTCTCTCTCTCTCTCTCTCGTTTTTCTGTTCTAAAAGAAAAAAAAAGTTACCACATCAACAATGATACATTTTACTTTGTTAAACAACACATTTTAAAAAATCTGTTTATTTTTAGTTTTAGATTATGTGGATTATGTACACAGTTCCCGTGTATGAGTTGTTATATCCCAACTTTTTTGGAATTGGGGTTGTAGAAACAATATAGAAACAATAATGTATTAGAATGCGCGCATTATTATAAACCTGTCGTTTTTATTTTAGCCAGAAATGCTGTCTGAGCATGCACATAAAATAATGCACACCCCCTGACCAATCTGATTGGAGCCTTCAACCACACTGTCGTAGAACTATATATATATATATATATATATATATATATATATATATATATATATATATATATATATATATATATATATATATATATATATATATATATATAAATAAATAAATAGTTCTATGACAGTGAACGACACACATATATACAGTAATTTTCCCCCAAACATTAGTTTTCTAGCACAGAATTAAATGTTACAGAAAAATGTTTGTATGTCATTAAAGAAAGCAGCGTATTACGTAAGAGACACTTTTCAGACAAAAAACACAATGAAGGCTGCTGGGTTTCGCTGCAAAAATAAGAAGCGAGTGCGAAAGTCAAAGTCTCCAGAAGAACTGTGTCTGGTTCTGCAAGATGCTCAATAAAACTTACCAGCTCACTTCCTTATAAAACTGCACTAAATGTACCGGAGACTACTATTTTTATTATAATTTTTATTTTTCCTGTCACACCAAATATTGACTTTGTTTCATTTACTACTGTTTACTGCTCTTTACTGTATATTTTTTTTTAATGTAGAAACATTTAATTTCGTTATTTTGAAGGCATCTTTGCTCTACAGCATTTCTTTGCATGTGCCTAAAATTTTTGCACAGTACTGTATGTGTTTAAGAGAGCTAGCTTTCAAACCCTTCTGGATGATGTAATTCCCAGAAACAACGACTGCAGCGCTAAAACGTGGTGATCTCATTGAATATCCTCTGACCTTCTTGTGCATCCTCTCTAATGCTGACTTCATGAACTAATAGCTCAGAGACGGGAAATGTCACTCAGTACACCACATTCATGGTCGCTCAGCTTTACAGAGGAAAAGGGACATGAGACATTAATCCTGTTCCCTACATTTAGACACTGTACATCAGGAAAGAAACCAATTATTCCTGATCATGACTCATAAACAAATATAACACACACTGGAAACTGTGGAACAGCAGTTGGTTGAATCTGAAGCTTGAACGCATTAAGCCGGTTTAGTAATAATGTAGCAGTGACATTTCTGATGTTTTGTTTTTTTTTTGCGTTGATGGAGGAGCCAAGATCAAAACTCAACATCAGCTCTGAACCGGTATTTGCAATATGATTCGATAAAAATCTGTTAGTGTGCAAAAGCAAAGCAAAAACTGAGTCACGTATAATTCTCAATATGAAGTTAAAATGCATTTTAAATATCAACTTACTATCGATACAACCAGATCACTGAACTATTACATTAGGCTCAATATTGACTACAGACACATCATTTATTATAAAAGAAAATATTCAATTATTGCAGTTTCGTCCTGATGTCAGCATGCACTACATTTCTTGAAACTTTCTTTAGACTTACATATCTTTATGCACCAGAAAGGGAGAGAAATATGATCTCAGTGACTTTTGGCATGGTTGTTGGTGCCAGACGGGTTGGTTTAAGTAGTTCAGAAGCTGTGGGTCTCCTGGGATTTTCACACACAACATCTCTAGAGATTACACAGAATGGAAGAAAAACGAAAAACATCAAGTTCTGCTGGTGGAATCCTAATGAGTGAGGTCAAAGGAGAATGGCCAAACTGGTTTGAGCTGACAGGAAGGCTAAAGTAACTCAAATAACCACTCTTTACAAATGTGGTGGGCAGAAAATTGCCTGCATTTTTAGAAGTCTCCTGTGTCAATGTGTTGTAACACTCAGATGTAAGGTTTCTCAGGAACATCAAGCTGTGTTATATACAGTGCCCTCCACTAATATTGGCACCCTTGGTAAATACGAGCAAAGAAGGCTGTGAAAATGTGTCTTTTTGTTTAACCGTTTGATCTTTTGTTTAAAAATTCACAAAAATACTCTGCTCTCATGGATATCAAACAATTGCAAACACAACACAGGTTTATGAAAAAATTTACATTTACCAAGGGTGCCAATATTAGTGGCATTTTATATATATATATATATATATATATATATATATATATATATATATATATATATATATATATATATATATATATATATATATACATACATACATACACACACACACACACACACACACACACACACACACACACACACACACACACACACACACACACACACACACACACACACACACACAGTATCTCACAAAAGTAGAGTACACCCCTCACATTTTTGTAAATATTTTATTATATCTTTTCATGGGACAACACTGACGAAATGACACTTTGCTACAATGTAAAGTAGTGAGTGTACAGCTTGTATAACAGTGTAAATTTGCTGTCCCCTCAAAATAACTCAACACACAGCCATTAATGTCTAAACCGCTGGCAAATTGGGCCCAATTAGCCATTTTCCCTCCCCGGTGTCATGTGACTCGTTAGTGTTACAAGGTCTCAGGTGTGAATGGGGAGCAGGCGTGTTAAGTTTGGTGTTATCGCTTTCACGCTCTCTCATACTGGTCACTGGAAGTTCAACATGGCACCTCATGGCAAAGAACTCTCTGAGGATCTGAAAAAAAGAATTGTTGCTCTACATAAAGATGGCCTAGGCTATAAGAAGATTGCCAACACCCTGAAACTGAGCTGCAGCATGGTGGCCAAGACCATACAGCGGTTTAACAGGACAGGTTCCACTCAGAACAGGCCTCGCCATGGTCGAACAAAGAAATTGAGTGCACGTGCTTAGCATCATATCCAGAGGTTGGGTTTGCAGAATAGACATATGAGTGCTGCCAGCATTGCTGCAGAGGTTGAAGGGGTGGGGGGTCAGCCTGTCAGTGCTCAGACCATACGCCGCACACTGCATCAAATTGGTCTGCATGGCTGTCGTCCCAGAAAGAAGCCTCTTCTAAAGATGATGCACAAGAAAGCCCGCAAACAGTTTGCTGAAGACAAGCAGACTAAGGACATGGATTACTGGAACCATGTCCTGTGGTCTGATGAGACCAAGATAAACTTATTTGGTTCAGATGGTGTCAAGCATGTGTGGCAGCAACCAGGTGAGGAGTACAAAGACAAGTGTGTCTTGACTACAGTCAAGCATGGTGGTGGAGGTGTCATGGTCTGGGGCTGCATGAGTGCTGCCGGCACTGGGGAGCTACAGTTCATTGAGGGAACCATGAATGCCGACATGCACTGTGACATACTGAAGCAGAGCATGATCCCCTCCCTTTGGAAACTGGGCCGCAGGGCAGTATTCCAACATGATAACGACCCCAAACACACCTCCAAGACGACCACTGCCTTGCTAAAGAAGCTGAGGGTAAAGGTGATGGACTGGCCAAGCATGTCTCCAGACGTAAACCCTATTGAGCTTCTGTGGGGCATCCTCAAACGGAAGGTGGAGGAGCGCAAGGTCTCTAACATCCACCAGCTCTGTGATGTCTTCATGGAGGAGTGGAAGAGGACTCCAGTGGCAACCTGTGAAGCTCTGGTGAACTCCATGCCCAACAGGGTTAAGGCAGTGCTGGAAAATAATGGTGTTATATTGACATATATTGACACTTTGGGCCCAATTGGGACATTTTCACTTAACTCACTTTTGTTGCCAGCGGTTTAGACATTAATGGCTGTGTGTTGAGTTATTTTGAGGGCGGTTATTTTGGGACAGCAAATTTACACTGTTATACAAGCTGTACACTCACTACTTTACATTGTAGTAAAGTGTCATTTCTTCAGTGTTGTCCCATGAAAAGTTATAATAAAATATTTACAAAAATGTGAGGGGTGTACTCACATATATATATATATATATATATATATATACATACATACATACACACACATACATGCAATCAAAATTATTCAACCTCTTCAACGTCTCTATTCAATCTTCCAGGACTTATTCTCCAACCAAGCCTTGGTGGAATTTGAGGTATGCTTGGGGGATCATTGTCCTGTTCAAAGCTCCAATGATGCCCAAGCTTCAGCTTCCTCACAGATGGCATGACGTTTTCTTTTAAGATTTCCTGATACTTCAATGAATCCATCTTGCCTTCCACACGTTACAGGTTTCCAGTGCCAGAGGATGCAAAGCAGCCCCAGAGCATCACTGAGCCACCACCATGCTTGACTGTGGACAGTGTTCTTTCTTCATTCTTCTTTCTCCAGAACTACAGCTGATCCATCGTACCGAAAAGTTCCAGTTTTGTTTCATCAATCCACAGAACAGAATCCCAAAACTTCTGTGGCTTATTTATATGATATTGAGCTGATTTTCTTGTGCTTTTGGGTCAGTAGTCGTGTACGTCCTGGAGTTCTGGCATGGAAACCTTCTGCGTTTAGTACGCGCCATACTGTGCTCACTGAAACCTCAGTGCCTGTTGCCACCAAGTCTTGCTGCAGGTCTTTTGCAGTCACTCGAGGATTTTTCACAACCTGCCTTCTCAGAAATCTGGTTGCAGCAGTCAATAGCTTCCTTTTTTCTGCCCCGTCCAGGTATTTAATGTATTTTCTGCCCCTAGCCAGTTCAGGTATTTCATGTGTTCCAGCTCAAGCACACCTGGTGCAACTAATGAAGCCCTTGATTAGTTGCATCAAGTGTGTTTGAGACATTCACCTGTTTTGCATATTTGTGCTGTTGTGAGGGATTCTATTCAGGGGGTTTAATAATTTTGAAACTGGAGAAGTCATTATAAGTTGCATTTTCAGTTGAATTTGGGGAAACCACTTGAAGCATTCGTTGTGTTGAACTATTTCAATTGCTTCTGTTTGATTTGTTCATTGCAAACAGCTGAAAGTCTGTCAATTTTGACAATAAACCTGATTTGCAATATAGTGTAACTTCAAGAGAGAGTGTAAACAGATAACAACTGTAGCATAAAGGCTGTAACATTAGCGATAACAGGAATTTGAATTACACTATCTAAACATATATCTACATAACGCCAGCTCTAAACAGTTAAAAAGTATTACGTGTCATTCTTTATTAAACAAAAAAATGTTAGTGTTAACAAATTGCTCTGCTATACAGTGACTGGAATAAAACATGACAGGATGTGCCACTATAGGAAAATAATAAATGATGCACTGAAGTTGATGAATGTCCTAACACAGAAATAAATCAAATCCAACACATCTGAGAACAAAAATGCAAATATGAGTGTAAATCTTTCAGCCATCTTCACATGCGCACATCTCTGATTAATGATTAAATATGATTTGAGGGCATCAGGAGATCCGACTGTATTTAATATTTACTCTTTAAAGATCTCTAGAATATATCTGGATTTTTCTCCAACACTCTGATTGTTGCATTTTTTTTAATTACCATTTTTAAATGTGATAACTTCACTTTAATAACTGCACATCCAGATTTCCACAGATATCTTATCTAAATCCTGATACATCTCTTGGAGGATTAAACGAGTATTGTAGAAACTGTAACAAATCACTAGCTAATTTCCAGCAGTGTATCCTATTAAAGATGAGAACAGACTCCTTGTAACCTTTTTAAAATCCAAGAAAGACACAGATAATAATGGTTAAATTAACTTCAGCCGATCCTAATTGCTGCTTTGTTAAAGTTTAAATGTAGCTGTGCTGCTTTATAACTAATAGAGGAAACGATGTCTGTCCAGGGCCCCAGGTCACCCAGAGAAGCTCATTAAAATGTGTGTGAGAGAGAGCAGGACTCGCCTCGCTTCAACCAGCACACGCTGTAACCATAGTAAACTCCGGAAAGATGCCTCAAGGATTTAAACATGTCTCGCTAAGGGGCTTATAAACCAGTGCGTGTAAAAATAGGTTGTACACCTTCATTCTTGGTTAACTGTTACTAAAAACATCTTTTCAAAATAGGAAAGTATCCAAACAAATTACTGAGTAGAAATGTTTAGGTACATGGATTTAGAATATTTAAAATCCTGTTCAGTAAATTCATTAAACTCGATTGTTATCCTGTATGAGGTTTCTTAAGAAAAAGGCTGTACAGGAAGAAGAAGTAATGAGTTTATTTCAAGGATAGACAAAATATTGCTTCATCTTACAGACAAACAATATTTTGTCTCTCAGTGATGGGCAGTAAGTATCGCGGTAACTACAAGTGATCGATCCAACCTTTAAAAACGAAACGTGTCAGTCAGTTAGTATAGGAACGATTAATTTCACATGCACCTGGTTTCTCATCTTAGGCCATACTCACTGAACAAGGGGTTATGCAACAGTCTACAACAGAAAAAAAAAAAAAAAAGATTACTACATTGTGAGAGATCACAAGTTCAAATCCTGATAATGCTACAGACATTCGTAGCCAGGACTCCAGAAAGCAAAACTGGCTGTACTCTCTGGATGGGAGGAGCATACTCTCTTTCCCCTGTCAATCACAGCGACACTAGCCAATCATGGGCATTTCTGAGCTCATGTATGTTGAAGAGGGCTGATAGCGCTTTCTTCCGAGTGTCATCGGCATCATCAGCAGTTGGAAAAGACGCAGTCGGCTTGCTTCACGTGTCACGGAGGAAGCACGTGTTAGCCTTCACCCTCCCCGGTTGGACAGGGGAGAGCTGGCTAGTGTGTGGGAATTGGCAAATGACCAAATCAGGGGGAAATTCATGACCATGGTACAAGTTTGAGTGAATACATTCTGCCGCTGCGCTATCCAATCGAATCAGCTCCTCTCAACACCTTTAAGAACCGAGTGTTCAGCACTGTGACAGTGCAGCACAGTGACGTTTTGCGTAATGACATATGGTACAAATGAATCCTATGTAAATTTATAGTGGTGGCAATCAACAGCTACATGACAGGACTTACAGCAAATATATTTTCTGAGCTTTTTTTTCTGTGGATCAATTTTAGGCTGATATTTTCGTGGTAGTGAAGTAAACGAGATACTTGCCATGGTTTCCCGCTAGGAATACTAGCTATAAAGTAGAAGATTTGTGCTATATTGTGCAGTCTATGCTTGTGATGAAAACAGTACAAAATTCAAAATGACCTTATTTCTTTCTTAAAATGGTACATTTGCTCAGTTTAAACATTTGATATGTTTTCTATGTTTTATTGGGAATAACATATGGGTTTATGAGATTTTTGTAAATCATTACATTCTGTTTTTATTTACATTTTACACAGCGTCCCAACTTTTTTGGAATTGGGGTTGTATGTCTGATCATATTACAAGCAATTCATGTTGTTTTAATGGATTGAAAAGGAGTTTCTTAAATGCCTGTTTTTAACAAATTGCCTGTGCCCAAGAGCTTTATCTAGTTAACACCATCGTTCACATCAAAAAAAACAATTTCTTTTACAGCTTTATATATGTAGGCGTACTATTTTTGGACCCACTGGATCCCGCTGCATCTGCAAATTTCTAACTTGCCCAACCAAAACAAGAACATAGTGGCACTAATTGGCAAAGGATGCTTGCATCGGCACAATCGTTAAATGTAATCTATGCCGTAAACACATACGATATTGCATCAAAAATGGAAAAAGGGGGATTAGTATAACCCTACTATACAGCATTCAAAGTGAGTCATATGACATCAGCTTTTTTATGTTTATCCCAGTAAACTGTAATATACTGTATAAACTGAAAACAAACCTCACTCTTTAATAAATTGTCCGTTTTAATTTAAATAACTGGTAAGAAAATGTGACTGAAGGCAACAATATGTGAAATCAGTTCATTATTTTTCAGTGATGTGGTATTTGAACACAATTCATGTGAATCTGAAAATAAAATAAAAAAATATCAAGCAAAGTAACGCGTCCATGTTCGGTGGCTACAGACTGAAGTTTCTGTACGGCATGCTAGTCTTTTAACATGCTGACCACCTTAACGTTCTGAATGAACAATCAGTGTATAAAGTTATATTTAGGATCATAGTTAGATTTACAATAGCTTTTTCCAGAGAAATTCTCCAGCAGCATCTACAGAGGATACGTGAAAGCAGCACAATCTGAAACCAAGTACAGCTTCCACAGGTTAAATGCACAGATTGCAGAGGAAAGTGCAATACCCCATGGACCTGAAAAGAAAGAAAGAACCCCATGGAAGAAACAAAGAAAGAAAGAAAGAAACAAAGAAACAAAGCAAACAAAGTCTCTAAAGACTAGAGACATTGAGGAATGCATTTTGGAGACTTGTGGTTGAGCCCTGTCATGTCAAACTGGTGAACAACGGCCATTAGCGTCCACTTCATACCACATGACAACCTGTGTTTTCCTCTAAAATATTTGCTTTCAGTCATGCATAAAATTACTAGATGTCACTATACGTGAAAAATAAAAATAAAAGTATGATTTCTAAAAGTATTTTAAATTAACCTGTATAAACCAGTAAAAACAATTACAGCTTCGGAAACTAATATTTTTGAGCCCAGTAAAGTGATTCATTAATAAGATAAATTACGATCAATTCAGAATTGATATTCATAACCGACTAACAGCAAGGCAAACACACAAGATATGTGAAGTAGTTTCTTGAGTGAATCTTAATGCGATTTTAAACTAAATGCTACTCTTGAAACAATTTAAGGATGCTTATGTTTTGCATTCTTTTTAAATTAATTAAGAATTATCCATGTAATTTGTGCAACAAGTTGCAATGTAATATACACTAGGGCCCAAAAGACTGGGACCAGAGACTTGAAATGATCAGAATTAAATGATAAGAATTATATCTTGAGCAACAACTTGAGTGAAAAGTAGAATCTTTACCTGAAATATTTACCTGAATTGCACAAACGAATTTCTTAGTATTTGGTATTTTGCTTTAATGCCAGCGTGCACTTGAGCTGGCACAGACTCCACAAGTTTGTGTAAAACCCGATGATCCGTGTTAGGCCAAATCCATCACCGTGTCGTCTGAACACCTGCTTTAAAGGAAGGGATAAGACTCGGAGGAAATCTGACCTTTGGTACAAAGGAGTTAACATGGTCAATACCACAAATTTGCTTAAATCTAAACAGTGAGCCAAATAGAACGGAAAGAAATAGATCAGAATCTTGAATATTGAATATTAAAGACACTTCCTTTCTTTGTTTTTAAATGTGTTTATTTCAAGTCTGTGGTCTCAGACTTTTGGACCCTACTGCATATTACATTGCAACTTGTCGCACAAAAGATATGTGGATGGTTTTAGGAGTAACACAAACGGAAATAACTAAGAATATCAGACATTATTTCTTACAAGCCTTCCGTACCAATCTGAAAAGCTCAGTCACAGTAATAAAAGCTTAAGAGGCATGTTGTGTAGAGATGTCTATACGGATTTATGGTGATGATGATGATGATGATGATGATGGAACGCAGATTTACTGCCTGTTATCTAACAATACTTAGGAAGGCACGGTTCGACAATCTGAAGATTAAACATAGCTCATCCTCCTGCGTGTCGTCAGGACTATAAATATACATGAGTAAACACATGACTAAGGTATGACTACAAACTGATCTGTGGTAAATGGATCTTGAACGTGGTATTGGACAGTTTCAAAGGTTAAAAAAAAAAAAAAAAAAAAGACAGCACGTGAAAACATCTTGAAGATAGTCGAATTAATCTAGTACTTCCTATTATATGATTGCAATAAACCAGATATAGGATTATTAAAGCTATTTCTAGACATTCAAGCTTTCAAGAATTACATTTCTTTATTCTATCGGCGGATTTTCCTCCTTCGAGAAATAAATGCTTACAGTTAGCAAAACTTTCTGTCAATAGAAGACAATTTCAAGCTTGAAATGTCTAGAAATAATCTTATATTTAGTTTATTGTTATCTTATAATAGGAAATTATTATTATTATTATTATTATTATTATTATTATTATTATAGGAAAAACAGCATTTTCAGTGATCATTTATAGGTTATTAGTTCACTTTCCATTGATGATCAGGGATGGCACTTCTTATCACTTCCACACCTGCAACATGTGGTCTGGGCTCAATCTAATGGTTTAAATGGGAAAAGATCGATATAATAATGAGATGTTTTAACAAGCTATCTGTCTTTGTGACAATGAGTAGAAAACACACTCCACTGAAGTGAAATGATGGCAGAGGTAAATAATTCTTTATGTCGCTTTCAAGTGTCCACACACACACACACACACACACACACACACACACACACACACACAGTTAATGGTCAGTGGGATTTAAGGATTTAATGCATCTTGTATATGACGCATGTAAACAGCCATGCTTCTTGTTTGGATCATGTCAGCATTATGATGCCTGAACACAATAAATCAATAATAATAAAATCAATTTTCCAGACGGTCGCAGTCTCCGGTAAACACGCAGATTAGCGAGCGTCACTTACTTTCCGTGATCTTCTGCAATCCCAGCACGTCCTCCGGGGTGATGATGGTGTTGGCCAGCAGTTCCTCCTCGGTGGTGACGGGGACTCCCACGTCCGTGGTGTTGCAGCCCTTCTTGACTTTCATGGCCTCCTCTGGTTCAGGGTTCGAGCTCGACTCGCCGTCGCTGGGACTGGGACTGGGCTCGCCGTGTCCGGTGCCGCTGCGACTGGCGGGATTAACGCCGCCGCCGCACTTCTTATTACAGCTCGATGCGTCCTGGCTGTTGCCTGCGCTGGTACAAGAATAGCTCATTATCCTGTCCCTCCTCCTCCTCCCCTTATCCCCCCCGTCTCCTCCTCTAGCCCCTCGGTCCAAGCGAAACAACCAGGCGGTCACCGTCTCTAAACCGAAGGGTTTTATTTGTTTATTTATTTATTTATTTTGTTCACTGAACCCAAACGCGCTTATTTAAATCCGCCGTTTTGTCCGGCAGTCGCCCTCGCTTTACGGCACATTCGCCTGGCAAAGCGCGCGTGAACCGGGTGGTGAGGGGTGTGGTCTCCAGGCAACCATCACCATCTGCTATTTACATCTTGCGTGTAATCTGTAATCTGTAATCTACAAAACATACACTTATTAAAAACTTCACAAGGAACACAACACGGGAGTAAATGTGTGTGGTCTTGTCAACAACACAGTGGGTTGTTGATTATTTATTTATTTATTTATTAATAAATAAATAAATAAATAAATTTACCTTGGAAGATCCAAAAACAAATTGGACTATAGGCTATAAAGTATCAAAACACAAACTGTGCATTAAAATGGCGAGAATTAAATTGGCAAAAATGTATTAATATTTTTGCTATGGTTTTAGGAGGAAGCTGTTTGCTTTTGTTTGTGTGTTATGTTTAGGTAGAATGAGTTCAACTAAAATGTCAAGCAAGTCTAATTTCTAAAAGCTATGCCTTCTGTTAACTATAAAATAAAAAAAAAACATGAAAGGAAATAAAATTATTATTACCCGTCCATTTCCTGTGCCTACACCAGGGAACTCAGGGCACAGGGCGAGGGACACCCTGGACAGGGAGCCAATCCAATCGCAGGGGACAATCGCACACACTGCAGACAATTTGGAAATGCCAATCAGCCTACAAAGCATGTCTTTGGACTGGGGAGGAAACTGGAGTACCCGGAGGAAACCCTGAAACATGGAGTGAATGTGCAAGCTCTGCGCACACAGGGCAGAGGCGGGATTTGAACCCCAAACCCCAGAGGTGTGAGGCAAACGTAACTACAAAGCCACCATGCCCCCCTTGACAACAACAACGCATCACGAACAATGTAAACCCTAAATGTAAACAATGTCAATCTTAAATGTAAACAACTTGAACAACATAAACCCTTGCATTGTCACTGTTGTTGTTGGATGTGGTTGTGGTGGTGGTAGCATTGCTGCCTCACAGCTCAAGGGTCCTCAGTTAGTTCCTCTGGGTTCCCTGGTTTCCTCCCACTTTCAAGAAGCATGCATCTAGGTGAGCTGTCTATGCTAAATTACCCATAGGTTTATGAATGTGTGTGTTGTGGTGCCCTGTGATGAATTGGCTTCCCATTCCGAGTGTGAATTACCACCTCGCACCCGGTGTTCCCGGGATTGGCTCTGGATCCATAGCGACCCTGCTGGCCAGGATAACGCTGTCACTGAAGACGTATTTGTTAATTATTAATGAAAACCTGCCAAATCTTAGTCCAGTTCAGATACCTATATAGAACACTCCATTTTTGTTAAAAAAATATATACTGTATGTATTATGTGGTTTTCCTCAGCTAGAAAGCCAGTGTAGCAGTTAAAGTTTGGCTAATTCCTAATTCTTCTCTTTTCTGATTCATTCATAATGATTGCCTTTCAAAAAAAATTCAGTTTAAATTCTCTAATACTGGTAATAAATGCCAACGTAGTAGATATACAGCACAATGTGTGACTGTGATCTAATCACATGGAGATGCTCAATAACCTTCATTACACTCATGTGTATCTTTATCAGGGCTTTGGCACGATAAGTGAGTTTTGTTGAGATGGGTATGAGGTGAGCCAGAATGAAAAGAGGGACTCACACACACACACACACACACACACACACACACACACACACACACACACACACACACACACACACACGCGTAATCACACAGTCATTTCATCTAACGAGCTTGCTGACATGGCTACCCTCTTTGTTATCAGTGTGGTTGCTCTCATCAGCAGAAATGAACACACCCGCAAGCACGGACATTTGTACACACACTCAGAACTACATTTGAAAACACATACAGAGACACACTAACTTCACACATAGACACACACGTATAACTTTCTCTCTAGGCATTCGGTCGGCTAAACAATGGGCTGACATTGGTGGACTGTGAATGTACAGCTATTGACTTGATAAAGGCTGAAGTGTTTATTAATTTACCCTCCATGAATGTCAGACTAACAGCTTGTTGGTTTCATTAAAAGATCATTATAAACAAATAAAATCATTGAAATTATTGCACACAATTAGTCCATATTGGATTCTAGATCCCAGTATTTTTTTTTTTGTGTGTGTGTGTTTGTTTTGTTCTGATTCTCAGAGCGTGTGGACTATAGATTCCCAAAATAAAGCATAATAGGGACTAAAGGATGCTTAAATTTTAAAGCTAAAAAAATTGTCCAATTTTAAATGGTCTAGAAAAAAATGTACGAGCCAAATGTCAAAGTTTGATCCTGGACATTTTAAAATACATTGGTGTGTAGAGTAAAATCTCTGAAAAAAAAACAAAACATTTTTTTTTGGTCCCCAGTTACAATTAAATTGACCATTTTACTCTTGTTGATTTCTGTATTTGATCTTAACCACAGGTACTTGTGTTTTCATCACAGGTCAAAATATCTACTATTTCAACATTACTATAACAGATAAAATGTAATAAGAATAAACATAGACAACATCTGACACGTTACCGGATGTAAAAAAAAAATAAAATAAAATTACAAAATAGACCAACACAGATGTTCACTTAAACGTACCGTGGCTACGTGCTCTGTTTTTTTACTGGCAGAGCTAGCTTCTTTGTGAGGCGTGAGGTGGGAGAATGAAAGGCCCAAAGCTCAGTCTAGAGACAAAAAGACTCCCAAAGCAAAGTGCTGACAGCAGCCGAGGTCTGTGAGACAGAAAGACCATTCACTTCATCCCTGTATAAATACCCCTACACGTGCTTGACCAAGAGACCACTTTGTGGAAACCCCCCAGCGCACACGGCTCATACCTCGGGGTAAGTCTATCAAGCACTGATTAACACAATTGATGACAGGCTTCATTCATGAAAGAAATTTTAATTGTGGTTCAACCGGGGTATGATAATCATTCCAAATCATAGTAAAGACTAAAAAGCCAAAAAGAAAACAAAAAAGAAACAGAGACAACACAGATGATTTACGTTACAAATGATTGATCCAAAAGAGTAATAATGGAAATATATCTAAGTGAAGAGCTTATCATAAAGACGAAGAAGAAACATAACTGCTGGCGGATATGGATATGTACCAGTGTGAAAAGTTGTGCATGGGTGTGATGTTCGTCCTGAAATGGTTCTCATTCTTCCCCACAGGTCAAGCAGTACTAAGATATTAGACATAATGGCTCAGACCAATCAGATGAACATGTCCATGGGACCATGGAAGGTAAAGTCTGCCCTTTGGGCTCTGGGATTTCATGACCATTACATCGAATCCAAATTTAATTTCACTTTTCCACCAGGCCACAAATACCATAGGACCACAGCGCTATTGAGTTCTTGATTGTGATTGGTCAGAAGGTTTTGATTCATTTTCTACAACAGCATGGCTCTGAAAAGCACAGGTTCATTTAATTATCGTTCGGATACCTCAGCATTTCTATAGTAGCAGCTCATTTACCTAATTATAAGCAGATTTAAAGAAAACATGTTGTTATTTAACAAAGAAATAAATATAAATATTGATATGGTGGAGCTTTTGTAAGGAGACTATTTCACATTTATGGAAGGAGTCTCCAGTGTCGGTGCTTTATAACAGTCAGAGGTAAAGTTTTCTGCCATGGGAAAGTCTGTGCACTGTGTGGTGTCTCTGTAACTTGGCAAACTGCTTTATTATCTTATTAAACACTGAAAAATATACTGTTGTAACATAAGCGATGACAGGAGCTGGCTTATTTCACAGACGTCCCACAACATCAAATGTAACTACAAATGGATAAAAAGCATGTTGTGTCACTCATTAATAAATAAAAATGTAACTAAACTAAAACACATCAGGTTGTGCTGTTATAGGAAACTAATCAACTTTATATTACCTGTTATCAAACCTCCGCCTTTTTGTTGATTATTTTTTTCCTATAACTGCACATCTTGTCATGTTTTATACGCTTGGGAGAGACAATTTCTCGTGGCATACACATGTAGTTAAACGCATCTGCGTTTTCCTTTCCACCAGATCACTGTTTATGACCAGGAGTACTACCAGGGCAGATGGTGGGAGTTCACTTCCTGCTGCAAGAACATTATGGAGTATGGCATGGAGAATATCCGCTCCCTGAAGGTGGAATGTGGCGCGTGAGTATTTTTTATCAGGCATAAACGCTTGATTCAATAATAAAAAGCACATATTCAATGGAATGCTTCGAAATTCAGATTTATATACAACGCCTACGAAATGTTTTCATAGCTCCTTTACAACGTCGACGATCGCCTTAGATGTGTAATTAAAATCAGCCTCTTTTTCACGTTCATACCCTGCTTCATCGCATTGTCCGTTTTTTGCCCCCTTTTTTTGGTACCCAGCTGGGTGGGGTTTGAGCACAGCAGCTACAACGGCCAGCAGTTTGTCCTGGAGAAGGGAGACTACCCTTGCTTCGAGGCCTACATGGGAAGCCATGGCTACCGTGTTGAGAGGATGATGTCTTTCCGCCCAATCTATTCGGCTGTGAGTTCATTTCAGTATATACTGTTATACCACAGCACGGTTGAATTCTCAAATCTGATTGGCCAGAAGGTGTTGACTAATATTTTATAACAGCAGCTCTGACAATAATACAAATGATATGGTATTGTTTCTACAGTAACAGCTCATTCAAAGGGACATAATCTAAAACTAATAATAAAAAAAATAACATACTATAATCGTTAATATGGTGAAGCTTTCTCTAAGGAGATGTTTATATAGCATTTACAAAAGGAGTCTCCAGTGTCACTGTCAGCACTTTGAAAGTTTTCTGACACGGAAAAGTCATCAGGACCGAAGACTTTGTGCTTTCCAGTTTCTTGGAAACATGAAAAACTTTTTTTGTTTGTTTTATTACATTCAAGAAAGAGAAAATAATAAAGGCTGGAGTGACCATAAGTGATAACTATGGAAATAAACTGTCTCGTGGAAGTTCCACAACATTAAATCTGACTAGAAACGGTTAAAAAGTACGAAGGTTGTTCAATAATAACATGTAATCAGTGGCAATTGCTTTGGTTCAAATAATACATTTCACGACATGAGGTTATTGAAAAAAAAAACAAAAAAAAACATCATGCTGCTTCACACCAAACCGTCATTGATTATTTTCCTATAACAGCATGCCCTGTCTTGTTTTATTCCTTACATAACTAATCCAGGCTGTATGACTGCGTTAAACATTTTCGGATTAACAAAACAAAATGTCCTTATCTTTTCGAAAGCATTTGCCTTGTGATTAGGATATTGGGGGTTTGAAACCAGCTGGTGACAACTATAGCCTTTTTTCTCCGTTTCTTATGTCTAAATCTTATGTCTCCTCTTTGTCCAATTCTATTTCTCCTAAGGAATTTTTTATGAGAAACATTTGTAGTCAAGTTGATACCTAAATGAACCACAAGTGAGAATCCTCATTAAATGTTGTGAGATATCAAAGAGGAAAACAAAAAAAAAAAATCCTCCGGGACTGTCTATTAGGCAGGTAGACAATTTTGAGCAAGTGCTTCCAGTCTTACTCTCCTTCATGTTGAAACAGTGCCACAAGGAGTCCCGCATGTGTGTGTGGGAGTGTGAGAACATGATGGGCAGACAGTGGGAGCTGTGTGATGACTACCCTTCCCTGCAGGCTATGGGCTGGCACAACAATGAGATCGGCTCCATGAAGGTTCAAAGTGGCGCGTGAGTACCTCCACCAGCACCTCTACTATAAGCACATAACACAATCATAGTCATGACATATATAACCTCATTTAGTGAAAACATTACCTGTAATATATCATGGAAAGAAATACAGGATTATTTTAGAAGTTTTTGATTATAGGGTACTGGAAAATAGCAGCACGATTTCATGACTGCAAATGGAGTTGGTTTTTATTAGACAACTTTATTTATATAAAATTCATTCATACTACATGGCCAAAAGTTTGTGGACACTTGACCAGAACACTCATATGTGCTTTCTGAGCATCCCATTCCAGATTTAGTTCCCCCTTTGCTGCTATAATAAGCTTCACTCTTCTGGGAAGGCTTTCCACTAGATTTTGGAGCGTGGTTGTGGGCATTTGTGTTCATTCAGCCACAAGAGCATTAATGAGGTCAGGTACTGATTTCGGGTGAGGAGGTCTGGATCGGCGTTCCAGTTCATCCCAAAGGTGTTCAGTGGGGTTGAGTCAGGGGGTTTGGGGTTGGGTCAGGGCTCCATTATAGATTTTATCCCCCTTTGCTCTTACAATATCCTCCACTATTCTGAGAAGGCTTTCCACTAGATTTTGGAGGTCTGGGGTGCAGTCAGTGTTCCAGTTCATCCCAAAGGTCATCAGTGGGGTTAGGGTCAGGGCTCTGTGCAGGACACTCAAGTTCTTCCACTCTAACCTTAACACACCATGTCTCCATGGATCTCGCTTTTGTGCGCAGGGGCATTGTCATTCTGGAACAGGTTTGGGCCTCTTAGTTCCAGTGATGGGAAGTTGTAACATTACAGCATACAAAGACATTCTATACAATTGCGTGCTTCCAACTTTGTGGCAACCGTTCGGGGAAGAACCATATATGGGTATGATGGCCAGGTGTCCACATACTTTTGGCCATATAGTGTATACCAACATTGCTCATTAGAAAGTTGTAAGGTTGTACGTGATCTGTCTTGTAATATCCTTTGGCTGACTTGCTCATCTTATTTCATTCTTCCAGCTGGGTGTGCTACCAGTACCCTGGTTATCGTGGTTATCAGTACATCATGGAGTGTGACTGCCACGGAGGAGAGTACAGATGCTACAGGGAGTTCGGCAACCACGCTCACACCCCCCAGATCCAGTCCATCCGTAGAATCCAGCACTAAAAATAACGTGTCCTTCCTCCTTCCGTTCTTCTCCTACCCTCTTCAATCTTTCCATTCCTCCACATCCAGCTTCACAGTACAGACCTCACTGCAGGGATTGCCAGCCGAATAACTGGTGCTACATTCATGTACCTTGTCCAGTAATTTTTCAGACCCATCGCTTAAGGAAAGAAAGACACAGAGTGAAAACTTAAGAAATAAAGTTCTTGAAGCTGCAGCCAGACTGTAGCATGGTGAGACACCGGGGACATTGCTTTATTTTATCACTATAAACTTGCAACTCCTGTCAACTTCTGTGAGACTTGGTGAATAAAGACAACACGGGAAAAAACCTAAAGAAAAGGAATGTGTGGCTCTTTTCGGCATCATAGTGATGTGGGGGTGGTGTATTAGCCTCAATTCAAACAAAGCTTAAACAAGTGTGCTCAAGTGAAAGTAAAAAAAGTTGTTCCTTTTAAATGTACTCAAGTCTTACAAAGTAAATAGTAAATGTTTTTTTTTAACTGAAAGAATTATAACGACTTATGACATAAAACAGGAGATTATTTACATTTTTAAAGCAACTACGCCATTAGCATGAAAACATCGTTCAACCTCTGTAAGTTGGCAATATGCATGACGAACACTACCTAGTTTGCTAATGAAGTCATCAGAAGTAAAATATCAAGCAAATAACCAATATTTACAGTTAGCTAGAATTTGACTTACCTGCCTAGCTAATTTATGTTAGCTACTGGAATGGATGCAAGTCTAACCTGCATTTGCATTAGCAAAGAAAACAGGTGAACTTAGTTAACTTAGTTAAATATAGCCAGTTAATGTTAGCTAATTAGTGAAGCTTACCTCAACATGCTTTTTCAAATTAGATGGAGTTCATGCGTTCTAGAGAGGCGAACAAGGCACCTCATTTTATGAACAGATGTAGCTAATGTTAGCTTGCTAGCTAGCCAGTCTTCTGGTTATATCGTAGAACATTCATCTGTGGTGTGCGGTTTATGGTAAAAACATACCTGATCTAAGAAACCTTTGCCTTTGTGCCAGTTATTCAAACAACCCCTAACTGCACTCACCATACCAGTTTTCTGTGAATCCACAACTATTAACGTTAACTATTAGATGTTAAACAGCAGTGTTAACAGATGCTCTGATGAATGCACACTAGTAAGCTGAAATAAATGGAAATTGCTAACCGGAAGTATTACACAAAAAAAACACCTTCAAACAGACCAAGTCCCTCAGAACACTGAAAATAACGTCTCTGCTTACTCCAGCATACGGCGCTCATCCTTATGTTCAACACCGCAGTCCGGTGGCGTTTCCATATTCACATAGCTATAGCGCTAACTACATTGTGTAGCGGTTACATTCTTGATAGCTTTTTTCTACATGAATTACCTTGATTGGATGTTAAACTGAGCCCATTAGATTGGCATACAGTGTACAGTCAGGTGAGAGAAGAGACTTCTCTGCTAAAAAAAAAAAAAAAAAAAAACCTAGAAATTCTAATGGTTTCCACTACAAATACCATTACAAACCATCAGCTAACCATTAAAACCATTACCATTATTGGTCCTTAATGGTATCCACTAGACATAACATGCCACCAATAGAAGGCAACAAATTACCAGTAGAGACCCACAGGGACCATTACAGTTTCCATTAAAACCAAATACAATGCCTCATTATAACCTTTAAACCCATTACAAATTCTATGAGGGTTTCTATTGGGTTTTGTTTGTTTGTTTGTTTGTTTTGTTTTGTTTGGGGGGTTTTTTCAGCAGGGTTTTGAAATTTGTAGTTTACTCTGAAGGTTTAAATAATAATGTAAGGAGTAAAAAATTTGTTTTGTTTTTTTTTTTTTCTTGGAAAAGAACTTTAGTTTGAGTATTAAATTTGTGTAATATTCAAGAAGTGTATTAATTCGCCAAAAATATTTATTACTTCGTAGTATTTACTTCTTTATATTTAGTAACGAAGTACAAATACACTGCACTTGCTAATGCCAGGTAACTAGATGTTTTACTTCTTTTCAGGTTTTTATTTTTTATCTTAGCCAGGGTACTACCGTGTGATCTGGTTATTAAGCAGTTAACTGATCCAAGGTAACGTTTAGTAGTATAAAAAAAAAAACAACAACAATATTATCAGGTTAGGATTTATTAATTAATAAATAAATAAATAAATAAATAAGGTTGCTATCTTTTCGTGCTTATCCACATTTCCGCTAGCACATAAAACGCAGCGCGCGCCTTCATTACCAGGTCAAGGTCACCTAGCAACATGGCGTATATCCGGTCAATTTTAACACAACTTTTCGCTATTTCACACGTTGCTTATTGTGCCGACGTCGAATTCCAGGCATATTATGAGGAAACGTACAGGCACTACTACAATTATGTGGAGCTCAGTCGTCTTCTTCAGCATTTCGCTGAAAAATACCCGCACATCTGTAGCCTCACGAGCGTCGGCAGGTCGACTGAAGGCAGAGAACTTTGGGTGCTGAGGATCACAGCTCACGCAGATGTTCGTGGGAAACCGCGATTCAAATACGTGGGGAACATCCACGGGGACGAGGTGCTGTCCAGACAAGTCTTGATCTACCTCACTGATTATCTCTTGAGTCAGTACGGAACTGATCCCAGAGTGACTGAACTCGTAGACAGCACGGATATTTATATCTTACCCAGTGTGAACCCTGATGGCTTTGAGAAGGCTGTAGAAGGGGAGTGTACTGGCAGCAAAGATGGCCGAGAAAACCACAAACGTTATGATATAACCCCTAACTTCCCTGACCAGTTTGATCCAAGTGCCTTGGAAAGTGCACCTGAGGTGTTTAAATGGGTTTTACAGAAAAAGTAGGTCTTTACTTTTAAAATGCAATTATTTTTCCTATTTCCTGTTTGCACACCTCTATGTGCTCATTCTAAAACCGAAGGCATTTACACGGAATTTCTGTTATGATAACCTCCGCTCTTCTGGGAAGGCTTTCCGCTTAATTTTGGAGCATGGCTGTGAGGATTTTAGCTCATTCAGCCAGAGCATTAGTAAGGTCAGGCTGATATTAAGTGAGAAGGTCTGATGCACAGTCTGCATTCCAGTTCATCCCAGAGGTGTTCAGTGGGGTTGAGGACAGGGCTCTGTGCAGGCCACTCAAGTTCTTCCAATCCAACTTTGGTGAACCATGTCTTCATGGACTTTGCTTTGTGCACAGGGGCATCGTCATGCTGGAACAGGTTTGGGCCTCTTAGTTCCAGTGAGGAGAAATCGTAACGCTACAGCACGCAAAGACATTCTAGACAATTGTGTGCTTCCAACTTTGTGGCAACAGTTTGGAGAAGAACCACATATGGGTGTGATTGTCGGGTGCCTACATACTTTTGGCCATATAGTGTATAACGTGCCGCAGGTTCATAACATTTTTGGTTGTAATTCGTAACCAAATGCCAACAATGCAATCTGTTTTTTGCCCCAAGGTTTGTTCTTGCTGGAAACTTGCAAGGAGGCTCAGTAGAGGCCAGCTACCCCTTTGATTACTCCAGTTCCCACGTTATGCCAGGTGCATACAAACATGATGATGATGATGCCCTCTTCCACTATTTGGTACAGACTTTTACTGAAAACCGCTCGATCATGAGAGAGTGTCCTGATGAGATGAACGAGGAGTTCAGAAATAGGACAACTGCACAGTGGACCGGTGTGCAAGGTGAAAATGTGTGCATGGGGTTAATTTATTCCTGATGTCAAATTGCATCTTGATGTTCTTGATGTGCTTGTAAACTGCAGGAAGCATGCAAGACTTTAGATACTTCAGAGGAAACTGCTTTGAAGTCACCTTTCAGCTGAGCTGCTGCAAATATCCATTGGCTTCAGATCTCTATACTGAATGGAACAACAACAGGGAAGCTCTGCTAGCATATATGGAAAAGGTAAGAAAATTTGGACAGAGCAATGCTCCCATAAATGCTTAATCAAAAAAGTATCTTTTAAAAAAAAAAAAAAAAAAAAGAGAATACATTTCGCATGATGTTTATCTATCTCCACAATTTTAAATTAGTTGGCTCAATTAATTAGCTCTGTTGGGGCCTCCTGAGAGGTGCAGCATAAGTGTTCGCCAAGTCACGAGAGTTCGAATCCTGAAGATGCCACAGTCATCCGGGCCAGGAGTCCAAGAGAGCACAATAGCCCGTGCACTCTGGGTAGGATGGATGCCATTACTCTTTCTCCCCCGTCAATCACAGCAACACTAGCCAATCGTGGGTGTCTATGAGCTCATGTATGCAGAAGAGGGTAGATGGCACAATTGTAAATGATCTACACTTCTATAGTGCCTTTTAAGCTTAGAAGTTCTACAAAGCGCTTTACACTGTTTCTCATTCACCCACTGTCACACAAACTCGCACACCAATGGTAGCAGAGCTGCCATGCAAGGTGCTAGCCTGCCATCGGGAGCAGCTTGGGGTTCAGTGTCTTGCCCAAAGACACTTCGGCATGTGGAGTCATGTGGGCAGTTGGCTGGCTTGACGTTTCTTGGTGGAAGCACATGATCGCTCTCAACCTCTCTGGATGGTAGCTTTTGTATGATGGGGCAGAGTTGGCTGGAGGCGGGAAATTGGGAATATAATGGGGGGAAATAGATCTACTGGGTCTCATTAATGTGCAATTTGTTTTTATAATAAATTAAACATTACTGATTTGCTTTTGGTCATGTCAGTAAATAAGCTGCATGTGTGTTGTGTTATTTTTCTTTTCAAGGTTCATATTGGAGTCAGAGGTTACGTCATGACCACCTCAGGAATGGGTATCCCAGGCTCAAACATCTCAGTTTCCGGGATACATCACATCATCACAACATGGATATTTGGTGATTATTACCGCTTGCTGCTGCCAGGAACGTATAACATCACAGCCAGCTCTCTTGGGTGATTTACCGATAATCAGAATTCACTTTATCAGTTGGTGTTGGTTGAGATCTTACCTTTATCTTACCTTTATGTGTCTCAGGTACCTTCCAAGCACTGTAAACAGTGTAACAGTGATTGAAGGCAAAGGTACTCTACTAAACTTCACCCTAAAGGATTTGACTGAACAGGTGCTAATGCCCGGGTTTCCCACCACTCCTGTACCGACAGTAGCATACCAGTTGAATGAACAGATTCTTGACAACCAAAAAGCTTCCACACCCGATCCCCCAGTCCAGAGACAGGCCTTTAGTCATCACAGTTACTCAGACGTGGAATTGTTCTTGCATAAGATTAGCTCTTTTTATTCGTCTCATGCCCAACTGTACTCTATTGGCCAATCGGTGCTGGGCAGGGAACTCTACGTCATGAAGATATCTTCTAACGTCGGCACTGATGAACCAGGTAGTCCCTTAGAAAAAATCTTTTCATGTATACATTCAGTTTAGAATGATTTGCATGCCAAATCAGTTTTTAATGGCTGGGATTAGGTTTGGGCAATATATCATTTAAGATGATATAGATGATGTGTAATAAAAATATATTATTTTGACGTAAGCATGAGTTACTTGCTTATAACGTGAATCGGCTCATTGTTAACACTGAGGACAAATTAGCTCCTAAAATATGAGCTACATCAGTAGTATGGAAGTGGTTCGGCTGTACAAGGTTAGTTTTTTTCCATGTTGGTATATAATATACTCTATAGTATAGAATATAGTCATTGCAAAAATATTCAAAATATTGTGATATTATTTGAAGGCCATCCATATTGTCCACCCCTAGCTGAGCTGCTCCTTTACTTTTCCACATTTAACTATTTATTTTCCCCCATTTGCTGGCCTCTGTTGAGCAGGTAAACCAGAAATCATATATGTTGGCAACATGCATGGCAATGATGCTGTAAGTCAAGAGGTTCTCTTGAATCTGGTCGAGTACCTGTGCAGTAATTATGGCAGCGAACCTTTAATCACACAACTGGTGAACAGTACAAGAGTGCACATACTGCCGTCCATGAACCCAGATGGTTATGAAGAAGGTATGAGTCTGGAAAAGGTAAAAGGGCACAATATTGTTCTGCTCTGGAAAACAATGTAAAACACACGCACATTGTTTATCTCTTTTGTAGCTCCAGAATATTTGAATGTAAATGGAGAATTCAGTGGTGGTGTGAAAGACGGCGACAATCAAAACGCTGACTTGAGTAGGAACTTTCCTGACCGGTTCCATGCAACCGATTTTGTACGACCGGAAACCAAGGCAGTGATGAACTGGATTAAGGCGCACTCATTTGTTTGGTCTGCTAGTATTCTTGGTGGTATGTTCTAGATTTTGTGTTTAAATTCTAGCAGGACATTGAGACTCGCTGAGTTAAGCCTTTTGTGTTTTTAGGAGTGAGCGGAGTAAGGTATCCGGCTTCAGTTGATTCCGTTGACGAGGCTGTATTTAAATCAATCACACAAGCCTATTTGGTAAGCATTGAAGTATTTAGTATCATTGATGTCTAGCCTGAATGAAATGTCCTGTATTGAAAATATTCTTGTGTCTGAACATGCATATGATAACCGTAACATCATCATCTCCTAGAACATGTATGTAGAAGTAAAGTGCAAGGATAGTAACATATCTACACTATGAAGATTACAGGGCGGAAAGGTTCTAAAATATAATAATAATAATAATAATAATAAGAAGAAGAAGAATATATCTAATATTGTATCTAAATTGAGTGCAGTGAGAGCAAATATTTGACTCCACACCACCTCCCAAAAATGCTTGATTAGGCCCATATTGAGTTTCATGAGTGGTAGGCTCACAGTAGCAACCATCCGTGTCTGTCTTAAAATAGTTAACAATAATGTGTGCCTTTGCCTAATCAAACAAAGACAACAGGAACAGTGAGAGATGGAGAACGTGCACAGCTGTCAACATGCACATTACTCAATGTGTGGTGAGGAAATGTTTTTTGTGTGACTGAAAATGTAGAAATGCTTCAACCCACTGAAAAGCAAAAGGAACTCTCTGGTGGAAAAACCTATGTTTTATTCAAAGAATGGCAGAATTATACCTGAAACTATTTTTTGTGGTATTCTTTGTGATTTTATTTTATTATTATTTGGGTGGAGGGTATGTTTCACAGACAATAGAACAAATTGGAAATCTTGTGTTCACCCAAACCTACTTCTAATGTATTTATTCCTTTTTTTTTGTTTGTTTGCTTGTTTGGTTCAGGAATTTTCATTGCCCCAGATGCCACAGACATGTGAGGAGCATTTGGACAGAAATAAAATTAATCATGGTACCCCTACAGGTGAGGCCTAGTCTTGATATTTAGCCATCACCTCAGTCTAGAATATATTTCTTGAAACGTATACGGTTGAATGAAATGGAAATGAAACAATGACATCATTGACATACTGTATTAATAACCCTGCCCTCATTTGCTTGTAAATCACAGTGGTTTATTTTTTTTAGCTCTTTTCCATATCATCATGCACAGAACTATTTGAAAGCTGGTATGTTTAATGATCTTTCTGAATGTAGGGATTGATCTGGAGAGCTGGATGTACCGTAACACAGACACTCTGGGAGTCAGCATTGGAGTAAGCTGTGATCTGCATCCACCAGTTGAAAACATTACAGTGTACTGGACACAGAATCAAAGGCCTCTGCTACACTTAATCCAACAGGTGCTGTCCTTTACTGACATGCCATAATCCTTTCTTCGCTTTCTTTTCACCCATGTATTTTCTATGTAGAATTTGCCTAGAAGGAAGTAACAAGGGAAAAAAAGAAGGGGGGGGGGAAGGCAATATAATACTGCAAAATTGGAGTATTGATTGAGAAGTGAGAAGTAATTCATGATATAACAATTATGTCTTTCAGTGCCTCTCTGGCTACGTACAAACCTCCTATTGTCGTATTAAATATTGTGTGTCCAATAGTACACCTCTCATGGTAACTTTAGATATATTATATATTTTTAATATGTATATCTATGAAATATAGGCATAATAACAATGGATATTTTACATTTTTACATAAAATTTGTTCTTGGTGTGTACTTGGGTCTAATGGAAGATTCTCCCTCCCTTTGCCCTGTGGACCTGCCTCACCCATCCTGATGCTTCTGCTTGAAGCTTTCTGGACTCTCAGCTGGATCCTTATAGATATCCCCCGTCAATCAGAGTGACACTAGCCGATCATGACTGTCTGTGAGATCATGCAGTTTGAAAAGATGAGGGTGGCTGGCTTCATGTGGTTCAGAGGAAACACGTGTTGGCTTTCACCCACCCCAGTTTTTAGTCATCATATGATGGGGAGAGCTGGCTGGTGGGTGGAAATTGGCAGATGACCAAATTAGGGAGAAAAGTGCAAGGGGGAAAAAAAGATTGCTCTAGATTGTCCCCACATGGATACTCTTAATAATAAATAATAATAATAATAATAATAAATTGGTTACCTTTATATAGCGCTTTTCTAGACACTCAAAGCGCTTTACATAGTATGGGGGGAAATCTCCTCAACCACCACCAGTGTGTAGCATCCACCTGGATGATGCGACGGCAGCCATAGTGCGCAAGAACACCCACCACACACCAGCTATTGGTGGACAGGAGAGATATAGCCAATTCAGGGATGGAGATTATTAGGGGGCCATGATAGACAAGGGCCAATGGGGCAATTTCGCCAGGACACCGGGGTGATACCCCTACTCTTTACAAGAAGTGACCTGGGATTTTTAATGACCACAGAGAGTCAGGACCTCGGTTTAACGTCTCATCCGAAAGACGGTGCTCTTTTTACAGCATAGTGTTCCCGTCACTATACTGGGGCATTAGGACCCACACAGACCACAGGGAGAGCACCACCTACTGGCCTTCCTAATACCACTAAAGATTGCACTCACCAAAACAGTTAATGCGTAAGCTCGTCATGTTGTCTCAAGAAGTTTCTCCTGGCCACTGTTGCCTCTGGCTTGCTTATTGGGGATTAAAATCGATCATTAGAATAGCTGGAAAGCTGCTTTGTGACCATGTCTATTGTGAAAAGTGCTGTATAAATAAAATGGATGCAACAGGTAGCTTTGCTGCCTCACAGCTTCAGGATCCAGGGTTCGTTCCTGAGCTAGGGCGACCGTATCTGTGAAGTTTCTCTCCATGTTCTCCCTGTGTCTGTGTGGGTTTCCTCTGGGTTCTCCAGTAAGAGTTTTTCTTTTCTTATCAGGTTCATTTTTCAGTCAGGGGTAGAGTGACTGATAGCCAGTCCGGTGAGGCTATTGCTAATGCTACCATAGAGGTGGACGGCTCCAGGCATCGGGTCCACACCAGCAGCACAGGAGAGTACTGGAGACCTCTGGCTCCTGGGATGTACCAGCTCCATGTCTTCATGCCAGGGTGAGAAATAAGAGGCAATGGGATTACACCTTACTGTATATACTCTACATAAAATTTGATATCCAAAAATACAGCAACACATTTCTTGACTATTAAAGCATTAATACAAATCTATTTAAGATTTAGAATCCATAATTATAATGTAGATCTAGTAGTGCAAGCTTCTTGCACTTTAAAAAAATAAATAAAAAATCAGTAACCTATTAACCAATAGGAGTTGTAGCTTTCTCAGGTTTTGCTCAGGTGATGCGAATTGTAATTTAAAACAAATTCCCATCGCTATAGACTTTTCAGTCTCACGGTGCATACTGGAATAATATAAAGCAACCATAATACAAGCAGCTTTAGTTTGTCAATTAATGCTGCTTTCTCTTCAGATATTTTCCACTCTCAGCAATGGTCATGGTGACTGAAACTTTGATGAAGCAGGTGGATTTTGTGCTGACTCGAGATCCGTGGTCACCATCTGAAAGTCAGATGGAGGAAGAAGAGTTTCAAAGGTTGGTGGAGAACCTGTCCTCTGCTCGTGGCCTTGAACAGCTTGTACAGAACTATCTTCCAGCCAGAACTCTGCACTACAGGAAGCACACGGAACGCTCAGAATTCCTGCGTGGACTTCAACTCCGCTTTCCTCATATCACTCGCCTGTACAGGTAACCTGTTGTTGTTGTTGTTGTTGTTGTTGTTGTTATCATCATCATAATAATACAACCCCAATTCCAAAAAAGTTGGGACGCTGTGTAAAACGTAAATAAAAACAGACTGAAATGATTTGCAAATCTCAAACTCATACGTTATTCACAATAGAACATAGAAAACAGATCAAATGTTTAAAAATTGTACCATTTTAAGAAAAAAATAAGGTAATTTTGAATTTCATGGATGCAACACGTCTCAGAAAAGTTTGGACGTGGCAACAAAAGGCTGGATATGTAACTGTTACTAAAAAGAAACAACTGGAAGTTAATTGGCAACAGGTCAGTAACATGATTGGGTATAAAAAGAGAGGCAGAGTCTCTCAGAAGTAAAGATGGGCAGAGGTTCACCAGTCTACGAAAATCTGCATCTACAATTTGTGGGAAAAATTTCAGAATAATGTTCCTCAACGTAAAATTGTGAAGACTTTGAATATCTCATCATCTACAGTACATAATATCATCAAAAGATTCTGAGAATCTGGAGAAATCTCTGTGCGCAAGGGACAAGGGTGAAAATCAATATTGCATGCCCGTGATCTTCGGGCCCTCAGGCGGCACTGCATTAAAAACAGGCCTGATTCTGTAATGGAAATCATGCATGGGCTCAAACACCTCCAGAACTCATTGTCTGTGAACACAGTTCGCCGTGCCATCCACAAATGCTGGTTAAAGCTCTATAATGCAAAGAAGAAGCCATATGTGAACATGGTCCAGAAACACCGCCGTCTTCTCTGGGCCAAAGCTCATTTAAAATGAACTGAGGCAAAGTGGGAAAACTGTTTTGCGGTCAGGCGAATCGAAATTTGAAATTATATTTAGAAACCATGGATGCAGCGTCATCTAAACTAAAGAGGACTAAAGAGGAGAGGGACCATCCGGCTTTTTATCAGCGCTCAGTTCAAAAGCCTGCATCTCTGATGGTATGGGGGTGCATTAGTGCCTATGGAATAGGCAGCTTGCACATCTGGAAAGGCACCATCAATGCTGAAAGGTATATACAGGTTTTAGAGCAGCATATGCTTCCATCCAGATTCCATCCCATCTTTACTTCTGAGAGGCTCTGCCTATCTAAGATACTCTTTTTATACCCAATCATGTTACTGACCTGTTGCCAATTAACCTAATTAGCTGTTAACCTAATTACATATCCAGCCTTTTGTTGCCACGTCCCAACTTTTCTGAGACGTGTTGCATCCATGAAATTCAAAATTGCCTTATTTTTTTCTTAAAATGGTACAATTTTTAAACATTTGATCTGTTTTCTATGTTCTATTGTGAATAACGTATGAGTTTGAGATTTGCAAACCATTGCATTCTGTCTTTATTTACGTTGTACACAGCGTCCCAACTTTTTTGGAATTGGGGTTGTAATAATCATCATCTGTGGGGTCCAGTTCTTGTCAAGTTACTTGGAACAATAAAGAGACCTTAGATGAACATACAGGTGCATCTCAATAAATTAGAATGTCGTGAAAAAGTTCATTTATTTCAGTAATTCAACTCAAATTGTGAAACTCGTGTATTAAATAAATTCAATGCACACAGACTGAAGTAGTTTAAGTCTTTGGTTCTTTTAATTGTGATGATTTTGGTTTACATTTAACAAAAACCCACCAATTCACTATCTCAACAAATTAGAATATGGTGACATGCCAATCAGCTAATCAACTCAAAACACCTGCAAAGGTTTCCTGAGCCTTCAAAATGGTCTCTCAGTTTGGTTCACTAGGTAAGCCACAAACATTCATTGCCAAAGAAGCTGGCTGTGCACAGAGTGCTGTATCCAAGCATGTTAACAGAAAGTTGAGTGGAAGGAAAAAGTGTGGAAGAAAAAGATGCACAACCAACCGAGAGAACCACAGCCTTATGAGGATTGTCAAGCAAAATCGATTCAAGAATTTGAGTGAACTTCACAAGGAATGGACTGAGGCTGGGGTCAAGGCATCAAGAGCCACCACAAACAGACGTGTCAAGGAATTTGGCTACAGTTGTCGTATTCCTCTTGTTAAGCCACTCCTGAACCACAGACAATGTCAGAGGCGTCTTACCTGGGCTAAGGAGAAGAAGAACTGGACTGTTGCCCAGTGGTCCAAAGTCCTTTTTTCAGATGAGAGCAAGTTTTGTATTTCATTTGGAAACCAAGGTCCTAGAGTCTGGAGGAAGGGTGGAGAAGCTCATAGCCCAAGTTGCTTGAAGTCCAGTGTTCAGTTTCCACAGTCTGTGATGATTTGGGGTGCAATGTCATCTGCTGGTGTTGGTCCATTGTGTTTTTTGAAAACCAAAGTCACTGCACCTGTTTACCAAGAAATTTTGGAGCACTTCATGCTTCCTTCTGCTGACCAACTTTTTGAAGATGCTGATTTCATTTTCCAGCAGGATTTGGCACCTGCCCACACTGCCAAAAGCACCAAAAGTTGGTTAAATGACCATGGTGTTGGGGTGCTTGACTGGCCAGCAAACTCACCAGACCTGAACCCCATAGATAATCTATGGGGTATTGTCAAGAGGAAAATGAGAAACAGGAGACCAAAAAATGCAGATGAGCTGAAGCCCACTGTCAAAGAAACCTGGGCTTCCATACCACCTCAGCAGTGCCACAAACTGATCACCTCCATGCCGCACTGAATTGAGGCAGTAATTAAAGCAAAAGGAGCCCCTATCAAGTATTGAGTACATGTACAGTAAATGAACATACTTTACAGAAGGCCAGCAATTCACTAAAAATGTTTTTTTTTTTTTTTTATTGGTCTTATGGAATATTCTAATTTGTTGAGATAGTGAATTGGTGGGTTTTTGTTAAATGTAAACCAAAATCATCACAATTAAAAGAACCAAAGACTTAAACTACTTCAGTCTGTGTGCATTGAATTTATTTAATACACGAGTTTCACAATTTGAGTTGAATTACTAAAATAAATGAACTTTTTCACGACATTCTAATTTATTGAGATGCACCTGTATTTATCATGTTTATGTGATGGTAGCTCATTGTATAAAATGTCTGCTGAAAGCTGATTGGCTGTCGGTGGCCGTGCTTTTGAAGTAATTATTTAAAGAAAAAACAAATCCATTTACGGATTAGCACAAAGGTTGCAGTATACCAAACTTCAACTTGATGAGACTTACGGTTCCAGAGAAACGGCTATTTAAATTTGGCTCTGCCCCTATTGATCCAATGAAGGTATTTAAAGACTACAACTCCAAATAAAACAAGCTGAATTATTCTTGTATTAGAGAGCACTTTTAACTGAAAGGCTTCATGTGAACTATTGATCTATTTCAAATGAAAGTAAATATGCACCATTTTTTTTTTTTTTTTTTTTTTTTTTTTTTTTTTTTTTACCTGTTGTTTTAAAAGATAAACATCAATAAGAATAATTAACAGACATGTCTACTATTTAGCAGAAATAGCTGAAGTAATCTGGAAAATTGAGCGGTTTGTGTGAACAAACTATTTTTGTTTGGGGTCAGTCTGGGTAACAGCTGGGAGTTCCGGCCTATTTGGGTTCTGGAGATCTCTGCGGGTCCCGAGTCAACACGGCCCACGGTGCCAAAAATCCGGTACGTCGCAGGTGTCCATGGAAACGCTGCAGTAGGGCCAGAGCTGCTGCTAGAGTTTGCATCTGTTCTGTGTATAAACTATGGTGGGAACCCTATCATCACAAAGGTGCCTTTTTTTATTTATTTATTTTTTTATTACTATCAATTGTGCTCCTTATTATTTTCATTTTGTGAAAAATGAAAATGAGCTCATACATACACACGTATGGCTGAATAGAAACCGATTCATACAAGCGCCTCTCCTCTTTAAGCTGATTGACAGGAGCAGGATTGTAATCGTGCCGTGTGTGAATCCGGATGGTAGAGAGCTGGCTCGGGAGGGCTCGTGTTTCTCCACAGCAGGACTCCCCAATGCTCACGGTGTAGACCTTGACACAGACTTCTTCTCTGGTCAGTTAGTACACCGCGCTCGGTTCTTGCTGTTTGTTCAGTTGCCGAACGATTTCAGTCCATGAAGCCTGTAAATCTGTTTAGGCAACATGTCTGCGCAGCCGGAAACACGTGCGATGATGAATCTGATCGACGGAGGAGGCTTTGCTCTGTCCGTTACACTAGAAGGAGGCTCTCTGTTGACAACGTACCCCTATGACAGACCCAATGAACCAGGTGACTTATTTATTGTTATTTTGCTCTGAATTGATATACAGTACATGTTTGTCCAACGTGGACGGACATTTGATGGACATCCTTTCATATTTCTAGCACACAATGAAGAAACACTGAGATACTTGGCCTCGATCTACGCAAGCAGTCACCCTGTCATGAACTTGGGTTACCCTGGATGCGTAAATGGACTGGGTAGGGACGAAAGGCAGACCTTTCCGGATGGAAAAGAACGACAGCCACCTATATTGCCTTGCATAAATATTCACCCCCTTGTGAGTGTTACAGCCTGAAACTGAATCCCTTAATTGGGATTATATGTGATAAATCGGCACAAAATAACCCATAATATTGAAGTGATTTATAGTTTGCAAAAATATACCAAGAACATTATTTTTAAATAATAGATTTAATGGTTTTCCACAGGATGTTTGAATGGTACTTTTCCGGAACGCTGTGTCACTTGTTTTGATAGCTCCTTGGTCTTCATGATTCTGTTTGTTTAGGTATGTTCTCTGACAAACTCTGGGTTCTTCCAGGAACTGGTTTATTTATATTGAGATCACTTTGTCCATTAATTACACACAGGTCAACTCCATTTAGCTAATAATGTGACGTCTGATGGTAACTAATTTAGGAGTTTCGATGCAGCAGGGGTGAATACTTATGCACAACTTGACGGTTTTTAATTTGTAAATAATTTGGCAATAATTTGTATAGATTCATGAAATATAATCCCAATTAAGTCCATGTCAGTTCCAGGTTGAAACACTACGAAATGTGGAAAAATTTAGGTGGGTTGAAGACTTATGCTAGGTATTTTATTTATATATGACTGTCTCTTAACTCTGTGTGCATGTGCGTGTGCGTGTGATGATGTGAATGCTGTTATCCCACAGAGTCAGTCCAAGGAGGAATTCTGAGGGGTGCAGAGTTCAGAGGTCACATGGGCAGTATGAAGGTTGAGTCAACACCTTATGCTTTGTGGTAGTATGGATATAAATAAAAACAAATGCTTATTGGCTTGTTTCAGTTTAACAAACATCCACATGTTTTTTCCACATGTCTATGTTTCTATGGTTTCGTCCCACCTCCCAAAAACATAGCAGTAGGTTGATTGGCTAAGATCTCATACGAGATCGGCTGCTCGTTTGCAGGATGACATGCTGTGCACCCGAAAAGCATTTTCCTTTGCCGCTTAAGTGTTAGTACCGCACTAAAATATTTATTTATTTATTTATTTTTTAAATACAGGAAACGGATTCACCTAGTGTCAAGCATTTTGTAAACCTGCATGCAAAAAAAAAGCGACGCATTGAAAAATTTCAGTCTGAATGCAAACCTGTGATTATAAGCCCCGCCCCCCCAAACGAGCCCAGAATCGGCCCTGAGTATGTGATTTTGAGAGTTTAAGTGTGAAAACTCCCATAGATAAATAGATGTGAATGTGTGTGCATGGTGTCCTGCGATGGACTGGCGTCCCATCCAGGGTGTACTCCCACCTCGTGCCCAGTCTTCTCAGGTCTCAGTCTTAAGTATTGTAAGATAAAAATTACAGTTATTAAGTCTCTGTGTGTTGCAGGATTTCAGTGTGGATGTGGGTTTGTGTCCTGAGATCACTGTGTACACCAGTTGCTGTCTGTTTCCACCTGCTCAGCAGCTGCTTCCGCTCTGGGCAGAGCACCGGACGGCTCTGTTTGCCATGCTGCTGGAGGTCCGTGCTGCTTTCACTGCACTTGGAGAACTGTCCAAGATAACATTACACGTGTCCAAACGAAATTAGAAACGAATGCAAAAATATAAATTAATTTCATAGGCACATTGTTTCTTATACACTATCCATTTCAATAGGGTTAATAGAAAGTCATCCAGTGTGAAATATAATTGTACAACAATGAATTGAATGAATAAAAGCATAGATGGATTTAAAATTAAAATAAAACAATGTTATACTGCATGTCAGTGTGAGGCCCTTTTGATATCTCTTCCGTAATGTTTGTTTAATTAGTCAGAGAGTTAGTTTAGTTATTAGATATGCTGTACGCTGTTTTTCCTTTCTAGATTCATAAGGGGCTGAGTGGCCTGGTGAAAGACAAGGAGGGCCGGCCAGTGTCTGATGCGGTGATCAAGGTGAACGGCTCTGTGTTTGCGCATACAGATGTGCAAGGCTTCTTCCACACTCTACTGGCTCCAGGAACCCAGCAACTGCAGGTTCAAGCTTCAGGTTTTCAGGAGCAGCTCATGCAGGTTGGTCAAAAGAGCGGGTGGAGGAATGTGGAATGGGTTCTAGTTGGTACAAAGGCTACAGAAGAACTACCTCAAGTGTCCAGTAGATGGTAGTGTAAGCTATGTGCTCTGGTTTTACTCGTATTGTATTGTTCTGATGCTGCTGTTGTGCTTTCCCCCCCCCCCCCCCCCCCCCTCCTTTTCAGGTAAATGTGTCCTCACATCAAAAGGCAGTTCCTATTATGATCAAGTTCAGTGACAACAGTAGACACAGAGGTCAGGGATTAGTGCTCGCTGCTGCAAGTAAGCAAACTTGGAGTATATTTACATACCGCAAATGCACAACTTTTGGGGTTTTTTTTTGTTGTTTTGTTTTTTTTAACACTACTATCCATGTTTATGAATAAAAGTCTTGAATTATTATTTTGCATTCATTATTAACTTCATCATTTTTTCCTCATTTTGGCAGTCTCCATAACAGTTCTCCTGCTCTGCTTGCTCCTGATGTGGCACTTGCGCTCAGCCAAGTCCAGCCGAATCAGAGATTCGGTTAGATGGCTCAGTCGTCTGCGAGAAGATCTTCAAACAGAGGCCGTTGCGTCTGAGAAGTTGCCTCTACAGAGCATGTTTTTGGAGGACAGTGAAAGCGAGGATGATGCTTTTTACCTCGAGCAGCACTGACTCAAATCTTAGCACCCTGAGTTTATATACGTTTTCAGTTCTCCATTTTGATGTTCAATGATGTATAATGTAATATAATTTATATTCTGGAATCCATGAATTATTCTGAGTTGCTTTTTCTTATAACACACACAGTGTCTTGGTGTCTCACACACAGTTCGCATGAGGCCATGCTTCATTGGTTCACTTCTAATAAACAGAATATATACAGTACAAGCAGGTAATGAGTGTCTCCATGAGGTGTTGTGCCACCCCAATAAACCAGAGCAGCTTCAATCCTAGGGCACAGATTCTCTCTGGAACTGTCGCAGATAAACAAACCCTGTTCTACCAACAGATCTTCCTTCTCTCAGTTGGAGTTTTGATGATGGTGGAGGATAGCATGTAAACGTCGCTTCAAATCCCTCCATACGTGTTTAATTAGAGTGAGATCTGGTGACTGTGAAGGCCATAGCTTATGATTTACATCATTTTTATTCTCCTCAAACTACTCGGTGAGCTTCCGTGCACTGTGGGTGGGGGAGGAGTCATCCTGGAAGAGCCCACTCCCATCAGGATAGAAATGTTTCATTATACAATAAAGGTGATCAGTCAGAAGGACGTTGTATTGAACTTGCAGTGACGCTTTTCTCTGAAGGTAGAAGTGGACCTAAACCATACCAACAGAATACATCCAACAGTATACCAGCCTTGTTCTTCTTCCCATTTTTGGTCAACCATCTGTATTTTTGATCCACAGGTGACAAATTAAAGGAAAATACCTGAATTAACTAAGTGAAGAAATGTACTGAG
The DNA here is from genome assembly GCA_023630585.1 of Cranoglanis bouderius. Classification (NCBI taxonomy): domain Eukaryota; kingdom Metazoa; phylum Chordata; class Actinopteri; order Siluriformes; family Cranoglanididae; genus Cranoglanis; species Cranoglanis bouderius. The sequence goes on from CM042541.1 coordinate 25,557,461, forward strand.
AGCAGATTCTTGCAGACCTGCAGAGTGGGTTCATTACAGAGACATGAATGGCAGGGAGTTTCATTTACCTCATTTGGCTGATGCTTTTATCCAATGCAGCTTCACAAACATGGCTTAACTGGCTTATGTTTCAACAGGAACAGTGACAAAAGTGACATTTGCACTTAGAGCTATACCAAAATAGGGCTACAGATTGTGGTCTGTGCACACGTTTTAGAAATTGCGGACCACAAGGACCCACTTACGATCACGGCAAGTATTTAATTTTATGAACAATAAGGCAAATATGTACCATCATGTTAATTTATTTGAGCCTTTAGAGCTTTTTATTCCTGAACTTTCCACCCATCCAGATGTAGATTTGAAACACCGTGTATCGTTTATTTTTTAAAATTTCAGTTAGATGTTTCTGAGCGGTGCAGCAGAAAAGTACTATTTGCCCTATCTTCTAGATATCGTGGGTTCGAATCCTGCCGTGCTTTCTGGATGTGAGGGACAGCATTACTCTAACCCAGTTAGTCTAACCAATCGTAGATGTCTGTCAATTCATGTATGTGGAAGAGGGCAGATAGCGCTTTCTTCCGAGCGTGTTATGCTGCCCTGTCAATCAGACAGACACTCATGTATGTGGAAGAGGGTAGATAGCCCTTTCCTTCGAGTGTGTTACGCTGCACTGTGATGCAGTATGAGCAGAAATTCCATTTCAGTTTGATTAACGTTAACATTACTTGTTTTTTTTGTTTGTTTTGTTGTTTTTTTTCATTTCAAATATAGTAACTACATAATAAACATAATCTTGATACGAGTTGATTGTAAACTCCACCACCATCATATGATTAAATAAAAGCTATAGGGATATACATCACTGTCCCTTGAGAACCATGGATCTGTAGCATTGGTATGTATTTTGAGATTTACACATTTTCATTTGTGTAAATATACAGGCATCAGCTGAATTTGAAACGAAACCATAAAATTCATTGCGTTCTGGAAAAAAATAAACAAAACCTTCTTTTGAACGTAGAGCGAAGCATCATCGTGTTCTTGTGGATGTAGATGTGGATGTTCAGGAAAAAGTGGGGCTGGGCTGGTGGGAGAGAAAGCTCAGCAGTGCAGGAAGTCCCAGCAGTGCTCACTTCCAGTAAGTGTGAAGGAGGAAAGAGTTGGGAGGGTGCAGACATATGTGTGTGTTACGAGAGTGCATGCACAGGGTTAATTAGTATTGCTTTATCAGTCGGTTAATCATGTGCTTCCAGGATTTCGTAATGTGTATTACAAAATGGAGGTGCATATAAAATTTTAAATCAACCACACAGTCCTAAAGCTTCTTATCACCATATTATGTGTTGTCTGTGTTGGCTTGAAGCCATGCTGCCATCCAGAGACAGACAGACAGACAGAGAGAGAGAGATTGTGGGTGGACATGAGTGAGAGAGTGCATTAGAAGTTTACTGGAATCTCAATACCATTCGCTACACCCCAATAACACCACTTATCTGATTCTTTATGCAGTTTATGCTGCTCTTGCATTGCATTTACAACAGCGTTGCAGAAATCAGGGTGTGTGTATATAATCTAACAGCTTCCTCTTATTACCAGCATGGCATCAGTGCACTTGCTTAAACAAGACTTCTGATCCACACTGAGATTACGTTGCAATGATCTCACACTTGTATCTCCTTGCATTTGCTCTGATTAATGACATGCTATAATTAAATAGAAGACACTTTCGAATTCTCAGTGAAGTGCATTTCAGCCACACGCTTCGCCTCCCGTGGGCTGGAGGAGGCTTCGTTCTAGGGAAGAGTCTGAATGAGTCAGACGGAAAGAGTACTATCGATTTCCAAAACGTCATTTAAGCAGAGCAGGATCTCTCCTGCTTTTTAAATGGTGTGCTACTTCATCTTTCCCAGCAGAGATCCACACACACTGGTGTTGGGAATCAGCTGTTTTATTATAATAATATATCATGACATTGTTTAGTGGTTTAAGTATCATGAACACTTAACTCCTCATACAAATGGGGGGGTGTACTCTCCTTACAGTACTAGACTACATGGTTCATGGTAATGGTGCTTTTTTGAGTATAATTAAATCATAGTACTTTTACTTAAGTGGTGTTTTTGTTTATTTATTTATTTTTAAATAAAATATGCTCACTAACCCCTTCAGCCCCATAGAGTTGTTATTGCACCTAGTGGTCCAAATTGGAACTGTAACAAGCGCTAATAAAGGCCCACTGAGACAAGACTCACGCTGCCCCATGCTCACTTTATGAACATTTTCAGTGGAGGAGGAGAAACAGACAGGACAGTTAATTACAGGGTTGCCAGGGCCGTGTTTTGTACTCGAATTTGGGCTAGTTAAGATCTTGTTTTATAGCAAATAATCAGAATTAAATCTAATAAATGTGTGCAAACAAAGTGCAGACAGTGTGTCTATGATGTACAGAACTATTTCTATTGTAAGATATATTACAAAGATTAGGAGAGGGAAAGAGGAATTTTGGAGTGGTTAATGTCTGTATATCAAAAATGCATTTTCACTACAGTGACCTTGTTTCCCACGCAAAGGCTAAGTAAAAGAAGAAAAACGGATCTCCTGTTTCCAGTGCCTGATTTTTGGCTATTTTCAAGCCTGAACACAGTTGAACAAAGGTACAGCTAAAACCACTCAAGCGTACAAGCTGCTTGCTTGTACGCTGGATGATTGTGTGATTATGGGTTACTTTTTTAAAAATTCACTACATAGTAGCCTATAGCATAAGTCAAGTGTGATAGCCTCTCAACTTAATTTTGTTTGAGGTTATGTCGTTATTAATGTCGTCCTGCCACAACAAAATCTACGGTCACAAGCCGCTGTTGCGTAAACACTTCATATAATAGGCACAATCATTATAATAGATATAATAGTACATCCACAACTGGGTGCAATTTCTCTCTACAGAGTCTCTGAGCTCTTTAAAAGGTCATATATTAGGTGTATCAGAATTGGTTTGGTACATTGTTAAGAAGTGCATAGAAGAGCATAGCTGGGAAACACCATGTCAGACCACAGTACTCAATAAAAGTAAAATACTTTTAGTCATCAACAGCAGGTTTAACAAAACTCCTGAGAATGTGTTAAAGACTAAACGTTTGACTCCTGGCTGGCTCGCCAACGTAAGAAAAAAAAGATGATGCGGATGTCGAAGATCTCAATGAGGAATAACTTTATTACAGCATGGCAGTGGCAAAGTACATGAAGCACTTCAGGTTCATCGAAGTCAAAGTGAACCCTGAACAATATCAGTACAGACCTTTTATACTGTATTTCAAACCAGGTTTTCTGCATTTAATGTAAATGAAGTTTCACTCTAAATGTAAATTAAGGCTAGCAATTGATGTGATCACCTTCCGTTCTCACAGTACTGATGTCATTACAGGTGTGACCCCCAAATGATGAGGTGAGGTAGGATTGTCTAGACAGATCTCTTTCTGAATGATAATTAAACTCACGTAACCCATTGTTCAGGGATGTCCCACTGCTACAACTGATTAATGTTGCTTTAGGTGGTATTATACACATATTGCTGAGACTGAGTTGTATTGTTCCTTTGATAATTAAGCCTTTTTCAGGGATGAGCTTTTCCAACAACTACCTTGGAGTGGAATCTGTTTAGAGGCCGTCTGTAATTTCTAATAATAAAGTGACATGTGAAGGCCAATGTATGGTAACCCATACTTGGAATTTGTCCTCTGCATTTAACCCATCCAAGTTAGTGCACACACATTAGGAGTTGTGAGTAGTGAACACACACACACACACACACACTACAAACCGTGAACACACCCGGAGCAGTGGGCAGCCATTTTTGCTGTGGCACCCGGGGAGCAGTTGAGGGTTAAGGGCCTTGCTCAAGTGCCCAACAGTGGCAGCTTGGCGGTGCTGGGATTTGAACTCAAGACCTTCCAATCAGTAGCCCAACTTCTTAACCACTGAGCTACCACCACCCATACCTCTTACAAGTATGTTGTTTTGTTTTTAAATAACTGATGTACAAAGATCTGACACTGGACTAGAAACATACTGTACATCCAGGTATTAATACCAGTCCTCCATCAGCAAAGCCTTTTATACCGAGGTATGTGCTTTTATCATTATTTCCACTTATGATCACCCACATACGCATTAAAGAAAATCAAGATTCTGTATGGATTTTAGTAGCTCTAAAAATCTTTAGTGGTTCTGTGGTTTTGGGGGCTACAGGAGCCTGCTATGGGAATTTAGCTCCATCATGAAAAATGTTCACAATGCAACAAGTTAAAAGTTCAGGAGATCATTTCTAAGTGCATACACCCAGACCTTGTATAATCCAAAAACCCTTTCTTGTTGATGATTGGTGATTGATATTGATCCTGAAAACCTACCAGCAAGCCTTCCACGATTATGATAGCATTCTAACAATATATTGTGTGTAATAATTAATAATATATTCTTTACTGGTTGTATTACGAGCTCCTGTTTCCTCTGCATGCTCTCTGATTGGTTTAACCACTCAGTTGAAAGATATCTTATGTGATAATCATGCAGCTCGAGAACAAGACAGCTCTAGTTTCTGATGGGAGAGCCTGCCTTAGCCATCCATGCCTTGCTTGCTTTGTAGCTGGTAATGACTAAATGCACATGGAAGCTGGTAATGACTAAATGCACAGACATATGAAAGTAGTGCACTTACGGAGACAGCGTATCGATTACCGGACTCGCCTCTGTCTCCTCTGATCTCTGGGTTTCTCAGCCCTGGATGGCTAATTGATGCCAAGTCTTTTAGCCTGATTTTCTCTCACCCAAGCTCACATACGGTACACATCTGATATGATTTTGCAAAGGTTTTTAGGTAAAATCTTCCAAGCTTAGAATAAAGGTGTCGAATTAGGAACGTTTTGACCTTTTTCACTATCATTTTAATGAATATGTATGTCAGTAGGAGCCTATTTTAGATTAGCACTTGGGATTTAGATCTAGATTTATGAAGCACAATTCAAATAAACACACATTGATTAACCAGGCATGTTTATTTTAAGACGTGCAAGAAATGTGCTTGGAAATGCATGAAAATCAAACATGTCTCAATCAATCTGATGCTTCATAGAATATTGACACCTCATTTGCATACATTATGACGACACAAATCTACAAAGGACTTTGTAAGACCTTTTGTTTTTGTTTTTTTACATAGAAGCATCGCGTAAACGGCACAGGATGCGGACCAGCCACCTTCCTATCACTTATTTTCCCATAAAACCATATTAAATACTTATTAAATAAATGATTGTAATTATGCATACTTTTCAATATTACATTAAGTTTCACCCTTTTTTTTGCCCTGCATTTCCCAAACCTGTTCAGTTGTGTATAAATGTTAACCACACAGAGCATAGACTTAGAACAACGGCCATTTTTTTCCCAAATGTAACATTTTTAAGGATTAAAATACAAATAACACGCCTCCATTTGAATTTAAACAGTTATGAAAATCCATAGAATTCTTAGAAATGCTTCTAGTCCATAGAATTATTGTGCATCATTTTTTTTTTCTTGTTTTTGCTCTGCTTTTCAAGCTTTATTGGCAGATTTCACCTCATGACAGTTCATTTGGCTGCGCCTGTCAAATAAGACACGCCCCACGCAGACGTTGTCTACTATCTCAGAGGATGGAGACAAAGCATGCACGAGAAATCCATACTATTTTCCATACTATTGCCTGAGATATGATAAGGCATGACATGTATTTTGTAATTGTAGTGCAAGATATTCTAGACCTTTAAGATTTACGCTGTTCACATCCTCAGAAGGACATGCCACGCCCGACTGATCATCCGTGATATAAAGACGTTCTATATTACACCACATCAGCTCTCTAGGGAACACAGAAAGAGAAAGAGCAATAGAGATATGTGGTAGAAGGACGTGGTATGCGTTATTTGTGTGGATTTGCGTGATCGTGTGTTTGTGTATTTACCTGTGATTGCTAGATAAAGGATTATACTCAGACCCACAGCAATGGCCATGATACTGAAGAGGAGCGAACGCCGGCCCAGTCTCCTAGCTCCATCATAATCATTAGCCTGGGTCATGGAGCGGGACTGTCCCACAAACACACAGACACAACTTCATAAGCACTGGAGTGAGATGCTCAGATTCTCCAGAAGATTGGACGACACGGGAAAAGTACTTCAGTACAGTACTTCATTTAAAAAAATAAATAAATAAACATGAAATACACCCTTTAGTTGATATAAGGGTTCTTGATATAAACCTGATATAAGGGTTCTTGACTTCCTAGTGGGCATCTACTTAGGGCATTGACCCCTACCTACACAGCATACATTTCGTCAGATTTTTCACATTTTCTCCCCAGCTAGACATTTTAAACCATACTGAATAATACATCAGTGGAAACCTTATTTCTTGAAACCTAAGGATTGATCCTGAAAGATCCAGTGTTTTCCGGAATTTGGCTCATCACCTGCTTTCTCAAAATGACCTGCTTCCAAGTTGCAATTCCTTGCTTCATTCATGCAGTTTCACTCGATTATACTGTAGGTCTGAATTTAAGGCCTGACATACTGTGGGGAAAAAGCAAATCCAAAATATATCCTTGACCCATGTCATTTTTAAGAAAAAATTTTCAGTAAAATGAGTATACTGAGGGAGAAGTTTCAACTCATGGGTTTGTACAATTGTATTATCACCATTGTCTTTACAAGAGTCCATCTACACATGTACAGGCATGTATGCACAAGGATGTGTAGGTCCAAGCGTGTGTATACATTTGTGTATACAGACTATGTTTGTGTTTATGTGTATCTAAGTCTAGTATTATAGGATTAATGGATATTTTTAACTGACTTAATTTTTACAGACTATGATGCATCTGAGCAAGGAATAACGAATATTACTATTACTACTTCTACTACTACTACTACTACTACTACTACTAATAATAATAATAATAATAATAATAATAATAATTCCTCACAGGAAATCGAATCAATTTGAAAGCGCAGGTAAAATTAAGAATGTTGAACATTTGCATCAGCACATTATTGAGGCACCATTACTTCTGACATCATTAACTGTGAGTTTACTGACGTTTAGGTCACTAAATTTGGGTGCTGAGAAAAACGGTGCACGAGTTCTGTACGTAAAAGCTATTGATTTTTTTTGTTTATGTGTTTGTTTTTTTTTACTTTTCTCCTGTGATACTGGACTTGACGGACACCCTGTATGTGTTTATAGGCCTATGCTTGTGTGTGTATGTTTACATGTAGGCCCATAGTAATAATTTGTTGAACTGTGTGTTTATGCTTAAAATAACCTAATAAATAGCCCAATTGATCACCAAAAAATATATATATATATATGAAAATGAATCAATACAGAATATACGTGATATGCAAATTACTGGATATTTAATATATTTAAATATTGACACTCGTTTTAAAAGAAATACTGGACTAATACTAAAATATAGCATATACTTTCAAGAGGTTTTATTTGTTTGTTTATTCATTTAAGTTAGTTAGAGTAAAGAAAACACACCTAGGGTGTGGTACCTGGCTTTTAGGGTCATTAAGCTGATGGCAGACTCACCGCATGTGAGAAGTACAGCGCGATGACGTTGAGCGGCAGTGCGGGACAGAAACAGGAGAAGAGCGCGAGCCACATGTAGCTGCGTGGCTCGGGCTCGTTGCGCTCCGGTGCGGGAGAGCGCGGCGGGGACGGAACACTTCCGGTCCCTGTGGACTTGTAGCTGTTCTGCTCTACGCTCAGGGATTTCAGCGACTTGACGCTCGGCCGGCGTGAGTCGGAACAGCTCCCGAATCCGTCTTTACCGTCGCTCACGACGACGCCAAGAAGTTTCTGCGTGTCTCCGAATTCCGCCGCGACGACGCCGCCTCCGCCTCCGCCGCGCTCGCCCATGGCACTCCTCTCAAACTCGGCATCTGTATTGATGGCCATTACTGTAAAAATTCGGAGCTCGGACACAGAAAAACACGGAGCTCCTCTAAATGAAACATATGATGCTTGGGTTTAATTAACCCCCTGAAGCGCACCCTTTTCTAACAGGAAAGATTGATTGCACATCCGACTCCTTCATTAAACTTTCAACAAAGCTGAGTTTGTATTAAGAGAAGCACAGAAAAGTAGACTGTCCTGCATTGAGACAGAGGTTTTAAGAGCAAGACAACTCTGTGGTAAAGGTCTGAATGCTTTATAGTGGTCAGGACCGAGCTCGCGTTCTGATTGGTGGAATGTGCATGATTGCTTCACTCCCTCTCCCGTGCAGTTAAGGTACAGTGATATGTACAGTACATTACATGTATTTATTGAGGTGTTCTGTGTTATGCTGCTACAGTTTGTGGACACCTGAACCCTCGCAACCAACAACCTCCACTCTTCTGCGAAGGCTTTCCACTAGATTTTGGAGCGTGGCCGTGGGGATTAGTGTTCATTCAGCGACAAGTGCATTAGTGAGGTCAGGCACTGAGGAGGTCTGGGGTGCAGTCGGCGTTCCAGTTCATCCCAAAGGTGTTGGGGTTGAGGTCAGGGATCTGTGCAGGACACTCGAGTTCTTCCACTCCAGCATTGGACATTGGCAAACCATGTCTTCACTGTCATGCTGGAACAGGTTTGGGCCTCTTAGTTCCAGTGAAGGGAAATTGTAATGCTACAGCAAACAAAGACATCCTAGACAATTGTGAGCTCTCAACGTTGTGGCCCACATATGGGTGTGATGTTCACATACTTTTGGTATAGGGTTGCAGCGGCCCAAAATCTGGTAACATGCTGTTAACTGTAAGTAATATTACGCGTGCGTGGTCCCTTACCAACCCAATTTGCGTCAAGTCAACCTGTCCCAACGGTACCTGTTGCAGCTGGGTTGTGAAAATAACCCAGCTTTTTTTTTTTTGAGTGTATTGCAAGAAATACATTTTTGAAATGTTACCTTTTAAGTTTTAATGTGCGTTTTACTGAATTTCTATGAATTCACCTAATCAGCTCATAAACAACCCTTCCTGAGTGGAAGTGGGTTTGTTAGAGCAGGGAAAACACTAAAATATGCAGGACAGGGGGTACTCCAGGCCCAGGGTTGGGAAACTGAAATGAATTGTAGAATGTTACTCAGGTGAACATCTTAACATGTAGTCAGTGATACCCGGTCGACTTTGTTCATACAATATTAGAATATAGTAATGATGAAAAATTCTCTAAATTCATCATCACTACATTAGAATATAGTGAATATAGTGAATTTTCCAGGTGCTCTTATTATAATATATATTTTCAGCGTCCCACACCCATTCTTTGGTTAATAATGGTTAATAATGTTCCATACCTATGACAGCCTACTCTGCTTATCGGATGCCTAAGGTATAAATAAAACCAAACACTGCGTTTAACTACAAACTCCTTCATTTTCAGTAAACGCTTTATCCTGATCAGCGTCGCTGTCGATCTGAAGCCTATCCCAGGAACACGGGGTCTAAATGGGATGCCAGTCCATCACAGGGCACCATGTGCACGCACACACATTCACACCTAGGGGCGATTTATCTTATCTAGTCCACCTACTGGCATGCTTTTGTTAGGTGGGAGGAAACCGGAGCACCAGGAGGACATGGGGAGAACATGCTGAGAAACTCCACACAGATGCTCAACTGGTGCCAGGATCATTTTCAGAGCTTCCTTCTTCTTTGCAGTGTGATTGTTTGCCTACAGAATTGTAAGAAAAATACTTTCTACACAGATTTTCCTGCCACCTTTGAAAACCCGGCAATAGCACCAATCTAATGGCAGTGGTAGCTCAGTGTTTAAGACGTTGGGCTACTGATCGGAAGGTCATGAATTCAAACCCCGCACCCCCAAGCTGCCACTGTTGGGTCCTTGAGCAAGGCCCTTAACCCTCAATTGCTCATGTATAAATGAGATGCAAGTCGCTCTGGATAAGGGTGTCTGCCAAATGCCGTAAATGTAAATGTCTAATGGCAGATCTTTCTGTAGCCAGGCAGGAAGTGACAAATTCTGGACAGAAATTTAGGCTTATTGGGGAAAATGAAATGCTTTTCGGTCAGCCTTGACAAAAGGGCAAGCAACGCTTCTTTAGAATATAATAAACACTTTTTCTTTCTTCATTCCTTGTGGATTTTCTTTTATTAATGGTGAGAAAGCTTAGACAGAAACTACATATCAATATATCTGAATTCACCCTATTCTTCATCTTCTACTGTACATCATCTGGTTATTAATCTATTACAGTTTCATACAAGACAACAAAATGGTGAAACGGTGCTCTAGTGAACAGGGCGTGGTTCTTGACATACAGCTGGTCTTGGAATACCCCTTTTGCCCTGTATATTTTCCTGCTCTCACACACCCACAACTCCGAAACTGTCTCTTAATTAAACAATTAGTTGAATTAGGTGTGTGAAAGCAGGGATACTCCCAGGGGTTCTCTAAGGATGAGGGTGTGAACGATTTTGGGAACATGTTTCATGGAATTCCCCTGTGTTTATAATAAATCAGCTAATTAACATCGCTCTCTGACTTGAGTGTGGTAGAGCAGGGAAAACACTCAAATGTGCAGGACAGGGGGATCTCCAGGACCAGGGGTGGAAATCTGTCATTCAGCAGACAGTAGAGTTCCACATGGGCTCTGGATCACTAGGGCTCTGGATCATGGATCAAAGAAAGAGTTGGAGTGAAGTCAGATGGAGGACTGCTGTAAGCTTTTCTCAGGAGGCCCTACATTACTCCAGGACCAGGATTATTAATCAAACTGAGCCAGAAGCTAACAAACACGTCTTGTTTTATTGTTAGGTGTATTTTGAGAACACATTTTGTGTATGCATAGTTTTCCCCCCTCAGTAGGACAAACAATAAACCCAATAAATAACAATAAATAGATGTAGAAAAAAGAATTGGTGTTTGTTGCAATGGCTTGTTGCAATTTCCTGTCGACACCCCCAAATGTGGATGAAGCTGGGGCAGGTGTACCTCAATGGTTAAGGCATCGGGCTAATGATCGGACAAAGCTCTACCAAGCCACAACTGTTGGGTCTTGTTGGGACTGTTGGGTTGCCTCACTTGGATAATGTGAATAAATATAAAGTTGCAAGGCTTGGCTCTGACCCATAGGCATCGTCCCAAATGGTGCCCTAAGCCATGTAGTCCACGCATCCACGATGTGCGACCGATCGAGTGCTTGAGGGTGTAAAAGCGAGCATTTTGGACAGTCCTCAAGACTTTGATTATATTCTGGTTCTGTTTCAGTGTAGTGCTCGCAATTCATTGATAATGGCAGAGAGTCCAGTAATTGCAATCATTCCTCACTCAGATCCTTGTGCTGAATATATGAGAAATAGAGATAATGGTTGAGGTGTGATAACCAATAAAATATTAAGCTCTGTTTTCCAGTCGGAGACCAGTGGAGTTCATAATCATTTCACCAATCACACCAAAAAACAAGCAAATTGCATAACATGTAAATGATGTACCATTGCAAAATCAGACATGTAAAACGTGTGTAGGCTATAAAATGTGTAGGCTATAAACATACAGTAAGTCAAGTAACAGTGTTGGTTTGATCAATCTTACCAGATTTCTTTCACAAGTCTTTACTGCTTCTTGATGACGTTACATTAAAATGGAAGGACAATTCATTTTATTTGAACATCTTTTTGATCATCACTGATATTAACATTGCTGCATGGACTTTAATTTGCTCTCACCAAAAACAATTTTCTGTGGGTTTTGGGTAAGAGACTACTGTTGAGTCTGCTTCAGTGTGGGTTTCTCGAAATGGTGCAGTAAGGGCACTTAGAGAGCACTTGTGAGTATCCTTTAGAAGCCATAAATGAGAAATGGCACACCCTATGGCCTTGCAGACCTTGCAGACCTTGCGGGCACGTACAAACGAGAACTACAAGACTGCAAGTGTGTCAGGGTTTGTAAAAGGGCAAAACTTGTATGTGCATATACACTAGGTGGCAGTGCGGCATATATAAAACCAGGATTTACAGGAAATGGAGTGAAAAAGGGAACGGCCGAAAACAAAGGAGGGTTGAATAGAAATAATGAATATGAACTTTGCTTGTGGACAGGAACGATCACTCTGTGTAAAGTGTTTCCAAACCCGAAAGCGTTTCTGAAGTGCTTTCACTCATCTGTATTAGCATTAAGTGGCTCGTGTATTGAAGCACTTCAATTTCAACTGGTGTTTCAATTCACAATACTCACGATCACAGCATCATGGACGCATTAGAACCTACAAGCTGATTAAATTATTAAATTGACGATTATAATGATAGCTACATTATTTTTCTGTTAAAAAAAACAAAAAAAAACATTGCCAGCCAGATTGTTTTGTGCTGAGCACTTCTATCCTAGTGATTAGGTAGATAGCACGATAAACACCAACAACAGAAACAGTACTGGATTTCAGATTCAGCCTTCGGTTTTAGCGTTAGTCTGCATATCCAGCAATCTAAAGAGTCGCATTAGCATTTAGTTTGCATAGCAGTCGCGTTTTGACGTCATAAACAATTTGAGAGTAAAACTATTAGTATGATTTGTACAGACAACAAATCCCTTTTCACCAACCTGTCTCCGGATCCACTTGACTGAAAATGACTCGGTCAGTATTACCACTCAGTATAATATTAAATAATGAACAATATAATCAGGGCATATATGAATGAAATGTTATGTTTGTAATGTCAACATTAACAACGATCCGTCCTCTATCGAGCACTACTTGTGGTGGACATACTCATTAATCAACACCTTCTGACCAATCAGAATCATGAATTCAGTGTTACTGTGGTAAAATGTATTTATTTACATTAAAAAAAAAAAGTTAAACATAACATAACACAACATGAGTCAATAAGGTCAAATGAATTATGTAAAAGAACACTAATTTCTTCTACAATTACACAAGGGTCCTAAAATGCATGTTTTCTCCATATAAATGCCATATGGAACTATGGCACTTGGAACTTGTACTAACGTGTTATATATATATATATATATATATATATATATATATATAAATAAATATATCTGCCTTTTTAATAAAACTTTAATTTACCAATACAGCTTGTATTTCATGAGTATGCCATACATACAATTCCATAATACACATATGAACAAGAATATTTTATTTTTCAAATATTACAACCCTGACAAAGTTAGCAAAACCTTATGAAATTTAACCCATTTTGCTCTTCACATTTTGACCTGCGGCCTCTGTAAAACTGCATCCATGTCATGTGATTTGATCACATGGTGTCACTATTAAGGTTTAGCAATAACAATGTTACCTTACTCATATTAGAGAATATGGCTCAACCATAGGCGGCAGTCCACCCAAAGTCAGTGATCGGATATGGAGAGCATTAGTCAGAGAAGCAAGCAAAAGGCCAAGGGTAACTCTGAAGGAACTGGAAAGATCCACATCTCAGATGGGAGAAACTGTTCACATGACCTACCATACCCCGGACACACCACAAAGCTGGGCCATGGAAGAGTGAGAGAGTCATATGGAATCCCTTTTAGAGAGCCAAGAGGCATGCTGAAGACTCAGCAAACCTGTGTAAAATGGTTCTCTAGTCTGATGAGTCCAAAATTGAACGCACAAAGCACTACACTTGGTGGAAACTCGACACTGTGCGTCATGCGAGAACACCATCCCCACAGTGAAGCACGGTGGTGGTAGCATCATGTTGTGGGGAGTGGAATGGTTTAAAACGAACAACTTCTAACAAAAACGACCCAGGCAAAGCGCAAGCTGCAATCTGATTGAGAACATGTGGCAAGATTTGAATTATGGTCTCCATCTAACATGGCAGAGCTTTTTGCAGCAAAGAGTGGACAAAAAATATCAGGATCCAGAAACATCCCAAAAGATTTGTAATCACAGGCAGAGGTGCTTCTAACAAGTATTGACACAGGGTGCTGGGTTTTTTTTTTTTTTGGTTTGTTTAATAACCTTTGTGTCAAAGTGAAAAATGATTTACTTTCAAATATTAGATCTTTTGTGTAAATCAAACTGTTAGAAATGTTAATGAAGTCCATTTCAGTTGCAGGTTGTAACACTACACAATGTGGAAAGGTGCAAGAGGGGGGTGAATAATTATGCAAGACACTGTATTTAAATGAGTGCTACAGCTGATGAATATTAGGAAAAGAACTTGCATGTACACTGTCAATCAGTACCTGTCTGGATATACAAGGTTTTTAAACTGATATTTTCCCCCACAGAGTGTTTGAATTAGCTTCTGCTGGTATGTGTAGTTCATTATTACATTTTCTGTAAACATGTATCCAGCCTCCCCAGCCTGAAAATGTTTCAAAAGTCTGGAAAGCAAGAGCAGGACAAAGCTGACCACAACAGCTCTTCAGCTGGCAGCTTTAGCATGTGAATAGGAACATAAAGTTTGCCAGAGAAGAACTGATGTAGGTTAGCCAAGAGTTACAGACTCGATCCATCTTCCCCAGTCCTGAATGTTCGCCTACCTGCAAGAGGAGAGAGAGAGAAGAAAGTCCTGGGTTAAATATAAGCAACAATACTTTGGCGCTTACAAAAGGCCATTGATCAACGTATGGAATCTACCACCCTCTTATCAGCCCCATACAGCTGCTCGAGCATAAAGTTAAACAAACCAGCTATTGTCCAAGGAACGTCTATGCCTATAATCATCCACATATGGGCACGGGCATTCCATGCACAATACGAACGCCTGTTAACGTGACTCAGAGAGTCACGACCAACATGACCATCTTTGGAATTCCCCGGGCTTGCTGGGAGTAGTCTTACTGGTATAGTAGTGAGGAGTTGAATACCAACGTCTTCCAAGGAACCCTTATTGCATCCAAAACCCCAGGTTCCAGTTATGCTGCCACTAATTACATTAATTTAATATATTATTAAGATTAGGAAAGTCTAGATCTATGGATTTAATTATACACATAATACAAATATATTACTGACTTATATACGATATATGCTAGAAAGTGGACTTGAATCTATTAATATCAAGGTTCGCTTCTATCACATTATCACATATCGTTTGTGTCCTAGTGAAATTTTCCTGAGAGAATATTTTGAACAAGTGTTTTCTCTTGACATTCCAACACCCGGGTGCGGGAAAGGTGTGTTCGCTATTGTTCGATTCGGGCGATGCTTTGATGTCTAACAAGTAACGAGCCAAAGCTTCTGTAGATCGCAAGTTTTGTCAACATTGCGCACAGTATTCATTAGCTTTTCATCTTACAACAAAGCGCGTGTTGGGAATGTCTAGTGCACGACATCTGTGGGTTCTGTGTTCTCCACTTATAAGATGATGCATACCAGATTTAATCAAGATGACTGTAAACAGGCCAATTTGGTTCTCTAAATGAACCTGAGAACTGGATTAGTGTAGACGGATTGAGTTATCGGAGACAACTATACGCTGCCATTTTGTCTGGATAGGGCAGATACATCAAGACATGAAACCATGATCAGTGAGTCAACGATTTTCTAATGAGAATATTAAAAATCCTTTTGGAGGGGTGCAACAGACAAGTGTTCCTCCTGTCGTCGGGAGGTAGCAGGTACAAATCCTGGTGATGCCACAGCCATCCAATAGAGCAAAATTGGCTGTGCTCTCTGGGTGGGAGGGGCAAAGTCTCTCTCCCCTGTCAATCACAGCGACGCCACCTAATCACAGGTGTCTGTGAGCTTGTGTATACAGAAGAGGGCGGACAGAGCTTTCCTCTCAGTGGGTTATGTTGCATTGTGACATTGTATGAGCAGCAGTTAGGAAAGACGTGGTTGGTTGGCTGGCTTCACGTGTCTCGGAGGAAGCACGCGTTTGCCTTCACCCTCCGCACCCAGAGGTGGCCGAATTGGAGAAAAATGCCGAGGCCCGGGTTCGATTCCCGGTCAGGGAACCAACCCAAACCACTGGAGGGTTGCACAAGCCAGTGCACTCTCAGTGCTGGTCCCAAGCCAACAAAATGGGGAGGGTTTCTTCAGGAAGGGCATCCGGAGTAAAACGTTCCAGAATCAAAATATGCGGGCGGGTGATCTGCTGTGGTGACCCCGAACGGGAGTAGCCGAAAGAGGAAAAAAAAAAACTCTAGCTACATTTTCCTAGCAGATGTTTTTGAATGTCGGCTCATCTGCATTTTGAATCACTGATTTATCGGCACTGCAACAGCCGAAATCCTGAGCACAGATTTTAACCACTGTTTTAAGTGTAAAATAATATAAGGGTGCCGATCATAACAGGGTGTGATGTCCCCGTAAAGTTAAAATGAAACCAGTAATATTAACGGCTGCTTAAATAATTAGTAGTTGTTTCCGTTTTTCCTCCTGATAGCAACTACTGAGAGGCCACTTGTGGGTGAAAATTGGACTCTTGGATGAACATGCTCTATGCATAATCAGTCACTGGCAAGTTTTAAGCGACACAGCGCTGGCAGCCATGACTCACTCGTCCCATTTGCTCTTTTTTTTTTTTTTTTTTTTTTTAGATTTAGATGCAATTTCTTCAGCAGTTGGGGATTTAATATTCAGTACATGATATTAAACATTTCACAGATCACCATGGGCTGGCATTTTGGTCATTTTTAAAATTCAGCCACAGATTTTAGACGTTGTTTCTCCCTTTTTTTTTTTTTTCTCGCCACGCTTATGGTCATTGGTCCAGAGCAAATAAGAGGAACGGTATCACTATGGTTTTGACTCACGACTAAGGTCGTGAGATCAAACCCCAGCACCACCAAGCTGCCACTGTTGGGCCCTTGAGCAAGGCCCTTAACCGTCAACTGCTCAGATGTATAAATTATATAAATGTAAGTCGCTCTGCATAAGGGCGTCTACATTTACATTTACGGCATTTGGTAATGTTTACCTGAAGGTAAATGCTCCAGAATTGACTCGGTCCTTGAATGGACTTGCATTAAACGAATCGAGATTGCTTTATGAATGTGATTTTGTGTGCGGCCCTAGTACACCAGTATACATAACCTGAAGTGTGGGAAAATGTGTTCTTAAATACCAATGAAGGAGAAAGCTGAAATGTAAGCATCCAGTGTTTCCAGACACTCGATATGGCTTCTCGGGTCCCATTAAGCGCCTTAATTCTAACTGTGCTCATCAGCTTACAGACATCCAAGATGGTTTCAAAGCACAGAACAGCTGGATTTAATACAGTGGGGAAAAAAAAAACAACTAAAGGCATACAACGCTCTCAATGTCCCGTAATGAGTCTCTCCTTTCCTTCCGCGAACAGAGAGTTGAGAATGCCTGGCATTCTTGAGATTCCTCCTGCACATGTTAGAAATTCCTCACCCGCTCTGCCTGTTCGGCTCACACGCTCCAATCAGGGATGGATTTTGACTTTTTTTTCTCCCAACTCCACAGAGAGTTAAGGGAAAACCTTTCTTCACATTAATTCTTGTCCAAGGACATAGGTAGAAATTCTTGGGCCTAGACAGCCCCGCTCTACGCTCCCGTATATCGTGTATATTGTATTTAATGTGTACAAAATGCATTCGGATATCATAGTGAAATCCCTGTGGGTCTTCTTCCTCGTTCCGACGTCACTAACCAGGTCCGGAAAAGACTACATGAAGCAGCAGATCTTAACCATACAACAACAAGTCTGTATCGAGGTTATGATGCGTCATGCCTGCGAAAGCCCATTAATCAATCCATCGCCGAAGACAAATCAGATCTGCTGAATCATATTACTTCCCCAACCGGTGCTAGATCATTCTCGTTCCCCTTTGCAACCTTATTTCCTCTCTTTGGTAGTAATCTACGATTCTTTTGCTTCACTTTCTGTTTTGTGTCCTCACCCCTCCCCCTCCTCAAGCACAGACATCAATAAGCAGGCAGACACAGGAACGCCACAGGACAAGATAAGGCTCTCTGCGTCAGCACGCCAGCCATACACGCCATCGTGCCTTTGTGCTTTTACAAAACACGCAGCATTATAAAGATGCCCTCGTAACAGACCAGCTGCATCCTGATCTGGCTTTGAGTCATAAAATGTTCCAGGCTGACTAACAACAAATAAATCAAATCCACTCTCCGCATTATTCACCCTTAACTATAGTAATCATGGTAAAATCTTACTCATGAACAACTGTGATGCATCAGCTGGTGGGGGTAATAACAGATCAATAAATCGAGAACGTCTGCATTAATTCCGTCCCCACTGCTCCCGTCATCAGTCGATCGATTGACATATCGGTTGTGGGTGCAACCCTGCAATGCGTGGACTGAAAAAGGAAACTTTTAGGTCAGCCAGCTAAATCCTAAACCGCTCTTCTTTTAGCTGGAATCCAATCTCATATCCTGAGCATGTATAAAGACATTTAAAGTATAGATGCAGCACAGCATCTCATTAGAAGGCGAGTCGTCAACCGGCCACACCCTGAACTGTGGCCTCGTGGCACTTGTGCCGACACGAAGGAGGTGAACGAGCGAGAGGGCGGAGCGAGGGAGCGGAAATGGAGGACGGCCAAGGTGTCTCAATCAATCTCTACGGTTCGAGGAAGAACGCAGTATCAGCGTGCCAGAGGCTGATTCAGAACGACGACATGACGGAGCACTGACCTCACACGGACTCTTCGAGGAAGGATGTGCAAACGTCCTGGCAGGATTGCAGTCAAGTCGTTTAGCTATAAAGACAACATCCTGTTGCGTCAAGAAAGGTGACGTCTAATGTTTGTACACTTCCTTGTGCTGTTAAGCAATAATCAGGGGGGGTTAAACATGTACACAAAATGACATCATGAACCAATTACTCTCCTTTAATCTGCGTGTTAACCTGATTAAATTTTTTTTTTTTTAAAAAGAGTACGCACTCGGGTAGGTTTATCAATTACAACCTTCTTTCCCAAACCCTTGGGTTATTAAACCCTGTTAGTCTTCCTAACGTACGGTTCAGGGTGGGGTGACTGACTAATACCTGACTGCTGTGTCTGTTGACCAGAATCAGTGGAGCTACTGGAAAAGTAGGATGTAGAACCGTCAACGCATTATCACTAATCTAAGTGTGTGATCGGAATGTTTATCGCCTTGTCCATTTTATCGATTTTACACCAAACACCCACAGCGTAATTGCTTGCAAGCATGGCTTCTAGATTATACTCTGATCGACACGAAAAGCCCTCACGAACGTGCGAGTGCGAGTTATGTGGAACGATTTTGCAATCGAGATGCAGCTGAAACGGAGCAAGGCGTGGTCTTGAACCAAAAATAAATAAATAAATAAATAAATAGATCTCCTCCTCGTTTACTTTAAGGCCTTAACAAAAAAAATCTGGGTGTGTACTTGGTTTCAGATTTGAGGAGTAGGCCAAGCTATTGGGCCTTACTTCGAAACAGGACATATTTTGGACATGTATCTCAAGGAGCGATGACATGACGATAAGAACGATGAATCGTTTAAGGACAGCCAGGGATAGCAAGTTTTGGAAGTGAGTATCCACTAATTTAAAAACCAGGTGTTTCCTACATCTGTCAGGCTTCGTAAAAGGTGGTGCAAGTTTAAAACGCCACTCAAGGACAGAGTTTATTCGACCTGCTCGACAGTAGACGACATTTTCCACAGTGTGTGCTGCAGCTTTAGCACTGAACTGAAAGCGAGCCACTGACAAAATGGCATTCCTCCTCCTCCTCCTCCTCCTCTTAGCTGACTGCTAGATGGGGAGAATTACATAAGGACACACACTCTGTCAATGCCTCTAATCCAAATCAGGAAAACACTGCTAAGCACACAGACACGCTGGCAACCGAGCAGCAATAACGTTACACAAATACTGTCAGGGTTATTCATGCCAACTAAGTCGAAGTTTGCCTTAATATCATCAGGTTCTGCTCGGTCATGACTCCATTTGTGCCACATTACACAGTGATCCGAGTTTTAGCAGTTGCTTAATATGTAGTTTGACCTCAGTGTTATTATTAACTAGACTTGACTTATGAAAGGTGAACAGAGTTAGGACAGTTTTTGCACCGCCTAGTCTTCTGATCAGCCCTTTTTTTCTGTCTCTCTCTCTCTCTCTCCCCAAGTTTGGACACTGTGCCAAAACCTGCATTGTATAACGTTTACCCGATTAAGCTCCCGAGCAACAAAGAATCGCGCTTTAACAAGATGATAAAACTAATCTTCTCGCGTCCGTAAGCCATTTTTCCCTTTTTTATCTTAACCAACGCCCCACCTCGAGTGACTCGATTCAGAGTCGATTCATTTCCTATAGCCTTTCCTACACGCACCAAGATTCATTCCGCAAACTGAACACAGCACATGATAAGATGAGCTTATAAAAGAATAAAAGTTTTTCTTTTCTTTTCTTTTTCTTCAAGTAATATCTCACCTCTCTAGATGGGGGGGAAAAAAAACCCAAAAAAAAAAAACCCGGATCCTTTTCTCAGCGTCTCTCACTCCGCCGGCGTCTCCGATCAGCTGGCGAGAAGTGACGCGATTTGTAACAGCTGGCTTCTGCTGCTCCAACGTCAAAGGTTACGGATGACGATCGAGTTCCGTGGCTTCGACTCCAGCCAATAGCGAGCAAGCGAAGGGGGCGGGCTCAATCTCCGCTGACCAATTGGAATCGTCGTTTTTTTTTTTTTTCCAACGACGGTTCGTGTTCTGCCCAATGAGACGCGTGTGAAAGTTTCCCGAACGCGAAAGTTCTTTTGGGTGAGGCTTCAAGGCCTCGAAAAATAACGTAATAATCAAAGGCGCAATAATCGATCATTTTCATTTCTTACTAATACAAATAATGTTTAAATTATGCTAAAAAATAATTTTAAAAATAGTTTTTACGTAGCTGGAAAAAAAAAAAACAGTTTGGAAACCTCACTTCCGGTCCGGAAGGTTTGTTTATATATGGATTGGCCTCTTGTCAGTCATTTTTATAGACATGTCCCCAAAAACCTCCCTCACATCTGCCGCGTCCCCTACTATCTGTCCTTAATAGTATCCGAGATTAGAATTTCATGACATTCCTTGCTAATGGTAACTTTAGTTAGCATGCTAACTCTGGTTGAACCACTATACGTTTTGGCGTGGAGCTTTGTTTACATACGTGGGTAGAAATTGGAAGTAAAAAAATATATATCATTCAAATCTTATTGAACCCCACCCATTTAACAGTTACAGACCTTTTTTTTTTGTCACTCGTCTTCCTTAATGCACATTTAAAGTGATTGTAAAGAAACGAATTTTATTTGTAGGTCTGTAGACACTCACACCGTCCCACTGTAGCTCCCTTATGTGGTTTAAAGATCAGATCAGATTAACTGCCATTTTCTTCTTATTTTCTAACTTAAGAAAAAAGTTAAGACTATTTTGAATTCCCAAAAATTCTTCTTAAGAATGTCCTTTTTTTTTTTTTTTTTTGTCTTAAGATTGATCCTAAGACAATGTTCTTAAAAATCATCATAAATAACTTCGTAAAGTTAGGATAACTGCAAACTTGCTGTAGATTCCCAAAGGGTAAGATTTTTTAATTAATTTATTGGGAATGAATGTATTAAAAATTGAAAAATTATCAAATTTGCAACATAATAAATCGTGAATTACTTCTACAATATTTTACTTGTATAAACTAGCATACTTGGCTCACTGGTTTCCACTTTCCAGCAAGTAAATTCTCCTATGATGGTTAATGTCGGTTAATGCCCTTTACATTTGAATGAATAATCGGGAGGTGATTGTTACTTAAAAAATAAAAGATAATAAATTGATACATTTTAAAATTTGGCAATATTGAATTTGTTGTAGCTATTACACTACTGTCATTTTATTCTTAGGGGAAAAAAATTAAGATGTTCTTAAGAAAATATTTGAGAATTTCTTAAGAGTTTTTCAAGAATTGCACTTAGGAACATTCTTACGAACTTCTTAGAATTTATCTTAAGAACTTTCTTCACTTCTTTCTTAAGAAGATTTTTGTGAATCTGGCCCCTGGACTGACACTGTGTCAACAGGCAAAGAGATTTTATGCAAGCTTGAGCTGAAATTAACTGCATTAATTACACTATTGACTACTCTAGTTTTATATATAGCTACTATAGCTAAATAAAATATTTTAAAAAACACAGGTTACCGTGTGTGGAGTTTTGCTTGTTCACCTCCAGGTTCATCAGCTTCCTCCCACCTTCTAAAAAACATGCCAGTAAGTGGATTGGTTAAGATATATTTATGGGAATGTTTGTGTGCGCATGATGACCTGCAATGCACTTGCATCCCATCCAGGGCGTATTCCTGCCTCATGCCCAATATTCCTGGGATAGGCATTGAATCCACTATGACCCTGACCAGGATAAAATGGTTACTGGACATGAGTGAAAAGTTCATTTCCAAGTTATGTGTTATGTCAAAGGGCTTAAAGAATACATTTCAGATCACAGGCTTATCTATAAAACATGTATGTACCAACTAGCACTTAAAAGCCATGTATAGCCAATTTATAACTTCAAATTATTTTTGAAAATGAAGTAATGACAGTGTTTCAACCTCACTTCACTTTGTATCTCCTTCTCTTTCTCTGCTCCCGGTCTGAACTTTGCTAATGTAATGAAGACAACCGGGTTGGGGACATCCCCATCCAGAGCTGTTCGGATAAATTTAGCCTGTCCCTTTGCCTTGGATTCCCTTCGTCTATGTCGTCCCCCCCTCTCTGGTTCTCAATCATTTGCCAACAATGGAAACTTCGTATAGGGGCTGAGCTTAGACATAATCACATCACTGGCCAGCAGAAACTAATATATTGCACACAAAGTGGAAACACAGATATACAACTCGTCTGATGAAAATGTGGAAAGATTTATTACTGAAACTTTCATTGCCAAAACTGTGTAACACTCATATGATCTTTTGGCATACAACTTCAAAAACACAAAATAAACTGATTATGTCAGATGCTCCCAATGTCCATGATATGCCGTCTGGCTTTTATCGTTGATATTCTCCTGCTTTGTTTATGGGTTATGTTGTCCATGTGCCTAACTGTAACCTTTATAACTGTTGCTAAATTTGTCTCCCTGGCACAAGTTACGTTCCAGCGAGGTGCTTGAACTGATGGCTCTATTCTAAGTATAGGCTCAGTTTCCGACCCATAATCAGGTGTTACGTCAAATTGCTTATCAGCATTCTTCACAAAGAGAAATGACACTTGCCTGACAGAATATGTATTATTTTGGGTCTACTTATTACCCAGATTGAGGTGTTTAATGAAGAGCATGTTTTATATAAGCACATTCATATATGAAATATATGTTGCTGTATGCTATTACCAGTTTATAAGGTACACTTAACTTATACCTATATTCATTTATTACGTGCACCTACCATATAACTGAACGTTACATGAGTTCACTTACTGGCTGTTGCTCAACTGTCACTACACAGACCACCATTAGGACCACCAGTGACACTGACATGAAAGTATCTTTGTAGGTGTGGGTGTGGAGTTTTCTTGCATATTACTTTTTAGGGCAGTGGAATTTGTTCACAATAACACACAACACAATACAAAGCAACAAACAAGTTGATTGTAACAGAGCTGCCCAGACATTTCTTTTCTTTTTTATGGAGATGTATGTGAATAAAGTCAGTGTTAGGTCAGACTAAACACCTTAAGGCACACTGTAGACGCAGTGTTGTGATGCGATCCGTTATTTTTATACCATATAATACTCTGACTCTGTTAGACATCCTATCAATCATTAATCATTCATTTTGCCTGGCTGTGCTACTGCATGTGACTGTACAGTTTTTCAAGTGTTCAATAAAAGGGTAGAGTATGTGCAAACACTGTGTACATCATAGACATTACATTTTTCATACGTTACAATAATTGGAGTAGTTTGCTAATTATTATGACAGTGTTTATGACTAAATGTCGACCGTGTTACCAGGCTTTCTCTGGATCTGAATATTCATAAAACGTGCAACATGCTACAGTTTCCCACCTCCACGGTGCTCTTTAGGTGCAGATTTCATTTTGATATGGAATATTTTCTTGAACAAAACTTCAGGCCCCTCTAGGGGAAAACAAAACCTTTTGCCTAACTTTACAGGAAGTAAAACTAAACAGGCCAACTTCAAAGGAAATCATTTGCAGTTACAGTTACAGAGCGTTATAAAAAAAACAGTTTTACCTCCTCTCCTCCTCTCTTAGGTTACTTTATCATGTAGATGATGCAGCTACTTGCTGTTGTCCCCCGCCCCCCCCCCCCCTTTTGAAGGGGTCGGCGCATGCGCACACCACCCAGTGTATTTCCGTTCCGCGGAACAACAATGTGGGCGGGGCTCGGTTTCCATAGTGACGCGTCCCACGTCTAAACACTCTTGTTGACCTATCAGTTCACCTTCAGTTTTCCCTGCTTTAAATCTGAACATTTCAGAATTACTTTTTTATATCTTTGGCTCGTGGAGAGCACTTTTTTTTTTTATTATATTTTTTTTAGTTTAGTTTGAGTGTGTTTCGTTTCTTGGGCTAAAACACAAACAATGAGTTGACACTCTGAACCTAAATTTAGAAAGACTGTGTGGACCATGGCAACTTTAACGGGGAAATTTCGTGATCCCCGGGATGGGATTCAATCATCCCGGAGAGGAGATCCTCACACTACACCTGCCCCTGACTCTGCAGGGAGAGAAGGGAAGAAGAAGAAGAAAAGAAACACGACTAAAGAGAAAAACAAACCCATCTGCGAGCAAAAGAAAAGAGGACATCCGAGCACGCCTTCCTATTCTGATGACTCGGGTACTTTTGGTTTGCTTTTATTCCTTTTCTTTATAGACACAGTACACTAAGTTTATTATGCTTTATTATGGATTATGGCTTGACAAAAGTAACTGACTATGAATTTCGTATAATTAACCATTTTCATTCATAGTCTCCTCGCTTATGGCTGTTTTTCGGAAAATATATGAAACCATAAATCACCCCCAAATCACTTGAGACTCTTATTTCTAGTTTAAATAAACAATTTTCCTGATTTCTGTTCTCATTGCAGCATGTGTTTTACCTGTATACCTGTCCAAACTTCCTACACCAAATCTCAGATTCAGTTAAAACTAGCCTATGTTTATGGCAGATAAACTAGTTTAAAAAATGAAATGTTTATTTTACCTCCAAAATCATCTGCATCATGCAGCAGTCCTAAAATATGCACAAATAGGTCAAGAATACTATTATATATTTTTTATTTTAACATTTTAATTTTAATAATTTTATATTTTTTTAAATACAATTTTGTTCATCCAAATGAAACATTTTCAATTCTTTCTTTCTTTCTTTCTTTCTTTCTTTTTCTTTCTTTTTTTTACTTTATTTTTACTAATATATTTAATGCACGGTGTTCCTATACATGGACAGTCTATTTTAAAAATAAAAAAAAATTTTAAAGTGATATTTAGGAAAATTTATGACATATGAAATTTTAAGTAATTTTTTTTTTTTTAAAAATCAACAGAATCTGGTTTTGTGTTTAAATAATTTATGCACGAAAGGCTTAAAGTAGCTACACGTCACAGTATAGGGTGCATCTAATACGTTTACATTGTTTCATGCATTTTAATTTTTTTTGCTAGGGGTAAGATTTTTTTTTGTTTTTTTTTAAAAAAACATGCCATTCAAAATGAAGGATCACGGGTTTGAGGTTTGAGATTGTGTGTAAATTAGGGCGAAGGCGAAGCGTCTCGGTTTCTCAGGGAAAAGTAGACGCTTTCAGAGTGGCCCAGTTCTCCAGCGTTTTGCCGATCGGTCGTCTGTCACGCTCACGTCCATGAAGTGAAGTAAAGAGTCGTGGAGTTAAGTGGAGTCAAAATAATGAGGAAAAACATATCAAAAGTTTTTTTTTTTGTCGTACTAAAATAGCTTAATTCCTATTAAGCAGCTAACTTTGGCTGTTAGCTGCTAACAATTGTCAGCAAGCTAACATTAGCATCGCCTATCTAGCTATAATGTTACCTAAATAGTTAAGCTGGGACTTATTTACCTAGGAAATTCAAAACAAAGAAAGTATTATACGAAATGCATATTCAGCATATTCATATACACTGTAAAATAATTATGCAGGAGGGTGTGCAGATCAGTTATATTTTACTTAAGTATATTAGTTAGCTTATAAAATATATAAAAAAATGTGTACATTCTAACTACACTACCTATTTGTTAACAGTAATATCTGCAACATAAAAAAAAATAAGTAAAATATACCCAAAAATATTAGTCCTGCCATCGCAAATAGCGCATGCGTCAACGTCCGCGGGATTCAACTCTCCCAGCGGGACCGCGAAGTGTCGAGCTGCAGGTAAGTTGTTTTTGTTTGTTTGTTTATCATGTTGATATCATTCTTAATGCAAATGTTAACTTATTTAATGGTAAGATTTGTCATTTGTCAGCTTCCGTTATCTTTTCGGCGCCATAACGATGCCTGGCCGAGGTTCCAGGCAGGAAGCTCTCGAAAATGTATTCACTGCAAGTGATAATTAACTTTAGCTATCGCAACGGCACTACTGGTTATGGTTACGCTACTAGTGTCTGTGAAATATGGACTGAGGTTATTCTATAATTCTCTGGGTCTGCATCTTATCTGAGGCTCCGAGTTAGGGTTAGCTAGCGATGCTAGCCTAGACACTCACCTGAGTTGATAACATTACTTTAGCATACAGCTTGCAGTAACGTTAGACATTAGCATCACCTTTTTCGAAAGTTAACGATAACGTAGCATTACAGCTATTCACCATGGTGTGAGACAGATAGTGGTTTAACATTAACTACATTTAGCAAGTGTTTTGGAACGAGGCTAGCTGTAGTAATTAGCAGTAGGAGGATGGGTTAGGGCCGTGTTTCTTCATGTACTCGGTCAACGTTAATGCTGGTTAACAGGTGCAGACAGTCAGCGGCTAACGGAACTTAGCTAGCACAGTAATGTCGAGGCCAAAAGTTCGTCACGAGGTTAACGTGACAGAAAGAGAGGATGGGGTCGTAATGCTCTCCACTATCTCTGTAATGTTGGTTGACTTAATTAGGTTTTGCAAAAAAAATAAAATAAGTAAATTGGCGGTGAGGTGCTAAAGGCTGGAAAACAAATATTTTGCAAGTTAGCTAGATTTTCCTGGTGAGTCTACAGCGCCATGCTGTCCATTAGGAGGTCACATTTCCAAAATTACACAATTTGAGATTCTGTAACGCAATTTCTCGGTTGAAGCCCAAAGGCATTCGTCCATATTTTGTAGCTAACAACTAACCAACACTCTTTTTTTTTTTTGCTCTTTTACAGCTTTTGAAATGGAAGGCAGTGGGACTCCTGTCTTCCCAGATGGCCGAGAGATTTGTACGAAGATGCATAAACTCCAATTCTTACATCTGTCAAATGTTAAAATGATTTTAATAAATGTCACCTGAGTTTCATGCAATCGTGTGTTTATTTTGTGAGGATTTCAGTAGAATTTTAGCATACAAATTGCATTTTAGGATAATTTTAGGGGGGAAAAGTTGAACTAATCTTCTGCTGAACTAAAAAGAAGACATTTTGAAGAATGTTGGTAACCAGACAGTTGACGGTAGCCATTGACTTCCATTGTTTGTTGTTTTTTTTCCCTACTATGGAAGTCAATGGCTACCGTCAACCATCTGTTTATCAACATTCTTCAAAATGTCTTCTTTTTAGTTCAGCAGAAGAAAGAAACTCGTACAGGTTTGGAACGACATAAGGGTGAGTAATTGATGACAGAATTTTTCATTTGGGTGAACTATCCATTTAACGCTAATCAATGTAGGTACAAAAGAACCCTTATACATTCAATTTCAGTGCTTTAAAAATGTTTGTATCCATATACCATGTCAGTCCATTGAGGTAAATGAGATCAGCCTCTGCTCTCATTTCAATGACCAAATGTGAGACAGCATTTAAGAATGTTGCTTTTAATGCATATTCTGACTTCCCATTATTTTTAAATGGGAAGCGTTGAAATTGTATGTAATGTGAGTGATATGAATGTAAGAGGGCTCTTCTGTAGTTATGGTCAATCAAAAGTAATAGGTGAGATATCCTACGTCTGGCCATTTTTAGGTAAATTTTTAACCATCTCTGATTAAGTAATGTTTAATTATTTCTATTGACTTATATTATTATTATTATTATTATTATTATTATTATTATTATTATTATTAATTAAGTAGAGGAACTGTTACCTGCTAACAATAGAGTTATTATTACTCAATGTATATAAGTAATTAACTGTGTAATGTATTGAGAAATATTAAGTAGACTTTACCTAATTTCGTTTCATAGCTGTTAAATTAAAACTACCCAAACTAACTGAGTGCGAATTGTTACCTCAGCTGTATCGAGTAGATTCTATAGGTTTGTTTTTACAGTGTACTTTTGTCTGCACTAAAGCCTCATAGTTTATTAGACACAACTACTATCGCCATTCAGTGACTGAAGCCCAACTGTTGCTTTACACACTTTGTCAGCCTCTCTCTACTCCCTCCATCAGTGGAAAGGGACCAACAGTGGACCAATGCTGACCTGATATTATTTGGGTGGTGGTCTGTTCCCAGCACAGCACTGAGATGGTAGTGGCACCTTAGTGGGTGTTGCTCTGATACAAGTGCATCAGACACCACAGCGATGCTGGGATTTGCATTCATATCTACATTATTCTTCTTATCATTTCATTAGACACACCTACCTTGTTGGTTGTTTCACCTTGTAGGCAGTTGTGCAGTCAGTCCTTTTACAACGGAGTGGGCAAGTTAGAACCAACGACTTTCTCTGTGAGGAAATCTAGTGTGGGGTGAAATATTAATCCGCCATAGAAAATAACATAATGCGCCCCCTATCTGTGCCTGGCCTGAGTAGGATCCACCTCGGACATAAACGGTATACACCGTGGCAACATTTCTTTGTTGTCTAGCAAGCTATAAAAAAAAGTCCTAAAAACGTAGGCTACATCTTATGAAATATGCGAGCTTTACAAATTCAACATATTTAGCTAATGGTAGCTAATAATGAACCGAAGAAAACAAATCCAGTGCCTCCAACCAAATCATGAATATTGCTAACGTAAAAAAACTGTGTTCATTGTGATCAGTGAGGTCAATTCTCTTCTGTGTTAGCTAGCTTGTTCTTGCACTACATTACACTCGTTTTCAATCCTTGCCATTGGAAAATGATGAAATGAAATTTCAAATTTCCCAGAGATGTTGTATTGGGTATTTCTTTATTATTTGAACTAGTTTATCACAGTAGGATTTACCAAGTTGTTCGGTTTTGCATCACATGATGTTGTAACCACACTGACGACCACAACAACAACAACAACAATATCAACAACAACAATAATGACTGTGGTGGCCCCTTTGCTCTGTCCATATTTGTAAGCATACAGTTAGAGATTTTATCTTATTTCTATGTGGAAAATTTTGGTTAATCATCCTTGAGCACTTTCTTCCTGTTAGTTAGGAAGGCCTGGATATTTTTGGTGAGCCGACCATTCTCAAAACACCAAAACACCTACTAAATGGCACTATAGTATCATATCATATCATATCATATCATATCATATCATATCATATCATATCATATCATATTTTTAGTGGTCCTATGGTGGTCTCAATCCATTGACTGATTAGGGAAGAGGGTGTTGATAATTAGGCATAGCAACATATTACAGTTGGTAACTCTATACAAACTAAGCGAGCAAGGTGGTAGGTGTGGTGTAGCTACAGTGTAGATGTGTGTGTGTGAGTGTGTGGGTGGGTGGGTTGGTGCACGCACACAAAGTGTACATTTAAGTCTTCACTTACTTGAGCCAATAAATTTCCCTATTGATTTTGACCCCCAATGTGCCCTTAGATATTCATTTTTTTCTTCTTCTGGCAGTATTCACACCTGCTAGAAATTGCTTGAAAGTAAGGTTCACAAGGTAGCACCAACCTTTAGCAGGAAAGACTAAATACTCAGCAGATCAGTGCCACATTTTACACCTCAAGGCCTTGGGAAACCTCACCCATGCATCGGGTGTATGCCCGAGAACCAATTTGGCTGGAAGGGAAAGATCAATTACATTTAATCCCATCGTCTTTAGCCATACAGCGTATTGATTAGCTCTTTTGTGGAGGGGGATTAAGTTGAAATCCATCTGCCTTTTATTGTTTTGGTGTGCTGTAGAGAAACCCCAGACACAGCAGTCAACCAACACGGAGAAGAGAAGTGACCTGGACCATGCCAAAGGCCATGCCAAAGAGAGGAGTGCAAGGAAATGCCGTAAAGGCAAAACCACACAGGCTGCAGTGGAGGAAACCCCAGCTCCAGATAAGGAGGATAAAATGGAAACAAGCAGCCAAGCACAGGAGAGCCTGAGGTGGGAAGGGGTTCTGGATGACCCGGTTGCTGAAGCAGAGCGGCTGGAGCTCTACAAAGCTAACCGGCGCAAACGCTACATGGCATTCAAACAGACACTATTAGAAAGTGCCATGGTGGCACTAGGTTCTGAGTCAGATGTGAATAAACTGGGTAGAACATGCAAAGCTGGTTCAGCAACCGTTATGTAGAATTCAGAGTTGTTTGTTATGTGTTCTTAGTTTTGTTTTTCCGATTTAGCAACAAAAATATAGCATATATTTTCTCTTTTTGGTATACTATGAATGTATGAATAGTATGAATTGCTTCAAACTGCCTGCCATTTAGCTTTGCCAAGCTCCCGGAGCCATTCTGAAGAAAAACATAAGCTAAACATAAGAGAGAGAGAGGTGAGAAGCTCAACAAGATGCTTTCATCTTCTTATTCAAAAGTAGAATGCACCAAAAAAAACAAACAAACTCAGGGACTCATGTCCACAGCAATCACATGACACAGATTGGACACGAAACGCATTGATATCCAATGACCGGGAGACAAGGGAACAAAATTGGATGGGAGGGACGACATATTCTCTCTCCCCTGTCAGTCACAGCGACGCTATCCAATCATGGGTGTCTGTGAGCTCATATATGTGGAAGAGGGCAGAGTGTGCTTTACTCTAGGTGTGTTATGCCACTCTGGGACACAACATGAGCAGCAGTGCAACTTGCTGGCTTTACATACCTCTAAAAATCCTTCACCCACTACTACTGGTTGGTAGTTGTTGTATGATAGAGCTGGCTGCTGGTTGGAATTTGCCAAATTGGGGAGAAAAATGGGGAAAGGTCCACCCAAGAGTTCTTTTCCCTTTGAGAAATGCAGTGCAATTTTATATACATTGTTGAAAATGTTACCTCAAATAAACCTAGTACTACATTATAGAAAGCATCAGGATTTTTTTTTTTTTTTTAACATACTTTCGGTCAGATTTTCACTTTATTTCGTAAAGCACTTCTGCAAGCAAAAATCTGTTTTTTAACTGCTCTCAGAATTACAACCCCAATTCCAAAAAATTTGGGACACTGTGTAAAATGTAAATAAAAACAGAATGCAATGATTTGCAAATCTCATAAACCCATATGTTATTCACAACAGAACATAGAAAACATATCAAATGTTTAAACTGAGTAAATGTACCATTTTAAGAAAAAAAATAAGGCAATTTTGAATTTGATGGCAGCAGCAAGTCTCAAAAAAGTTGGGACGGGGGCAACAAAAGGCTGGAAAAGTAAGTGTTGCTAAAAAGAAACAGCTGGAGGTTAATTGACAACAGGTCAGTAACATGATTGGGTATAAAAAGAGAGGCAGAGGCATTATTCTGAAATTGTTCCACAAATTGGTGAACCTCTGCCCAGCTTTACTTCTGAAAGATTCTGCCTCTATAAGATACTCTTTTTATACCCAATCATGTTACTGACCTGTTGTCAATTAACCTCCAGCTGTTTCTTTTTAGTAACACTTACTTTTCCAGCCTTTTGTTGCCCCCATCCCAACTTTTTTGAGACGTGTTGTGGCCATCAAATTCAAAATTACCTTATTTTTTTCTTAAAATGGTACATTTCCTCAGTTTAAACATTTGATATGTTTTCTATGTTCTATTGTGAATAACATATGGGTGTATGAGATTTGCAAATCATTGCATTCTGTTTTTATTTACATTTTACTCAGCGTCCCAGTGTTTTTGGAATTGGGGTTGTAATTATCCAATCAGCCAATCATGTGGCAGCAGAACAATGTATAAAAGCATGCAGATACTAGTTATGATAATGTTCAGTTAATGTTCACATCAAACTGGGGGGAAATGTGACCTCAGTGACACATTGGTGCCAAATATTTCAGTTTCTTGGTATTTCAGAAACTGCGGATCTTCACGCACAACAAGCCCTAGAGGTTACACAGAATGGTGCGAAAAACAAAAAACATTCAGTGTGCAGCAGTTTTTAAAGTTGTTTAGAAAAGCCTATGTGTTTATCTGAAATAACAATAAAAAAATAAAAAAAACAGGCTTGAAAATGCATAGAATAAAAAGGCTAGATTTTTGAATGATTTTTTTAGATATTTTAATTATTTGTGTAACCTCCCTTAAAAATGACAATTCAAGTAGTTTTGTGGTAAATATTTTCAAGCTTTATAAAAATTTTTCTGTTGTTGTCCTTTTGACTTTTCTTGTCTGTCATGGAACTTCAATCATTTTTATGTTAGAAGTGGCTAATTAAATACTGTAATAATTGTCCTACTTGACTTACGTCTAAAATGAGTCTGCAGTGTACAGTGTAAAAATAAACCAGGGGTCAAGTAGATTGCATTAAAATAGAAGTTTATTAATATTACCAGCAAAAAGAAATGGTGGCTGGGATATTGTAGAAAGCATATCGGATATCGGATCCTGTAACAAAAGGCAAAGACTGGAATTGGATTTAGATTTGTTTCCTGTTCTTTTTTTTTTTTTCTGGGTGCAAACTTCTAATTGTACAGTAATGGAGTGGTCAGAAATACCTATATACGAACATTATTTTTTACATTTTTAAGCTCCTCCCCCTCTCAGTGCATTACATTATTCAAAGCACAATGAGTGCTGTATTTTTGTTTCATTGCGAGTTCACTTGTTGTCATTTTTGCCATTTTCACATCGCCATATGCCTGTGTTTTGGCCCTGTCTCCCAACATCGGTCTGTTACCTAATGTGTGCACCTGTTCTGCGTTCATCCCTTGATTAGTATCAGATTATATATTCCTTCATGTTCCTTTGTCTCATTGAAAAGTCTCATTTACTATAGCATGTGTTTCTCAGCCTTAGTTTCTCACTTTCCCTGTTCTTTGTTTCCAGTTTCACTTCCATGTTTAGACCTGTGTCTGTGTTTAATAAAATAATAATAAATAATAAAAAATAAATTTCTAAAGAACACGCCGATTTTACGCACTTGCTTCCTGTCTCTTCTAATTATACATTACACTTGTCCAGCAGGTGTAAAGATTTTTGTTTTTTTAAAGATTATTTGTCCAACAAAAAAATAATTATATAAAAAATATCTATCTATCTATCTATCTATATCTATATCTATATCTATATCTATCTATCTCTCTATCTATCTATCTATCTATCTATCTATATATATATATATATATATATATATATATATATATATATATATATATATATATGTATGTATGTATGTATGTATGTATGTATGTATGTATGTATGTATGTATGTATATATGTATATATATATATATATATATATATGTATGTATGTATGTATGTATGTATGTATATATACATATATATATATATATATATATATATATATATATATGTATATATATATATTGTATATACAATTTAAATCTATATATAGAATAGAAGAAATGAGATCAATAAATATTTTTGAGGATATTTTAATTTAATGTATTTGAGTAATCTGGTAAAATAAGAACTATAATAGCTCTTGATTAATCATTAACCATATTGACCATGTTAGCCTCGTTTTCTTGTATACCTTTTTACAGTTTAATTGCGGAGCATTATTGTGCAATAATTTTGAAACAATTTCCCCAAAGATATACACTGTATGGCGAAAGGTTTTTGGACACCTGACCATCAAACCCATATGTGGTTCTTCCCCAAACTTTTGACACAAAGTTGGAAACACACAATTTGTAGACTGTAGCATTACAACATTACAATTTTCTTTCACTGGAACTAAGAGGCCCAAACCTGTTCCAGCATGACAGTGTCACTGTGCACAAAGCGAGCTCCATGAGGACATGGTGTGTTAAGGTTGGAGTTTAAGAACTCGAGTGTCCTGCACAGAGCCCCGACCTCAACCCCGCTGAACATTTTTGGGGTGAACTGGAATGCCGACTGCACCCCAGACATCAGTGCCTTATGCACTTGTGGTTGAATGGGCAAATGCCCACAGCCACCCACCAAAATCTACTGGAAAGCCTTTCCCAAATGTGTGGAGGTTCCTATAAAAGTAATAAATAAATAAATAAATAAAGATTGTATATGGAATGGGACGGTCAACAAGCACAGATGTGTGTTATGGCCAGGGGTCCACAAACTTTTTGACATATACTGTAGTGTAGCATGATGAATCAAAATCTGGCTACTATATAGTAGTGAGCAAAGCATTATGAGTGTATTTAATCAGTATCATTTTATATTACATACCGTGATGTCATTGATGAAGACTTTTAGTCACAGTAATGTCCACTAGGGAGCAGTCTTTCCCTGTCCATGGTGCTGAAAAGGACAGGGACATCGTTTCTAACCAAAAAAAAAAAAGTAACCTAATAACAATCTGGGTCTATATTTCAGCAGAGGATCTCTCTAGCCCTAATCCTTCATCCTTCCGCAGATCAACAGCTGTTCGGCTTGGAAAGTGAAAACCAACGCGACCCACTTCAGCAACTTCTTGTACACGGTGAGATCAGATCCGGTCAGATCAGATCAGATCATATCGCTCTGGTTTGTGACTCCGGCTCATTGGTTAAATGAATGTCGGATGTTGGACAGCATGGCAGAGAGCAAACTGATCTTCCCTGCACAGGCGGTGATGGAGGAGAGAGCCGTCCTGCGCCTTTCATCCGCCTGATCGTGAGTAACATCGGTTACGCGCTACATCATATTGCACACAGCTGTTGGTCAGATGTTGTAAAAGGTCTAGTGTAATAGCGTAAACTTTAGATCAACTCGCCTAGCTGCAAAGCAGTGCCGTGTTTGAGATTACATCATCATCATCATCATCATCATCCACCTCAGTTACGCACTCCCTACATCCTGCAGCATGAATGAGATATGTCAGGTTGGAGGTCTCAAGTACGTCAGCATTAAGGATTCGACCTCTGGCAGACATTTGCTTTCACCTGTCTGACTACTGGAAATGGTCTGAGGACAAAAAAATGTCAGATAGCGATGTTTAAAAATGACCGAGGTGCTTGCGCAGTTCATATTCTTCTTTCAGCTGGTCCCGGATGTAAACGTTTAAGGGAAATTTCACATGACTTGAGTGCTATTTATGCTATTCTATAGGAATTCCGTTAGAGTAATAATGATGCATTGCACCATGGGACCTTATGTGGTGTAAAAAGGACCACCCTGATGATCCAGCTTGGTCTGACCAGCTGCCAAAACACAGCCCAAACTGGAAGCCTATCTTTGGTAACTGGCAAGATGTTTCCTGCTTTGGCAGACTTCGTAATTAACATACATTTGTGTTATTTTCTCATAAATAACTTGTCTATGATGTAGCGTTTGGTAGAGGGTACCAGCTGGCAAAGATGGTCTACAGTGAACCGTTGATCACTTCAACAAAATAGACTTTATGTGAAAACTATAATGAATTTCCTGGTTACACAACTGTACTTTTGACCATGTAGCACACAGTTATAGAAGGATATTATTTATAATTACACTATCCGGTGTCATCCAGATGAGGATGGGTTCCCTTTTGACTCCGGTTTCTCTCAAGGTTTCTTCCTCATGTCGACTCAGGGAGTTTTTCCTTGCCACCGACGCCTCTGGCTTGCTCATTAGGGATCAATTTAAACATTTAAAATTTATATCCTGAATTTACATATTTCTGTAAAGCTGCTTTGTGACCATGTCCATTGTTAAAAGCACTATACAATTCAAATTGAATTGAGTCTACCAGTTTGCCCAGCCCAGCTTGTGTTTTAGTATCTGGTAGCTGGTCAGAATAGCTTGATTTTGGGAATTGTGCTATACTCTAGGCTTTTAAGGAGGACAGACATTGACTTTCCCAGTAATCCTATTTACAGGCAGTTCAGCTGAAATTATAACGAGTTTCAGTTCTAAAATCTTCGCACACCTGCGACCACATTACAATAAATAAACCCATTACGCTTAAACCATCGTTCTATCCCCTAATCTTTGCCGATTACGTTGCTTAGCACCCAAAGCTTAATGTTAATTGCATGGCAGAAGAATGTTTATGGTGAATATTATTAATAACTAATTAAATTATTTATTGAACACTGGACGCTGATTTATAAAAGCAACTTGAAGGTGTGCCAACAATATGCGAACATCACTATTGAACAAAGTCCAGATACTGTACTAAAAGTAAAGATACTGTACTAAAGGCTTTTAACCTGCAAAATGAACTATAATAAATAAACATGCCTACACTACGAATACATTTTACATTTATCTTTCTATAAAGCAAAGTGAAACTGTATTACATTATTATTAGCTCAGTGGTTAAGATGTTGGGCTACCGATCGAAAGGTCATGAGTTCAAACCGCCAAGCTGCCACTTTTGGGCCCTTGAGCAAGGCCCTTAACCCTCAATTGCTCACATGTATAAATGAGATAAATGTAAGTCGCTCTGGATAAGGACATCTGCCAAATGCCATGAATATAAATGTACTCTCTTGCCTACACAGCAAATCGTTTCTTATCCTAACTCTTATTGTCTATTTGGTTAAATTGTCTTACATAAACATGACAGAATTCTTGGTGCAGTTTCTCATCACCTCACACCTTCAGGCATAAAATTCCCGCGTCATACAGAAGGCACACACGCTCACGAAGTCGACATAGGATTTCACATAACGTTTGGGATTGACTATGGTTTGCTAGATGGTAGCTCCTTATTATCAAATAGACGTGTGTATTTTGTACATTGAGCCCTGTTTTTGCTCAATTTAGGACACACATGGTGTGTCCATGGATACCAGCACCCTCGCCCAACAGGTAGAGAGCGTCGAGCGGAACATCGCATTCTTGCGAAAAGAGCATCAGGTCCTCCTGACTGGCTTGCGCCTGGAGATCCGCCACCTGAAGAAGAGATGTAATGGTCTGTCACCTTCTGTAATATCACTCACTGTCACTAGGCTGTCTGGGACAGCTTTAATTAAAATAGAAATGCTGCACGAAGACATGGGTGTACTGTGCAGAGCTGTTTTTCAGTGTCAAATGATCAAATTCTCTCATTTCTCTTCATAGATCTGAGTTGTGAACTGAGCAAAAGCTCTCCTGAGAGAAACAGAGAAGGTAATGCAATCCATGTAGTCGTAAAAATCAGAAATGTTTAGAGTTTTCTAATGTTTAATATTTTAATAACAATATTGTTATGGTCCGTTTGGTAGTCTTGTTCCCCCTCCAGTGACTCTGCAGACATTTTCAGACATTGCAGTTATACAAACTTCCATGTGTTAAACAGACATAGCAGCTGAGGAGGAGTTTCTGCAGGCTCGCTTATTGCAGACAGAACATCATCTCGCTGAACAGGAGTGCTCGCAGGGGGAGCTAAAAGCCAAGCTCCGGCACAAGGGGGCGCAAGCGAGTGCTCTGCAGGTGCGACTGCGCGATGAGGAGCGACGCTTTTTGGAGGAGCTGAAGCGGCGCAGTCATAAGATCACGGCGCTTAGCCGCGATCTCCGCAAGCAGACCGACATCGCTGCTCAGCTCACTTTCCAACTACACTCGGCACGCTTCCACCTCTACCATCAAGCAGAGGAAGAAGACAAGGAGGAGGAAGGTGAAAGAGATGGGAAGGTAAGCAACAGAAAGGAAAAAAAAAAGGTGTGCACACAAAAATGTCATGGGTTTACGAATATACTGTAAGTGCTAATTGTATGCAAAGAAACCTAGCTAGATTGGTACGTAGTGCAACCTATTAGACATTTTATGTATTTCACAGGGTCCAGGCTGTTTGTCAAGCTCTCCACAGGTCTCAACATCCAGAACAGAAGCCAGACATCGTAGCCACTGTTCAACAAGATTGCGAAGGTCAGAACGAGTGAGGGAATGCGTGCCACAGGAACGCATACTGGGGCCAGAGAAGCCCCGCCCAATGCCTGACCCCACCCTCTTCCTGTATCCCTTCACACAAAGGCTTCTCCCTCTACACATATCACTGGGAGGGCACTGTGGAGAGGGGGATTCACAAAGGCGGATGGGTAGACTACGGACCCGAGCAATGAGAGAGGATACTGGACCAGAGACTACAGATTTATAGTGCAACAGTGGGATGCAGACTGATCAGTTACACTTTAGTTCAGTTGTATTGTCTTGGATTGATATAGAGCATATGGAGCAACCGAGCAAATTATTTCTTACTGCACCTTTACTACTCATTTGAGCAGTGGTGGCTTGTCCATAGGGGCAGGTATGGCTGAATTCCACCATTTAGAATATGTCAGCTGTTCAACAAATTTTAATCTATGTAAAGTCCTCATTCACAACTCCATACATTTTGAATTCAGTTGAAATACTAATCACCTTTTTTTTTTTGAGTGCCCAACGATTTACAAAACGTAGCTATTTGACAGATATTTGCCCCATTTAGCTCTATAGAGTTATTATTGCACCTAGTGGTCGAAGTGGGAACTGCATCAAGCACTAATAAAAGCCCGTTGGAGCGGGAATCACGCTGCCCCATGCTCACCCTATGAACATTTTCAGTGGAGGAGGAGCAGCAGGCAGGACAGTTAATCACAGGGTTGCCAGGGTCATGGTTTTTATGCCGAATTGGAGCAGTTAAAAAATACCGTGCGTCCACCAGGATCTCGTTTCATAGCGAATAATCAGAATTAAATCTAATAAACTTCTCAAAACAACGGCAAGGTGTAAGAGCAGACAGCGTGTCTATGATTTCAATTGTAAGATATATTGCAAAGATTTGAAGAGGGAAAGGGGGATTATAGAGTGGATAATGTCTGTATATCAGAAATGCGTGCGTACAGTACCACGGTGACCTTGTTTCCCACACAAAGGCTGAGAAACAGAAGAAAAACATGTCTCCTTTTAACAATGTTTAAATCTTTTGGACTAGCTACAGGTCATTTGTGTGTTTTTTGAGATGTAGCTGGGCTGGAAGTTTTGCTGAAACCTGGCAACCCTGATTAATGATATTAGCTCTTTGGGAAACTCACCTGTTGTATGGAACACAGTTGAACAAAGGTATGTATAGACCGTATGCTGGACGACTGTATGTTGTCGACTCTTACCTGCCTCTTACCTGACATGGTGGAGGGGTGCAGGGTTTCTTTAAAAAGTCACTAGATAGTAGCATGAGTCAATTGTGATAGCCTCTCGACATAATTTCGCCTGAGGTTATGTTTTTATTAACATAGTCCTGCAACAACAAAACCTATGATCACAAGCCGCTGCTGTATTCGAGCTCTATTGGGGAGATCAGGGCGGCTCACTTGTCCTTTCTCTAGTACAGTGATGTTTAACCAATACAAAAATGTAAATGCACACATACATCCAGTAAAGAATGAAGTAGTTAATGCTCTCTTACGTGTGTTCAGCTGTTCAATGTTGTTGACCTGCAGTTGGCTAGTTACATGTGTTAATGAAGTAGAAGGTTTCACTCTCTCTCAGGCTGGTGTCTACTGTGAGGTAAAATCGTGTGCAATTTTACAACGCCAGAAGAAAACTGAACCGACTCTGTAGATCTGTACAACTGTTGACCACAACGAAAGTATTTGTCCACAGATGACACAGACACTACAAAGGAGCAAATGTTAGCAGTTTTTGTTAGTTTTTTAGATGAACCAGCTACTGAACAGTTAAAGTTTGGATACCAAACTATGATGTACAACAAACAGGGGTGATGTATAAGACACATGAATAAAAAAGATTCATATTTATGTTTACTTGGCTCTTATTTTAATTACATTATCTTATTTTGGCAAAAAAAGAAAGATTTAATTAAATAAATACTGAT
This sequence comes from Cranoglanis bouderius, assembly GCA_023630585.1. Classification (NCBI taxonomy): domain Eukaryota; kingdom Metazoa; phylum Chordata; class Actinopteri; order Siluriformes; family Cranoglanididae; genus Cranoglanis; species Cranoglanis bouderius. Next base: position 25,597,643 of record CM042541.1, read on the forward strand.
AGTAAATACTTTAGCAAATGTGGATGACATCATCCTGGAACCACCTTGAAGTTTGCAGTGAGCACCGACCTCATCGATGATGGAGACAGCGTTGCCAGGTTTGCATTTTTGTTTTGTATTTTTTTTGTATTTTTATGGGTTTGTTGCCTATAATAAAATTTTATTTGTTTCATCAATGTTTTGCGAGCTAAACAGGTAAGCTGGAGGTTTTTAAAAAATTTTTTTTTACAAACAGTACATTTATTACATAAGTAATCTATTATGTAAAAAAACAATAAATATATTACATGTGAATGTATATATATACGTCCGTATGTCTGTATGCAGGCTGTGGTTTAGATAAATAAATTGATAGCTGTATTAGTTTGGTAGAAAATAAAATATTGCAACTAATAGGTAGATTCATATAAAATTAAAAGTAAAAGACTATTTAAAAGATAACCCTTAAAAACTTTGCCATTCCATCCCTGATTATCTGAGAGTGTTCAATGATCTGGACACAATTAAGATGAGAGTAAAGACTTCTCTTTTCTTGTTAGATTTTAACTCATTTTCATTCATGGCAATTCTATCTTTGTTAACTAATGCACTTCACTTTATTTTATTACATTTTATTTTACTGTTTCCAAGTTTATAGTTTCTTTTTCTGTAATTATTCACTGATTAGGTTTTTTAAATTTATTTATTTATTTATTTATTTTTATTATTATTTTTTTTTTTTACATTTATTCTAATTAAAGATGGCACGATACCACTTGTTCCACAAAACCGAAACTGAAACCTTGAGTATCAGCCGACACTGATACCCATCCGATATATATTTTTTTTCTTTAAAACCTACTGATACTGTTTATGATATTGTATTACAATTTTCTGGCAGCACTTCACTTTAAATAAATAAATTAATTAATTAATTAATAAATAAATAAATAAAAAATCAGGAAAAAGTGCATAGTAAAAAAAAATATGACACACAAAACTGCAGCTTCTTCATGGCAAACATAATAAATGTAATGAAGAATAAAGTATAACTAAAATAAAATCCTATCAGAGGGGCATGGTGGCTTATTGGTTAGCATGTCTGCCTCTATCACATCTCTTTATGTGTAAACATTTCCAGTTCCAAAAAATAATTTCCAAATCCAATTCAGCAATAAAACTGTATGAAATTTGTAAATATTTTATTTCTAATATCAATCTTTAATATTGTCCTGCATAAATAAGTACCGCATGGCTGTTTGACTGAAAATGGAATTAATGTAGTGTAAATTTTCCTATCATTATTGTTTGCCACCAAATAATTAATAATAAATATTTAATGATGCTTGAAAATGAAAGGATGGTCTCTGACTTTTGCACAGTACTGTACGATGATAGAAATGTCCATTTAAAGCATTTTGTACTGTTGCAATATCGGTGGAGTTAGCAAATGACATCTTTCTCGGTTAATCATTAGCTATGCATGCTTCATTAAATACATCTTGTGAAAGAGCAGGGTGTACATGCAGAGAGAGAGAGAGAGAGAGAGAGAGAGAGAGAGAGAGAGAGAGAGAGAGAGAGAGAGAGAGAGAGAGAGAGACTTAGTTGGGTCTTGAAATTTACAGACACACAAAGCTCTTTTATCATTTTTTTTAACCTTGTCGAGGTCCGCCACAGCTTTCTGCTTGTACTGCAGCACCCTGCCATAGCAACTGCTCTGGAGCAGCAGTCAATTCATTAGGGACAGAAAGGAGGTGTGTCTTACACAGTCCTACACAGTCTCCTTCTGCCTGATAAGCATGATGTACAAGCAGAACACTTATTCAAGCTATTTATATGGATGACCCAAGCGAAGAAGCAGCTGCACGTGATGCATATACTGAACCGGATCCAGGAAGCTGTCATGCGGTCTGTTCCTTTATTGGATGGCTGCTGTTTATGTGAGGAGCTGAAAAGATGAGTTCTGCTTCTCAGGAAGAGAAGCGGGCTACAGCAGTGGGGCTACAGCAGTGGGGCTCCAGTCAGACTCCTCCTCGCTGGGAAAATGTGTGTGTGAAGGAGGGGCGCTGTGAAAGAGAGGGACACACACACACACACACACACACACACACACAAAATGAAGGGCAGAAGAGGATACAAGAAGAGGTCGTGTAACCTGCCCTGTGCAAATCGAGAAATGGATGGTGTTTTGCTTTCTCATGCATTTATGGAAATTTGTGGAGAGTTAAGAGAGGAGAAAATACAAAGGTAAGAAGTGGTGCATTTTCTCATAGCGCTGTTCACAGGGACGTGCGGTTCTGCAGGTCACTGGGCTGAAAGACGATCTATGATGAACTTTAAAAACCTGTGATGTTGTCAGCCTACTACAAATGTTTTCTCTATTTTTAGAAGAAGAAATCCTTGTGAATGCTTCAAAAATGCACAAATAACGAACTTCTTAAATCTAGATCGACATATGTCGTATATTTTTCTAAGTAACAACCTTCCCATAGAAACACTGTTTAATAATATTTAGGTTGTGTTTATATTATGTTTGTTCATAGTATTGTGGTACCAAACTTCTGAATCAGCTCTCAGCCTGGTTATTTCTGCATCTCCTACCTACAAATCAAGGAGCGCACAACTGTCAAGTCTGCAGTGACCGTACTTGCGGGTGTTTGAAACTTCCAAAGTGTTTGCTTTCATGAAATTGTGTACAGAAATCTGTTTTCATGCATGACGGACTTGCTGGAATATGACGGCTTGTTGAACACTTCTCTACCAGCATGGGAAACCTGCTTCAATGCTGTCTCAGACGTTTGTTCCGGTGTAAGGACATTCCTGACCAAATTGAAGAGCAATCTCCTCTCTTGTCAAGAGAGAATAGTGATGTTGAAAGCCTCTCTCCATCAAGGTCTGACATGCTGGCATCTCCTGTCTTGGATCAGGACCACCTCCTGTACCCTGACATAGTCCTCAGCAGTAGTCATCGAGCTAACCTGGACAGAGCTGACTTATCACAGCAGTTAGAGCTTGTTTTACCAGAGAGAGGACAAAACAAAAAACAGAGTAGCGTCAGGGAGGAATGTCATGAAGTTTTTGAAGAAGACGGAATGGCACACACAAGAATCAAGAGTCAACAGGAATTCCACTATTTGGACAGAAATCAGCTATGCACCACCGAGAAAGAATGGCCGTTACTGTCTTCCTTACACTCGTGGCCATCGGAACAATCAAATGCTGCAAATTTTGCTTCTCAGACCTTGATCTATACACACGGACAGGGAAGCAGGTATTGCCAGGCTTCCCTGTGTCAAGGAGTGCAGTTATTAGCACAGGGAAATGGAAGCGACCGACTCATTTTTTCGGAGCCCAAATCTGCTGGCACCTTCAGCACACCTTCATCTGACAGCCTTGGAAAAGTATCTACACAGACCGAGACTGACATCATTCAAGTAGATGAAGTTGGGATTCAAGATGAGTACAAAGAAGAAACTGACCTAGGAAAAGGAACCGAACAAATGGAGCTAAACGTGGTACGCCGAGACCAGAATGTAGCACAACTGGGACAGGTAGTTACACAGGAGGCAAAATATGTTCTCTGCAATGTAGCAGAGTGTGAGCAATTAAGTGCTGTATGTTCAGATGAAAATGCAGCACAGCTAGATGAAGTTGGAGTAAAAATTAACCTTGATGTCAGCAACCAAATGGAACATTATCCAGTTCAGTCCGGACAAATAGAAGCACAATATAGACCTAGCATAGCAAAGACGGATGAAATAAGGCATGAAACTGTTATTCTGATTAGTCAAAATGGAGAACACAAAGAATCAAGCTTAGTGGTTAGACTACAGACAAACCCAGATATCGAAAGAAACCAAGATGAGATCACACAGACCCAACAACTTATGCTGGAACTGGACTCCATTCAGACAGAAGCTAAGACTTCAGCACATAAAGAACAGCACATATCTGGGAATGAACCTGAGTTTGCACCAAACCAGCAAGGTGTAGTAGAGTTAAGATCTCTTAATGAGGAACAAGAAAGGGAGAAGTCCGAAGAGCTGGAGCAGGACAAAATACACCTAAATCTGGACCAAGGACCAGAGCAGAATGAAAGGTTTACGCTGTTCGTAGTTGATAAACTGTTCCTGGCCACACCAAATATCGCAGGTATGTGTTCACTGATGTCATTAATTAAAAATATATAGTACATTATTAAGTTTATATCATATAGTTAGATGACCAACTATTCACTGTATGCCATTTCTCCTGTTTATATAAGGACCAAGTCCAAATAATATCCTCAGTGACCAAACAGACATTTCAGAGCTAAACAGGTTTAGTGGCAAAGAACTCCAAGAGGATCCTGATTCTGTAGATGCGGACCCCTCTGAGGACACGGGGTTGACAATCAGGATCCAGGCCCCTGGTACCGAGCCCACTGACTTCCAGGTAAATTGCTTTTCTTGAATAGATAATGGATCTGTACCTGTGGTTCTATAACTGTGACCCCACATGGGTAACCTACAAAAGATGGGCTGGTGGTCCTCCACTCAGTTGTAGAACCACAGGTACATATCTAACAGTGTTCCACTTGCTTCCATACAACCAGAGCATGCACACTTACAAGAGTTGCTCCCAGGGGCCATACCCATAATTGCAAGGTATGAACTGTTCTGGAAAAGTAGGTCAGGTCTGATGGGAAGTAACATCAAAACAGACAGGATCCTGGCTGAAGAGGACACTGATTGCATAATTTCTTGAATGTCCTACATCCAGACATTAACAGTGGTAGGAAGGAATACAGATGTAGATTTGTTCCAGTGCATCCTGGTTCAAAGCTGCTGTCTTTCTGTGAACCACATCGGGCAGTGAGTTGTCTGTCTGATTGCAAACAGATTGACTTCCAGTTTGCCATAGGTGCTCCAAATGAAATGAATCACATTCTTGTGGATTTGCCAATCCATGGGTATAGGCTTGCTGTGAGACAGTGCATCCTGATGTTGTCTGATTGTAGGTATGCAGCTCTCAATGACAGGAGGTGTACATCTGCTCACTTCCAAACCTTGTTTGCCTACCTTAGAATTTCTTGTGTTTTGTGCTTCTTTGTTGGTTGATGTAAAAGTGGTTCACACTAGTATTCCTTGGGTAAAATGGTCAGGCTCTTTGGTCTGTGTACTATTTTTATGGCTTGGGTCTTCACTTCCTCAGTCAGAATAGCCAATGGCATTGAGTCTCATACCTCTGTGCAGTGGACTCACATGTTTGGCAGTGGCTGATGATGAAACATTATTCTGTGGGTAGTGTAATTAATAGCCATTGGTCTGTTGCTTCATGCTCCAATGCTTCATTTGCAATGGGTAGAACCTCTCCACACCCTGTATTTGGTGGACAAGCTTTAATTTAGCTAATGCTCCGTTAACACCAGTCTACAATGTATTCAGTACTGCTGCTGTGCTGTGCTCCTGCTTACATCTTCTGACTACTCCAAAGGAAAGTACCCTGGTGGTCTGGAATGAGAGGAAGTATGACTCCAGTGTAACTGGATCCTTTGTGTTTGCTGACACATCTCTGGTTACTCTCACATTAGTAATCTTTTGAAGTGGGCACTTTCCTGTTGACCTTTTGATAAATGTTTTATTCTTCTATGTGCCATGACTTTTAGGCGTCACCATTAGCAATGGTGCAGGAAATCAAGCAAGTGTTAATGGACCATGAGGAGACCTGTCACCGTACCTGTTTCTCCCTGCAGTTAGATGGAAATACACTGGATAACTTCACTAATCTGAAATCCATCACTGGCCTACAAGAGGGCTCACTTTTAAAGATAGTGGAAGGTAAGACTCTAACTGAAACAGTGAAAATTGCTGTAATATCAATCAAGGCAATAGTTTTACAATTTCAATGGTTTTAAATAGTGTTACATTTGTACTATAGGAAACATTATTATAAATGCTAGAGAATATATGTAAGTTGTATGCACAGTTCATGTATGTGCAAAGTTGCAAAACATGAAATGATCAGTCCACTAAGATCCAGTAATACTAAGTGATATAACTTACTGGCATGCTATATATGACTTTTGCGAAACTTTCAGAGCCATACACAGTTCGAGAAGTTCGTTTACACCTTCGTCACATCAGAGACCTGCTAAAGAGCTTGGACCCCACAGATGCCTATAACGGCATAGAGGGAAGCTCTCTGTCCTTCCTTAGGTTCTTCACTGAAGAACATGTTGAAGGTGAGATGCAGTAGATAATAACAATTATTGCCAATAATCTAGATTCTTATGAACTTCTTATGAAATCATTCTTGGTGAAAGATACAGTGAGAACAAATGCAAAAGACCTGGAATACGTCCCAGCTGTTTTACTGACTTAAACTAACTACTTTGTTCTCTTTGTTACTACTTTGTTGCTGTTCTCTGAAAAATGTATGTCTTAATTTTTCAGAGAACAGCAAGTTCAAGAAAAAAGGTGAAGAACTGAAGCAATTCAACTGTAGCCCTCCTGAGTACATTCTTCCAGGGACTAAAGAATGTTTACTGGGACCCCTGCAGCCTCAAAGTGAGAATTTGAAGGTAAGATAGAGGCAACCACCCTCTAAGGATGATAGCAAATATAGTACTACAACCTTACATGAGGCAGCATGGTGGCCCAGTGGGTAGTGTTGCTGCCTCCCAGCTCCAGGATCCCCAATTCAAGCTTGATCTTGGGTGACTGTATGTGTGGTGTTTCTGTGCATATTTCCTCAGAGACCCAGGAGTAGTCCTCCAGTAGGTGGATTGGCTATGCTAAATTGCCCCTAGGGGCAAATGTGTGCATGGTTCCCTGCAACTGACTGGCATTCCACTTAGGGTGTATTACTGGCTCCAGAACCACTGCAATGCTGGTTGGGATAAAGTGGTTACTCAAGATGATAATTATGGACTTTGCATAAAGTATTTATTTCTCTTACAGTTAGTAAGAAGTAGCCTTGCAGAAACTGCAGTAAAACACCTGATGCAATCCTTAGTGTAGTCCGCAACTAATGAAATACTACCTCAGTAAAATTGTGAAGAGATCCAGCCTTAAGTGTGCTCTGTGTACTTTTGTTAATAGCCCATCGAATGCCTGAAAGTGCTGATGACCAGCAGCTGGAACCCTCCTCCAGGAAACAGAAAAATACATGGTGATCTCATGTACCTGAATGTACTTACCATGGAGGACAGACAGTTCAGCATTACAGCATCAACTCGAGGCTTTTACCTGAATCAGTGAGTAAATAAATAACACTAAGAAGCTCTTCAGTTATGGTGCTGAAGCTGATTTTGGAAAACAATTAATATCGCGTCATGTTGCTTTGTGATCTGGATCATGGTTTTTCTGTCTTTTCTAGGTCTACCACTTACAGCTTTAACCCAAAGCCAGAAAATCCCAGTATGCTTAGTCATTCGTTAGTGGAGCTCCTGAGTCAGATCAGTCCAGTTTTTAAAAAGAACTTCGATCTTTTACTCAAGAGAAGGTAAATGTAGTACACAGATATTAGTGTAGATTCATGTGTTGATACAGAGAAAATACAGTCTGTTTTTTCAGTAATTCCCTGTAATTTTCATTAATGTCTTGTGTATGGTACTTCGCTTCCCAGGACATCAACACATCCCTTTGAGAGGATAGGTACTCCATTGCAGGTGTTTAGCTGGACTGCTCCAGCTCTCAATCATGCCATGGACTGTGTTCGAGCTGAAGATGCCAGCACTTCCCAACTGGGCTATGAAGGACACGTGCCTGGACAGGTACGTTCGTAACAGTTCTGTCTTTTTTAGGTCTATCCTTTCAGCTTTAATCCAAAGCCAGATGGTCCTGGTATGTTTAGTCATTCTTTAGTGAGACCATTGAAATACCAGTCAAAGATTTAAAACATCTTATGTACAACTTTCTTCCAAAAGAAATACATTTATAAATAGTCCCTCATACTCCGTAATTAGTTAATATTTAATAAAAACTTTTATTGATTTTATGGAAAACAAATGAAATTTCAGAGATCATTTTGCTGCTGTTAGAGATAGAGGGTATTAATTTGGCAACTTGTTCAAATAGGAAAACAAAATGTCCTTGGTGTACCTTCAAAACCAACATTATTTCTTAAATGGATGGACCATTATGTTTCAAAACATGATAGAAAAAGGAATCACAAAATTGAACAGTCTGCAATTAATGTGTAAAATATAGTATGTTAAACTTAGGTTTGTGACTGGAATGAGGAGCTTCAGAGCACTAGAGAGCTACCACGTCAGAGCCTCAAAGATCGTCTGCTGAGAGACAGAGCAATCTTTAAGGTGAGGCAGCCATTTCTCAGGTGTCTCTTCTCATTCTCATATAGCTCAATATGACATCAAAGAGGAGTACTGAAAAGTTACTAACAGGAAAGGGAAAGATGTTACTATGATAAGTAAACTTAAGCAGATTAATGTGGTGCACGATTCTGTCTTTTGATAGCTTTATTATGATAATTGTATTCCTGACCCTCCTCAGGCTAACAGTGACTTTGTGAGCATTGCTACACGTGGTGCTATGGCCGTGGTTGATGGCAATGTGATGCCCATCAACCCTAGTGAAGAACCACGCAATCACATGTACGTCTGGAACAATATCTTCTTCAGCTTGGGCTTAGATGGACATGAACACTATGAGGAGCTGGGTGGTGAGGCTGCAGCCCATGCCGCCTCAGCCATCGACCTGAATGGTGTGAGAGCATACAGTGCGGTGGATGCAGATGGCCTGTATGTGCTCGGTACCGTACTGGTGGATTATCGAGGTTACCGCATCACTGCCCAGTCGATTGTCCCTGGAATTCTTGAGCGTGGCCAGGAGCAGAGTGTGATCTATGGTTCCATTGACTTTGGAAAGACTGTTGTCTCTAATGAACAGTAAGTTGCTTCTGGAATAATTTGTCCTTAGCATTATAAAATATTATTTACAGAAAAGTAATCAATTCTGTGTAATTACATTATGTTGGTTCGGAATATTTGATTGTTGGCTACATGCAAAATCTCTAAACGTCCCAAGGTTCCTGAAGCTACTGGACAAACCCAGCAAGCATCTGAGAGTGCAGCGGCACCTTGTGCTTAACAAAGACGACTCCGCTGTAGAGTTGTGTTCCTCTGTGGAATGCAAGGGCATCATGGGTAACGATGGCCGTCACTACATTCTGGACCTGCTGTTCACATTTCCACCTGACCTCAACTTCCTGCCTGTGGAAGGCGAGGAGCTAAACACTGAGTGTCAGCAACTCGGTTTCCCACTTCAACACCCACATCGGCTGGTCTGTCTGAGACAAGAGCTAATCGAGGCATTTGTGAAGTATAGGTCAATAGATTTTTTCATGTGTATTTCTAGTAAAAAAAATAATAATTCTGTGTGTTCTGGCAGTTTACGAATTTTAATTAGTACATATGTGAACTTTTGTTCCTTTAGATATCACTTATATAAGAGCACGGCATCTCAAGGCTTGGATCAAGAAAGCAACAGTATCAGAGAGGTTGGATCTCCTCACAGCCCAGAGGCAGCTGCTTTGCAACCAATGGCGGATATTTCCAACAAGGGTGTAGATATTGCCACCCCTGACAAGAACAATTCTCCCTCTCAGACTATGCATTCGTCCTCTTTTGATATTCGTTTCAACCCTGACATTTTCTCACCAGGTGCGTGGGTAATGAGTAGCTACTGGTGGTCAAATGTTACAGCACTCTGATTTTTCTGTGATTTGCCAGTTGAAGGGCGACTAACATTAGAAGCAACTATGAAAACACTATACCATATAAGTGGTAACACTTTACAATACTGTTCAGTAGCTCATAGGTAACTATGCAGGGACTAAGCAAGAATGAATGAGTAGTACTATATTAACACCTATTAGTCACAACTATTATTTACTGTACAGTAAATAATAATAAAGTGATGGTTTGGTAAGTCATTAACAACTAAGCAATAATTACTTAATTACATTATATCTCCTGGAGAACTGCTAGCAAACATAAAATGTTAGCTTGTGGCTAAATTTTTATGCTGCACAAGGTAGTTAGCATTATAACCATACATGCCTGTTTGAATATGGATATGCCACCAGACTGCAGTTTGGAACTTGAGGATGAGCACCCTGGCCCTACCTCAGTAAAAATGTTTCAATATGTTGGAGTAATTAAAGACTCGTATAAAATGTGGCGTCTCATTAGCCCCCCTAGAAGGCATGAACTCCATCTAATTTTAAAATGCGATGTGAGGTAAGTTTTGCTAATTTGTCAACTTTAACTGGCTATATTTATATATTTATATAGCCTGTTTTCTTTGCTAATGGCAGGCTAGACTAGCATTGATTCCAGTAGCTAACATCAATTGGCCAGGCAAGTCAAATTCTAGCTAATGGTAAATATTGTTTATTTACATGATATTTTACTTCTGATTAAATTCATTAGGAAACTACGTAGCTTTAGTCATGTATATGAGCAGCAAACTTACAGAGATTGTACACACACACACACACACACACACACATATATATATATATATATATATATAAAAGTAGCAGCTGTTTTGCTTCCACTTTCATTGCGTAAGATATAAACGCATATACTCACTGAAGTATAATTATTTCTCAGCACTTTTTCCATCCCTGGATTATTAGTAGTGAGATGTCATGTGTTTACATGTGTTACTTCACAATCCTGTTCCTAATCATTTTAACTCTTAGAGGAAGAGTAACACTTCAGTCATTATCTCTGCGTAGTCCCTACATATGTGTTACTGAAAAGTATTGGAAATAATATGATGTGCAAATACATCTCAATGTACCTTATTTATAGTTAATGTATGATGTATTCATATCCTAGGTGTTCGTTTTCCGAAAGAATGTATGCAGGATATCCAGGAACAAAAACAACTTTTAAAGGATGCTGCAGCCTTCCTCATCTCAAACCAAATTCCTGACTTAGTGAGTATGCTTTCTTTGCTAAATGCTGCATGCATCTTTCTTGGTTTCATAATTATTCCCTGAAACTAATAATGACCATTTTGTGAACATGTAGATTAAGAGCTGTGTCGATCATACCACAATGCCAATGGATGGTTTTACCTTAACTGAGGCTCTCCATCAACATGGCATCAATGTCCGGTACCTGGGCACAATACTGGAGTTTATCGAGAAGAGTCCTCAGAAGACAAAACTGGACCATGTTTATGTTAGTGCTAGCCATTTAATGTCATAGATTCTGATGGAACAATTTCACTCTTAAATATATACAAACTCACAGTCATCCGTGTCTTGATTTTCTTGTAGAGAATTGCACTATGTGAGATGATCACTAGATGCACAAAACATACGTTCAGGACATATTTAGGAGTAAGTATTTGGCGGAAAAAAATCTGTTTCATTCCTGATATCCCAAATGTTCATTACACTACATTATTTGTTTTACCACAATTCATTGTTATATCTGCCACACCTTGTAGACCATGACCTTATCACTTTTGTATATTTTGCTACCAGGCTGTGGAGTCATCGTCCCTCTCTGTCTCAGTCAGCCATTTCCTCAACTGCTTCCTCAGCTCCCTACCTGATGTTCTGGGGACCCAGCAGATGGACAGACTGTCATCCAAGCGCAGGAGTCGGCGGAGGCGGAGCCGGGGCTCTGTGAGCGGCGAAATCACATCTGTGGGAGGGGCATGGGCCAGCCTGACCTCCAGTGAACTCTGGAGAACTATCCAGGCTGAGGCTCGGGAGTATTATCACTACTGCCTGCCGTGGTGAGAGTAAACAATATGCAGGGCATGTAATAATGTAAGTCTAATATGTGCAGTAGATCTAACAAAATCTTCAAGTCTATTGGGTACTTAGTGCATTTTCCAGACTTAATTGATCATATCTTATATAATATTTATTTAGATAATAATAATTCAAGATTCTCTAATAAACAATACACAACAAAGTGCAGGGAAAGACAACAAGAAAAGACAACACATGCAAGATATGTCCATTAATACTGAGTCAGTGAGTGCAAATTTTAGCAGAAGCGTAGCAGAAGAGTCAAAGGAACCTTATTGGCCATGTGCTCTGGGTGTGAGGGATAGCATAATCGCTCTCCCTTTTCAATCAAAGTGGCACTAGCCATGTACACTCCTTGGGAAAAAAAAGGGCCAAGCCCAAAATGCCAATATATTAAGCTTTTAATGGTCTTAACAACAAATAATTGGTCAGAAAATTAGCAAAAATTAAACAAATGCACTCCTGAGACCTCCTGTGCCACCATTTGCTCGTTTACTTTTGCTGCAGTGAACTGTTTGGGGAAAAGCTAGAAACAGGGAAATTCACTTATACTGTATAGTCTTCTTGGACGCAAAGGTAAAATCATCCGTCCATCCATTGTCTATACCGCTTATCCTTACTGTGTCAAAGGGAACCTGGAGCCTATCCCAGGGAGCATGGGGCACATGCGGGGGACACCCTGGACGGGGTCCCAGTCCATCACAGGGGACAATCACACACACACATTCATACACCCATTCACACACTACAGACACTTTTGAACATGCCAGTCAGCCTGCAATGCATGTCTTTGGACTGGGGGAGGAAACTGGAGTACCCGGAGGAAACCCCCGAAGCACGGGGAGAACAGGCGGGAATCGAACCCTCGACCCTGGAGGTGTGAGGCAAACATGCTAAATTCAAAGTAACACATGTCTGGGTGTACGAAATTAAAATAAAGTAAAAATACAATTAAATTTAAAAAATAAAATAAAAAAGCTGTCCGCAAATTTACCCACAAGGCTTAAACGTGTAAAGAAATCAAAGGGAAAAGCTATACCATACTAAGTTACTTTATCTATTTGTTTCATTTTTGCTAATTTCCTGACCAAGGATCTGTTGTTAAGACCATTAAAAGCTTAATATTTTGCAATATCGGGCCTGGCCCATTTTTTTATGCTGAAGAAGGCAGATTCCCTCTGAGTATATTACTCTGCTCTTTTATGCAGCATGAGCAGCAGTTCGATAAGATGTGGTTGGCTGACTTCAAGTGTCTCAAATGAAACATGTGTTAGCCTCCATCATCTCTGGTTGGTAGCTATTGTATGATAGGAGAGAGCTGGCTGGTGGGTGAGAAATTTGCCAGGTGATCAAATTAGAGAGAAAAATGGGGGGAAATATATAAAAAAAATAATTTGTTCTTTTAAAAAAAGGAGAGTGTGATGTTGCAGTTGTACAGCTGGACTGAAACCTGTAGCAGCGGTAGTGATTGATATTAACACCATCAGAATTAGCATTAGATTTAACAGAGTGATACAGTATAATTGTAGCATTGTAGGCATTTTGAACAAATTCCCTGACTGTAAGGAATGACGAAGCAACTATGAATGCAATACTTTAAGGTTTGTGCTCACTCATATTGCACCAAGGAACAAATCAGATATTCTGCGAATGCAATCTTATGCTATGTTTAATTGTTCTCATTAAGTTTGCTCTCATCCTCACCTTTCCACCCCATGTCTGAACATTATGGATACATTACTGTAATGCAGAATTCACATGTGGTTAATCTAAACCTGAATTAAACCTGATGTCTCATCTGCGTCTGGCAGTGACAGTATAGAACAGGCGGTGGACAAATGTGGTTTACAAAGAATCACCCTGCTCAGAGAGATCTCCATCAAAACTGGCATCCAGGTAATGTAACATCCAGTAGGTCCGCCATCTGTCATACCAACAGTCATACCAACAATGCATTCTGACAGTTAATATTCTCTTTTTGGCAAAACGCTTTCCTCTATAACTCCACCCCATCTGCTTCCCAATGCTCTCTGAACCCCACCACCACCCCAAACACCAACCCTCAAACATACCCACTGTTTAGCTTCTTATCAGAGAGTATCAGTTTGACGTCAAGCACAGACCGGTGTTCACCGAGGAGGACATCCTGAACATTTTCCCCATAATAAAGCACGTCATCCCAAAGGCTAACGATGGGATTTATCTTCTGCACTGTGGCCAGGCCAGCATCCAGCAAGGTGAACACAGGAGTACATTTACTAGCTAAATAGGATCTTACAGCTAACAAAACACAAACTCTTTAATGTTAATTCATCTCTACGTCTACATTTGCTCCATAACTGAACGAATGGACATACAACAATGATGCCTTCATTTTTTTTCTAATAATTACTGTATCAGGAAGCCTGAAAGAAGGCTGTGAGCTAATCAGCCAGGCCTTGGGCCTGTTCACTAATGTTTATGGGGCTCTGCACCAGGATGTCTGCGTCTGTCTGCGCCTGCTGGGACGTATTTACTACATACTCGGAGACTATGCTGAGGTGCGGATTTTGTGCTCTTTACCATTCCCGTCAGAGCTTTAGGCTTAGGTGTGCATGCCTGACTTACTCACCAATTTTAAAATCCCAGCATGCACCATAGATGCATTAACCCATTCCAGTTGTATATGTGTTTTATGTTAGGCACTGAGTCACCAGCAGAAAGCTGTACTGATCAGTGAGAGAGTTCTGGGAATAGACCATCCGAACACTGTACAGGAATATGTGAGTGTTAAGCATGTTGTTTTAATGCAGCTAAGTTAATTCATGACACTTACTGGTAAAATATTTACAGAACAGGATTTAGTGAATGACTCTGCAGTCACAGTGGTTACACTATATGGCCGAAAGTATGTGGACATATGACCAACCCAACGTGATGTTGGGTGAGGAGGTCTGGGGTGCAGTCAGCGTTCCAGTTCATCCCAAAGGTGTTCAATGGGGATGAGTTTAGGGCTCTCAAGCAGGCCACTTGAGTTCTTCGACTCCAATCTTGGTGAACCATTTGTGCACAGGGGCGTTGTCGTGCTGGAGCAGGTTCGGGCCTTTTAGTTCCAGTGAAGGGAAATTGTAATGCTACAGCAAACAACGACATTGTATACATTCTGTGCTTCCAACTTTGTGGAAACAGTTTGGGAAAGGCCCACATATGGGTGTGATGGTCAGGTGTCCACAAACTTTTGGCTATACAGTGTTTGCAGGGGTATCGCTAACTATGTTTTTCCCTCTATTTTTAGAAACACCTTGGTCTTTATTGCTTTGCTGGTGGGCAGACATCCACAGCACTGCGATTGCTCTACCGTGCCCGCTACCTCATGCTGCTGGTGTGTGGAGAAGATCACCCAGAAATGGCTCTACTGGACGTAAGTAAAACCAAACTGGAAGCAAGTGTTGTTTTCTATCCATACAAAAAAGGACAAAAAGTTCCAGACACTATAGTGTCAGATTAATTGTGTGTCATTTTTTGATCAACATTGAGCCTTTGGATTCCCTTTTAAATTTTTCCTACTGTCAAACAAGTACTGAAAAATCATAATTGAAAAATGCACCAAGAGTTTGCTGAATAAAACAGGTAGCTGAAATTTTTTTTATTGAAAAAGTATGGAAATATATATTTTACTTAATTAACAAAAATGGGGTGGGGGGGGAGTAATGGTTGAGTCATGGAGAATGTAATGTTGCCTCTTCATAGCTCCAGGGTGCTGGGTTTAATCCTGAGCTCGGGTTTCTGTGGAGTGTACATGCCGGTAGGTGGATTGGCTAAGCTAAATTGCCCCTAGGTGTGAATGTGTGTCAGCATGATGCCCTGCTATGAACTGGCATCCCATCCCAGGGGTGTATTCCAGGGGTTCACAAACTAAGGGTTGTGACCCCATGTGGGGTCTTTTGATATACAAATGGGGTCGTGTCAGAAACTCACAATCTCCTAAGTAACTAAGTCACATTCAGACAAGCCGTTTTTAAATTAATAGTGCATGTGCTATTTTAATCTTTTTTTTTTTTTTGTCTATCATGAGGCGGTGCACTAGCGTAGGACTTCAGAGATAAATGACATACACTTCTCTGTCAATCTACCTCTGCTAGTTCAAGAAAACGAACAGGAAAATAATCAGAGACATTTATTGAATATGAATTTAAAAGTCGTAAATTATAACTCTGGAAGGGCTCAGGGCTTGGGGTCACAGAAAATTCACCACATCCATTTGGGGTCATTTTTTTTTTGTAAATGTTTGGGCACCATTGGTGTATTTCCATGTCATTCCCAGTATTCCTAGGGCAGGCTCTGGATCCACTGTGACCCTCACCATGATGAAGTGGTTATTGAAGATGAATGAATGAATCAAGGAATGGTTTCATGATATTTTTGTGAAGAACTGTGAAGAACCCCATGAGGGGTTCATAAACAACCAAGTAGTAACATAGTATAGTAGTATAGTGGTTTTACTATAACAAATGAAAGCTGATATTTTCTTTCTAATTGCAAACCTAATGGATTAGATGTTAAAGTTACCCCTACTTACTAACGATAATATATTAAGGGTACGTTTACACGACAACGATGTACTAAAAACGGAAACGTTTTTCCTTGGCGTTTTTGAAAAGTTTCGCGTACAGATGACAACGTTGTCAAAACGATCCCCATTCACACGGACCCGCGAAAACGACTAAAAACACTGTATTATGCATGCCAGGTCAGTATGCAGAGGCTTTTGACATGTGGAAGTTTTACTTCCATTCACGCTCATCAACAACACCATTGATAAAGTTTTCCCATCAACTGTCTTATCCTTGTCCTCCCAGGTCTTACCCGAACACGTCTTTTGAATACCCTTCGTCGGCGTAGATGTGGGTTAATAATCTGGTGTATGTAACAAATGCTTCTCCGCTGGTCGTTGTAGTGATTCAGTAAATGTACACTTTGCTGGAGAAGCGTCAATAAACTCAAAATCTTGAGCAGCACAAACACAGTCCTGTAGTCCGCCACTGTAGTTTTGAATGTCTCAGGCGCATGCCTATAGACTGAACACATAATACGCGTGCGCATGACATCATCGTTTTCACAAATTTGCGTTTTTGTATGTTTACACTAAGACAAAGACGGTAACAAAAACTTGCACTTTGAAACCCGTTCTCAAAAGTTTGCGTTTTCAGGCCCCAACACTCTGTTGTCGTGTAAACGAGCAGCCAAATCGCATAAAACGTTTCCCATTTTTAACATCCAGTAACACTCCTACTCCTCTTTTCTCTATACACTAATGATTTATGGCTATTACCATTATACACAAAGCTTTTCTCTAAATCTGCCTATTCATTGCTGGAGTACAAATGTGGGATCCAGGTTTAGCTAGTTCACACTGTTAGCTTACCTTTGTTTTTAATTTACCATGTTTTTTTGTCTCTTCAGAGCAAGATTGGTCTCGTGTTACATGGTGTGATGCAGTGTGATCTCGCACTTAAGTTTCTGGAGAACGCCCTAGACTTGACCGCCAAATATCAGGGGCCAACCTCGCTTAAAGTGGCACAAGGGTGAGAAATAAACCACTGCAAATAAAGCTGAACAAATAGCCCAATCTTCCTGGAGAAAGTATGCATTGTTCCCCTCTGATGAATACTTTTCTACAATTCTACTTTGTAGCCATCACTTCTTGGCAAAGGTGTATGAGAGCAAAGGGGAGTTCCGCTCGGCGCTGAGACACGAGAAGGAGCGCTACATGATTTACCGGAGCCAGGTGAATTCTTAACCACAAAACAGAAAGCTTCGAATGTCTGTTAACAAAAGACCGACACAATTCAGATTATTGGAATATTAGCCCTCTATGGACCCATGGCGTTTATTAATAACACAAAGAAAATCGGGACATTTCATAATTTAAAAACATCCCACCAAGTTCACTTTCATAAAGTCACATGGACTCTCTTTTATCCAAGCTAAAGCTTTTTCCTGCCTATCAAGTAAACCTGAGTAGTAAGTACCCAGTAAGCAAAATGTAAAAAAAAATAAATAAAGTAAGTAAATTTAAGAGATAAAATTAAGCACAAAATGAATTTCATGGAGCGTGTTATATTTTAAAATTTTCATGGAAGCGCAAGGCCTCCGAAAATCTCATAGAATTTGTAATAGTTCTAATGGGAATTGTATTGGTTTTAATGGAACTGTACTGGCAATTTGTTGCTTTCTATTGCATTACATTTACATTTATGGCATTTGGCATGCGCACTTATCCAGAGCTACTTACATTTATTTCATTTATACATCTGAGCAATTGAGGGTTAAGGGCCTTGCTCAAGGACCCAACAGTGGAGGCTTGGCGGTGCTGGGATTTGAACTCACGACCTTCCGATCAGTAACCCAACATTTTAACCAATCGAATAACGACCATGAATGGTAATGGTTTTAATGCTTAACTGATGGTTTGCAATGGTATTTGTAGTGGAAACCATTAGATTATGGTTATGACATTGTTTTGTTTTTTTTTTCAGCAGGGATATTACCCATTATGGTCCATTGTCTTGTATAAATGACATTTTCCTAGGTCAAAGGTCAAATGTTGTGTGTCACAAACAATCAAATTTGTTGATATAAAACTTAGAACTATAAAACACAGTTAATTCTTCTTTAGGCTTGAATAAGAGCATGGTAAGATGCTCGATCTCTGCCACTGAACCTGCACATTTGAGGTCCGGCCATATTTTGTCTAATCCGGGTCACGTAATGCATAGAAAGAGTTCAAAATAAAGCTGGACCTAATGAGAGTTGGGGAAGGGTCAATCATCTTTGCTGTATGGCAAAGTCAGAGTACCGACTGTTGCTTTCCACAGGTTGGAGAAGCGCACGAAAAGACACAAGAGAGCTCCGAGTACCTGAAGCACCTCACGAATCAGGCTGTAATTCTGCAGAGGACTATGAACATGATATACAAAAACCATACTGGGTCCAGTATTACTCCTCTCACTGTGAGTACCAAAGTGTAGTATGTGAGAGAAAGAGCCACACTGGTCATGAATTAACCTGAACCTGTTTTAACATTCTGTTAACCATAGCTCGCCACTCCAAGTCGGCTCTGGATTGTGGAGCAGTTAAATCTGGTTACTGGCATTGTCCTTATCCCACTCAGGTAAGCTCTGCAGATAGTGAAACACAGAAGTCAATGTTGTATGTCATTCTTAAACAATCAACCTTTAAATGAAACTCTGACTCCTGGCTTTTTTTTTTTTTTAATCGAATTTTTCTTCTTTTTCTTCTATTTTTCCTCTAAGCAACAAGGATCTTGAAACTCTTAGGGATAACACCCAAAAAACATCTGCTTAAATGCAAACAGGACACTTTATATTGGTCAGGAATCACAGTAGCATGATCATCAGCTCCACCTATTGTCACGGAGGACCAATATTTAATATTGCACATGCTACAGTATATGCATTAATATAAATCAGCATGATGTCAATAAGAAAATTGGGCATTTTTTTAATTAATGAAAGAAAAAAAAACATGATGGGACAGAGGAGAATCATAATCCACTGACACACCAACATGTGGTGTCCTGAGATCCTGGTTCTTGATTCAGCAAAATGTGCCTGCAAAATAAATCTGGAGTATTTTGTTTTGTATTCTAATATAATTAATAATGAATGTTAACCTTTAGGTCTTCTCAGTGATACAACTGCTTACGACGATATATGCATTATTTTGTATCTTCAGTCATAAGAATGAGCTTTGTATTTGGAATAAGGCTACTCGGTTTGAGGCTGTTGCATGTAGCTGTTTGTTTATGGGGAACAGAAATGAAGATGCTACTTCCTGCATTGTGCCAAATGCCATGTGCTAATATAAATAAAGTTGGATGTATTTGAATCAGTCACTCGGCCATGTTAAATGTGATATTGACAATATCACAAACATGTACAACACAGCCTATTATAGAGACCATTGTTGTTTGTATATAACGATGATGATGATGATGATGATGAGTAGTAGTATTTTCACAGCCAGTGTCACAATACGAACACAGAAAAAGAAAAAAGTCAGCTGAGTCGTCAGGAAACTATAGCTGTGCTCTTATCTGCATGCTTTTGCCAGTAACAATCCCTTTGATGGCCAATGGCACCATACCATGCTTAGCACATACTTGAGTGTGATGTAGTTCCAATTCAAATATGTTTCATTTCTCTGGTAAGTTTCACAACAGACATCATCACATAACATATTTACACACTGTTGAACCAGGTAAGGCAGCACAGTGGCACAGCTGGTAGTGTTGGTGCCTTGCTTTGCATGTGCTCTCCAGTCCAAGAGCTCCAGTTAATGTTCACATCAAACATCAAAATGCACTAAAAATATTTTCATCCACAAGAATCTCTAGAGTTTACACAAAATGGTGCGAAAAACAAAAAACATCCAATGAGCAGCAGTTCTGTGGGCGGAAATGCCCCGTCGATGAGAAAGGTCAGAGGCGAACGGCCAGGCTTGTTCGAGCTGACAGGAAGTCTATAGTAACTCAAATAAACACGCTTTACAACAGTGGTGAGCAGAAAAGCATTTCAGAATGCACAACACGTTGAAGCCTGAGGTGGATGAGCTACAAAGACCACATCAGGTGCCAAGGACTGGAATCTGAGGAATCCACTGAAACTGGGCAGCTGAAGGTTGGAAAAAGACCAGTTTGGGTGACTGCATGAATTAGCAGGTCTACAGGAGTTCCTATTAAATTGGCCAGTGAGTGTATATTAAAATGAATTAGGATTCAATACATTTAGCTGAACAACATGAGGGCTGAGCTCACCATGTGAACTTACCATGATGACGTTGAAGAATCAGTGTGCATAGGGCCTACAGTTGGGAAGGTGAGTCAAGGCAAGTAAATAAAGTATGCTGCAGGTTATGAAGATGTGAAATGCGCATTCGTAGGGGTGTGGAATGTTAAGCTGCGTGTGGAGGTCCCCATGTTGAGAATTATGATGCATACACAGCAGATCTATGGTCAGAAACCGAACTAGAGGACAATTACCCCAAACTGTGCATGTGAAAATGAGCTATATTCTCTAACTGTACTCTTACAAGGTGCACAAGGTAGATAGGTCTGAAAAGTGACCAGTTGATTCATGACTACATTCATACCACTCACTGCAATGTCAGTGCTCATGTGGTCCGCAGTGGTCCAGTGGTGGTACAATCATAAATTGATTACAATTGATTAGAATTGATTATAAATTGTAATAAATCGTAACAAATATCAATATATTACAAATATCAAAATTATTATCAAAAAAGGACAAAACTACTGTGTACTGTGTGTGTGCGCAACTTACCTAATGTGCTCTGTGTTATGTTATTTTCACTAACACATGTTATATGTTTACACCTGAGGCTAAGTACATCTCGTTATACTGCACAACCCCAGTGTATGTATGATGACAATAAAGTTGAACTGAAATGAACTGAACTGGTGTGTCAATTCTTTTTTTTTTTTTTTTTAAAGCATGGGTTATCAGGGCAATTTGCTCATAACTCTGTTACTCATTAATCTGTCGTGTTGTAGCAGATTCAGTGGTATCATCAGATATCAGATCATTGACTTATGAACCAAAATCGTACAGTATCGTAGCAGCAAGTATCGAATCGTCGCCTTAAGGTTCCAAATCTTATCGTATCATGTGGAAGCCTGTGGTTTACACCCCCAGGATAGTGGAGGCTGACAAATTGTACATATCAACAGAGTAGAAGGCCTATAGTCATTAACTTTATACCTACAAAGTGATCTACAGGATAGTGTAATTCAAAAAAATCATTAATAAGTCTAGCTACAAAGTCAGTAGACCTCATAAACCGAACACTGGGTGTATGTTTAAATGTGAATTTCCTTATTTGGCATTAATATTTATTTATTTATTTATTTAAAAGTCAAAATACCAGTAGATAGAGTTAAGCGCTATTGTTATGGATTAGCACTTGAAGCTAGTTTTGATCTGAGAACGAAGCATTGAGATTTCTTAAGCGAGGCGGGCGCGCCCCCGACAACGCTATGTGTTCGTGCGCGCGTGTGCGTGTGTGCGCGTGCACGGCGTCCGTAGGCGACTGCGGCGCAGAGCTCGAGGAGGAGAAACAGGGCTGAGAACCGGGGGAGTCGGAAGTGACTTTGTTGTGGAGCTTAGTCTTTAATCCGTTAATGTTTTCTCTGTTCGTGCTGCATTGCCAACGCTTTATACAGCAAGGTAAGGAACGTTCGGGTTTGGATATTTGACTGGATTTTGCTTGGGGAAAGGAGTCCGTTTAAAAAAAAAAAAAAAAAAAAAGGGAGAAAAAAATGCCTATGTGGCTCCAAAAATGTGCCGTCTCCGTGGTGTGTATCTCAAAATGGCGGACGGGCAGCGAGAGCAAAAAATAAAAAAATAATAACAGGGCGTCAGTGTTGCAAAACAATACACAAAAATTACTCGTGTGTCTTTTACGTTTGTGATCTGTCTGTACCGATGGAGAGAACATTTATACAGATCATATATATATATATATATATATATATTTATACTTAACCAAGTGAAGGCCACCCGGCGACATTAGTTAATCGTGTTATCTCTAATTGGCTAACGCGACTAGCTTGCTAGCTATCAAATGATTATGATTATTATTATTAGATGACGTGCGTTGGGAGAGGGTTTTATTTATCTTTGGTTGCAGTTGCCATGTGACATTTCACGTACGTTTGTAACGACCTCAGAGAGGCTCGTATGTTTTAGCATTAGCTTGGGTGTTGCCTGTGATGATGTTTTTGAGGTGGGTCTATATTTGGTACCCGGCGCTAGCATGCTAAGCTGTGAAGTTCACCCAGCAAGGGCGTGTAACGTTAGCGTAGATATAACGGTTAGTATGACTATTTGTTTATAATATGGTTCAGACTTTTTTTTTTAATTTAAAAACTCTCTGTAGAGCTCCGGGGATAATTATAAGTTTGTAGAAGCTTATAAAATATTTGCAATTGTCAGTAATTACGTCAAAGGTGCTTAACGTTAGCTATCTATGTATCAGGCTAAGCAAGCAAGCAAGCGAGCTCATCATAACTAGCCTGGTAGTTCGCATCTTCTAATTTATGCCTTTAATAGTTGGATAAAGGTTAATAATAATAATAATAATAATAATAATAATGTCTGTCATGTCGATGCCGCCCTGACGAATGATCAAATGTATGAATGATACCAGCTTTACATTTTCACTTTCACTCCCACGTTTGTGTGTGTGTTTGTTCCACCAAGCCCCATCTTCACCAGTGCACTCTGGCTTTGACCAGGCCACATGAAGATCTTGTAAAGTGACAGAGTAACATCTGGTGATATTAGAATTAGATTTTGTCTGGTATCTGAGACACAGGACATTCAAAATGTATGTTTCTCCCAAGCTGGAAGTCAGTGTTCGATCCTTCAGACGCACCGATGTGTTGGACTGAATATACTGAGGTATGTTCTTGTCGTACTACTGATTACATTTGGTTTTGGCCGCTCATTTATCCTCTCTCTCTCCCTCTCTCTCTCTCTCTCGCCCACGTTATTTAAATTTTCTCCCCATCAGTTTGCCCTCGCACTACAGGAATACATCTTTTAAAAATCCACACACCTTTTCACGATGAGTTTGGTCTATCCTCCGCACACAGTGACGCCGCTTCTAATCTCCTCACACCAGCCCCGGGCGCTTTGTGGTACAGCGGAACGGGCGCGTGTCTGTCAGAATGAAAGTCGAGCTCTCGAAAAAAAATCGCACGCGTCAGGTATTTCTGGGTTTTGAAAAGTCACGGTGAGGAGATGGCGAGGTGCACTCAGCATCCTGAGCCTCTTGAGGGCTTTAATCTTCATCCATGGCATTGCCCATTTGAAGCCGTTTCCTTTGACCGTGCCTAAATTGGATAGATAAGCCTGCCTCTGCGTGCACACACACACACACACACACACACACACACACACACCATTTACTGGTGTAATCATATTTTCAAGGGCATACAGCATAGTAGTGCATGATTGGGTACGAAGAAATGCCTTCCATGGTGTTTAAAACATGTTTCAAATATTTTTACTCATCTGTCCGTAGCTGTACCAGCAAATATCTTGGCTTTAACGAGTTTCTTTGGAATGAGAATGAAGTCGTAGTCATAACCATGAGCTTATCTTGTTCTGTAATGTGATTCCAGGCTCGTGTGATATTAATCCCCCCCATGAATATCATTGATACCAGAACTGATAGCCTAAAAAAAAAAAAAAAAGACAGGAAAACAAGCATTTCTTCCACCATTTTGGGTTTAAGGAGAGAAGGGCAGGGTGCAATAATATTACCAGCTGTGCAGTCGGGAGCTGCTTGCTGGCAGTGGCAGTAGAGGGAAAAAAAACCCAGCTGGAAGTTGGAAACAGTTTCGGTTGTCTAATGTCCACATGGCCGACATTTTCACTGTCGATCTGATGCTCAAAGTGTTGAACACTTTCTAGCTATCATCGACGTTATTTGTGAAGTGTTCGGTCTGACGCTTTATTGTAGGCCTGTGTAATCTAGACCAAATGAGCCTAATGTGATCCCGTTGTTTTTGTTTTGGTTTTTTTTTTGCGTATGGACCTTCACAGCTTTTCGTGGTCAGATCTGTTCTCGTCGTCTGGTGATGCTGTTTGTCCGAGTATCGGCTGATGCTAACCGATTTTTTGAGCTTTCGTGGTTAGAAATGACACGACGCTCTAACTGGCACGACGTGTAAATTATTCTGCAGGGTCCCTAGGATTATGAAATTCAGTGGAAGTTGTGCCCATGACTGCAAAGACAACGCTTTCATGTTCCGCTTGCATGATTATACATTGGTTCGTTCACACCGATGGTTCACTAGCATTCGTATTTTCGTTAAAGGTGCAATAATCGATGATTTTTTTTTTTCTTTCTTTTAATTCTGTACTAAAGAGAGTAAATAAAAATAAAAATTCCTAACCGTTAGAGACCTAATCCTGGGGGTAAAAAAAAAGCTTTAAAGCCGGGGCCGTATAATGAAAAGCCCTTTCCCTTTACAGACTTTTGCAGTTAGATGAACTGATGTTTCGACCGACTCGGAGGCGTTCGAGTCGTCAGCGTGGCATGCCTACACAGATCTAACCTGCATAATGCGTATCATTCTAGATAAAGAGGCGACGCGACGCGACGTTCAGGCAAAGTTCACAGCCGTAAAGATTTATAGCCGCTCGTTCCCTGCGTCGCTGATGGCACTTTATTAGTGTCCAGACACAGCAAGATTCTCATAAAGAGATAAAAACAAAACTGGTTTGATCATTGCCTGTTGGAGTGTATGAGTATGTGTATTTTTTCCCCCATGTTTTTCTCCTCGGTTTTTGTCCCAAATCATAACCCGACCTGTTATCTGGATGGGACGTCAGACTTTGCACAAGCTGTTTCGCAGCTCAGCGAAAACTTATGACCAACCTTTGAATTATGACTCGGACTGTTGTACGCTACAAGGATCCGATTCAGTATTAATGGCTCTTGCTAGAGAGACGTCCGTAGCTCGTGTTCTACCTTATGTGATGTTTTCTATAAGCATGTGCACATGGCTTGGCCCCAAAACGGATTAAATATTTTCACCTCCATCGAGTTATTCTAGACATCGTCCTCCAGATCAGAGTGGAGGATATTTGCAGGCTCTTAGACTGAAGGGATCACAAAGCCATAACCCTTCCCCACCCGATCCCACCGTACCTCTGGTCTTGGTCAACTCGAGGTCTGGATTAGACTTGGAGATTTAAGGCCCTGTTCACACCTGGTATCAGCACGCATCTGGAGCGATCCGATGCCGAGCGGACAGCTGGAACGCGTCGCCGTTTACACCCGGCGTTTCGAATGCATCTTATCTCATACCCGTACTGGCTGCTTGAATCGTTTCAGTCATGTGGTCTGCTAACGAAAAGAAAGAAGCCATGAAAAGCACCTGCGTTTGTCTCCGTTGTTCAGCGTGATTTCCAATGATTGCGTATTTTCCCGGCTAAATCACTGACGCGGCCTATTACGCAATCCTTCGTTGCTGTCCGGGACACATCGAGACACCTGTACTTAGATCGGATCATGTTAATTCCAGGTGAGAACAGGGCCTAAGTACCTGTTTCATCTGCGACCTCTAGTTCGGGCACTTCCGAAGGAACCGTAACGGTAGTGGTGTGGTTGCAGGACCTTGCCCTCTAAGTTCACAACAGCAGAGGGGTACATAGGTCTTTGCTTCCTGGTGCAGTGGACTGCAGTAATGGCCTGCAGGTCCAACAGACAAGTCCATGGACTGCAGTAATTAGATGAGTTTGGCTTAATCTCGGAATTAAACTAGTCCTACTTAGAGTATTATAATTTTTGTTTAGTGTATGGTTTCAAGACTGAGAGATGAGATTCTGAAATCTGTTTTCTTTCCCTCTTTTTCTGTAGATGAAAGGAAAAACACAGTGTTGAGAATTTTCTGTGAGGTAAACGACTGAGAGATCGAGTGACGTCAGGTCCCTCCTCCCGTGCGTCCATCTTGCGAGGAGCTGCTGACCGCACTGAGGACCGTCTACAGGCTCCCTGCCCGGGGCAGAGACAGCGCCCCTGTACACCTGCCATCATGGTGCTGTCGCAGAGGCAACGAGATGAGCTGTGAGTTCACTACTAATACCTGTGTCCGTAGTGATATTTTGGACGTATCCAATCTTTTTGGCATATGACCTTTTCAGTTGACACAGTGCCGATGCGTTAATAAAGTAGTGTAGCATCTAAGCTCTGTTTCAGCTTAATTAAAATAAATCTCAACGACGACACAGAAATCCCACAAATACGATACGATCCCCCTGCTCCTTTAAAGCCACCGTGTTCACAGTCTGCACCTCAAGGAGCTTCATAAGAGACCTAGTTAGCGTTAATATTTCATAAAGGGACTCCTATGACTGAGGGCCTAGGGTCGATCGTTGCACGACTTCATTGTCTTCATGCTTGAGCTAGCAAAACAAAACCCTAGCACATACAGGTGCATCTCAATAAATTAGAATGTCGTGGAAAAGTTCATTTATTTCAGTAATTCAACTCAAATTGTGAAACTCGTGTATTAAATAAATTCAATGCACACAGACTGAAGTAGTTTAAGTCTTTGGTTCTTTTAATTGTGATGATTTTGGCTCACGTTTAACAAAAACCCACCAATTCACTATCTCAACAAATTAGAATACTTCATAAGACCAATAACAAAAACATTTTTAGTGAATTGTTGGCCTTCTGGAAAGTATGTTCATTTACTGTACATGTACTCAATACTTGGTAGGGGCTCCTTTTGCTTTAATTACTGCCTCAATTCGGCGTGGCATGGAGGTGATCAGTTTGTGGCACTGCTGAGGTGGTATGGAAGCCCAGGTTTCTTTGACAGTGGCCTTCAGCACATCTGCATTTTTTGGTCTCTTGTTTCTCATTTTCCTCTTGACAATACCCCATAGATTCTCTATGGAGTTCAGGTGGGTGAGTTTGCTGCCCAGTCAAGCACACCAACACCATGGTCATTTAACCAACTTTTGGTGCTTTTGGCAGTGTGGGCAGGGTGCCAAATCCTGCTGGAA
Organism: Cranoglanis bouderius; assembly: GCA_023630585.1. Lineage (NCBI taxonomy): Eukaryota > Metazoa > Chordata > Actinopteri > Siluriformes > Cranoglanididae > Cranoglanis > Cranoglanis bouderius. The sequence goes on from CM042541.1 coordinate 25,625,011, forward strand.
AATGAAATCAGCATCTTCAAAAAGCTGGTCAGCAGAAGGAAGCATGAAGTGCTCCAAAATTTCTTGGTAAACGGGTGCAGTGACTTTGGTTTTCAAAAAACCACAATGGACCAACACCAGCAGATGACATTGCAACCCCAAATCATCACAGACTGTGGAAAACTGAACACTGGACTTCAAGCAACTTGGGCTATGAGCTTCTCCACCCTTCCTCCAGACTCTAGGACCTTTTTTTTCCAAATGAAATACAAAACTTGCTCCCATCTGAAAAGAGGATATTGGACCACTGGTCAACAGTCCAGTTCTTCTTCTCCTTAGCCCAGGTAAGACGCCTCTGACGTTGTCTGTGGTTCAGGAGTGGCCTTAACAAGAGGAATACGACAACTGTAGCCAAATTCCTTGACACGTCTGTGTGTGGTGGCTCTTGATGCCTTGACCCCAGCCTCAGTCCATTCCTTGTGAAGTTCACTGCAAATTCTTGAGTTGATTTTGCCTTGACAATCCTCATAAGGCTGCGGTTCTCTCGGTTGGTTGTGCACTCTTTTTCTTCCACAATTTTTCCTTCCACTCAACTTTCTGTTAACATGCTTGGATACAGCACTCTGTGAACAGCCAGCTTCTTTGGCAATGAATGTTTGTGGCTTACCTAGTGAACCAAACTGAGAGACCATTTTGAAGGCTCAGGAAACCTTTGCAGGTGTTTTGAGTTGATTAGCTGATTGGCATGTCACCATATTCTAATTTGTTGAGATAGTAAATTGGTGGGTTTTTGTTAAATGTGAGCCAAAATCATCACAATTAAAAGAACCAAAGACTTAAACTACTTCAGTCTGTGTGCATTGAATTTATTTAATACACGAGTTTCACAATTTGAGTTGAATTACTGAAATAAATGAACTTTTCCACGACATTCTAATTTATTGAGATGCACCTGTACACTAGCCCTAAATTGCTTGCTTTTCGGTTTTAAGGACGTTATCATACTTTTCATACTCGGGACGGACTGTAGACTCATTTGGGGGGCCGGGGCTTGTGATCGCAGGTTTGGATACAGCATGCTCATGTGCAGGAACGCCTGCAAACGAGGAGTCGATGTTGTTTGAGAAGATCTTTAGCCGCGAAGGCCGGTTTCACAACATTGTCGGTTGAAGAGTTCATTAACGTACGCCAGTCCTACGAAAGTTCGTAACAGCCCTTTCCCTGGCATCACGCAACTTGAAACAGGAAGTAACGTGACAAAGTTGAAGCGATCGTGTTTGCTTGGCCACGGTTTCCGCAGTTTTGACCGCAGTTTCCAAGAGGACCAGAGATCTGTTTTTTTGTTGTTTTTTTTTTCTGTACTGCTCCCAGGATTGAAAACAGCTTTCACACTTCATCAAGCATATCGAACTCTTGGTGTCCTGGGTCTGAGGGGGAAAAAAAAACAAAATAAAAAAACAATGTGAAAACGACCTAATGATCCAGAATGTATTATTAAGAACCAGCGTACAGAATGGCCATCCTTTAATGTGCTCGAATTGTTGCGAAGGCTTGCTCTGCTAAACATTCAAGACAAGATCTCGGATGATTCGGTCCTTTTTTTTTTCCCCTTGACTGTAAGTTTGTTGTGCGTTAGTTTTGTATAGCAGCACGGTCCGGAGTGCGTTATTCCGCGTGTACCACAGCGATTTGCCAACGAGTACATTGTTTCGTTTATTAATGTACAAAACGTCAGACATTGTAACGGTTTATACTCAGATTTAATGCTGTGGAACGTCAGACAAGTTCCTGTTCTCACTTGCGTTCCTCTCACAAGCCTTGCCCCCCTCTCTCTCTCTCTCTCTCTCTCTCTCTCTCTCTCCTATCTCTCTCTCTCTCTCTCTCTCTCTCTCCTCTCTCTCTCTCTCTCTCCTCTCTCTCTCTCTCTCTCTCTCTCTCTCTCTCTTCTCTCTCTCTCTCTCTCTCTCTCTCTTCTCTCTCTCTCTCTCTCTCTCAAAACATAGCTTGTCATTTTACTGAGAAACCAGAAAGCATAAACTCCTCCGTCCTGAAGACGTTCCTGTCCTGTTCAACTTCGCAAGACTCCTCCCATAAATGTTAAATAAAAGTCTTCTAACAAAAAAAAAAAAAGCCACCAAATCAACGATTATACAATTTAATTTGTTAAACACCACGTTTTTAAAATCGGTTTATTATTAGTCTTAGATTACTTGGAGTGTCCGCCGTACAAGTCCGTGTGTATTAGCTGTTACTATAGAAACAGTAGCATCTTAGAACGTTTGTTACAGCTGGAACCACTTTCCGAGCCGTGCCGTAATATACGGAAATGACGCACACCTTCTGACCAATCAGGTTCGAGCATTCAACTGCACAATGGTATAAGGTTGGGTTTTTTTTTTTTTTTTTTTTTTTTTTTTTTTTTTTTTTTTTTTTTTTTTTAAATGACGCCCCGACTTTATATATATATATATATATATATATATATATATATATATATATATATATATATATATATATATATATATATATATATATATATATATATATATACTCACTCTCACCAAAGCCACACTTAACCAACACCAGGGTGAAAGAAGGTTAAGCAGTGGTTCTAACATCCCCATCTAAATTGAGCCGCATGCGCAGCTCATAAAATATTCACCACCATCTCTAGAAGTTGGAAGCCCATTTACATAATAATGAAGCACTGGGAAGACAGAGATTGTCTGTACGTCCATCTGCTCACTTCTCCGTGTCGGCGGGTTCGGTTCAACTTCCTGCAGCGTCGTTTGAGGACACTTCCATGCTCAAGCCGTGAGCTCGTAACCATGACAACATTTATTTATTTATTTGTTTGTTTGTTTGTTTGTTTGTTTGTTTTGGCAAAGACAACAATTGAATTTATTTATGGGTCCGAATCAGTGCAGGGTATCTTTATTTTCCCGGTATGTATAATGGCATGCATGCAGATACAGTAGTCATAATAATGTAATATTACATCATATCATATCATATATCATTGTTGGTGTGAGCTGAACGGAAGCTCTGGTCGTTTCAGAAATCGAGCGATAGCAGATTACCTCCGATCAAATGGCTATGAAGAGGCTTATTCTGTTTTTAAGAAGGAAGCAGAGTTAGATATGGTAAGATTATTTCACCTGCTTTTCCTAAAAAAATAAAAAATCAAGCTCAATCCTCTGAATTAGTTTTTATCGAATGCCACTAGTATAAATGTATAAATGTAATTATCACATCGTCTTGTTTCCTGATTCGGTCTCCAGAATGAAGAATTAGATAAGAAGTATGCAGGCCTTTTGGAAAAGAAATGGACTTCAGTCATCAGATTACAGAAGAAGGTCAGTACAGCTACGTCAGGTTAGTCTGGTTTGTTCAGTATGTGTTGTAGGTGTAAGCTTGTATCATATATATTAGACAAATGTACTTATATTTTTATTATTCTGGTGGTTTTTTTTGTTTGTTTTAATTTATTTTTTTAACCAACCTGTTTTATCATGACCCTCAGGATACAGTACGATCCTTGAATCAGTAGTTTCCTGTCTTATATTTACCTGTTAAGGTGATGGAGCTGGAGTCTAAGCTTAACGAAGCTAAAGAGGAGATCACTCTAGGAGGGCCCATGGGGCAGAAAAGGGACCCCAAAGAGTGGATCCCGCGCCCCCCGGAGAAGTACGCGCTCAGCGGACACAGGAGTCCTGTCACGCGCGTCATCTTTCATCCCGTCTTCAGCGTCATGGTCTCTGCTTCAGAAGACGCAACGATTAAGGTACGTCACACACACACACACCAAAAAAAAAAAAAAAAGCTGTGTGCTTTCATATTTTATGAGGGGAACTATAAGTATAGGTCTCTTCTGCTCTTCTGGGGGAGTAGAAAGTGTTTATATGTCGCAGCATGGTGTTGCCATCTAAGCCGGCGTGTTATCCAAATAACATGCGTTCAGTGTTTTGTGCTGACTCACTGGCTGTCTCTATGGAGACGGTCACGATGCACCAGTTACCCAGAGCAACAGTGCAGCAAGCAGTTCTCTGGGCATCAGGATGCACCTTAGCAACTCTCCATTTTGATCAGAGGCTTCTTCACCTTCCTGTCGTCTCCCTGACCTTTTTAGCACTTTGACGCTGGAATCTGTCGTGTTTTTGCGAGCTGATTGCGTGTAGGGGAATAATATACAGGTTACTGTTTCTGGAGAAGTAACCGGGAGAGTTTACCGTTTTAAGCTTTAGCTTTAGTGTGTGGATGTTTCTGGCGGCTAATTTAACCCGGCCTATGCGTGTCCTTTGATGCTCAAATGATTTCATAGATAGTCTAGAGTACGTGTCTATTACGATGCGAAATTTCACTCACGTCTGTTTGCAACAAGGAAGAGAGGAGGGAAAATGCATGTGGGATAGTGGCGAGCTGGTTTCAAAATAGTAGAAATACTGCATGGCAGAAAGTGCAATAAATATGGTAATGCATTTAAAATAGCCTAGATTAGGACTGTCACTGGATGCCACCAAAAAATAAATAAGGACTAACTCAAGTCATTTTAGTCTGCCATACCAAAATATTTAACTCGGAATGCCTTTTAAAAACAGTTGGGAGACTCGCCTGCTCGAATTAGAAGATAATCTGTCTGAAGTCCATGATTTTATGGCTGACCGGTTCATTCACATCCTGCATTGTACAAGGACATGTCCCTCAAGCGGCGAGGGGAATAGATGGAGATAATCACACCGCGAGTGGACGCTTGCCCTAAGAAATGCCTTTGTGTGTGTGTGTGTGTGTGTGTAGGTGTGGGACTATGAAGCAGGAGACTTCGAGAGAACTCTGAAGGGTCATACGGACTCGGTGCAGGACATCTCCTTTGATCAGACTGGAAAGTTGCTGGCCTCCTGCTCAGCAGACATGACCATCAAACTCTGGGACTTCCAGGGCTTCGAGTGCATCAGGACCATGCACGGTGAGCGAACCACGCAAATAAATGGCTCCGGTGGACAAGGGTATGCTAAAATAACAAACGAGGTATCCGCAGCATTCGGAGGCTGTCAAGATCATTTTCAGCATCTACCAGCAGAGTGGTGTGTAAATAATATAGCATATGCACGCTTTACTTTCTTTATGTCTATTAAAAAAAAACAAATTTAAAAATCAATGGGGTCAGAACAGAAATGGAGTTCGTCTTGTGGCAGACAAGATCACAAAAATAAAAAGATAAAGGCATTAATCCCTGCGTGTAGATGAAAGCGCACCCTTTTTCCTCAATTGGCTGTATTAAGCTGATAATTATTTTTAATCACTTGCAACCTAAATATAGCGCACACACACGGATTCATACTCAAAGTTGTTTTAGACGCCGACCGGTGTTACCGGGTATATTATACTTAACCCTGTGTTCTCTTTTCCTAGGACACGACCACAATGTGTCATCAGTTGCCATCATGCCCAATGGTGATCATATTGTGTCTGCATCGAGGGATAAAACCATTAAAATGTGGGAGGTGGCCACTGGGTGAGTAGAGAAGGCATTTGTCTGATTAGACCAGTGACGGGGAGCTGACTGTTATAAGTGGGTGTGAATATTTTAGCCAGAAAAAGGATCTGCACATTGCTTATGAGTATATAGAATGGGACTTTATAATAAAGCATGCAATATAAATTCTGAACTATAGTTTTGTTGTTTTTGTTTTATTTGATACTTTTGGTTTGTTTATCTCACTGCGCATAATTAAACAAAAAGCAAAAAAAAAAAAAAGATTTGAGAAATGTGTTGGACTGAAAATGTACGCGTGAAGAAAATAACGTAACTCTTTAGCCCTATTCGGGTTGGATTAGTTTTATCAGGGGGGCGTCTGTAATTGTTTTTTAATACATTTTCTCAGTGATGAAACTCACATCTGGACTGCAGTAAGATTACCACAGGAGGACCTAGTTTTGTTTTTGACCGAGTTGTACGTTCGGTGAACCTGGATGTTTGCGTCACGTGATCACGCGCCGTTCAGAACACGGTGTCCAAACATGATGTCAAAGAGGCACTAGAGTAGAGAAGTGACACTGGCCCTTATTTCAGTTTGGTGTGAGCCAAGGTTCCAGCAACAACTCTGTAAATACGATAAAACTATAACCACAAAGTATAAGAGAAGCATCCATTTTTCGGTTAAGTGTTTAATATCTGGGAAGAGTCACTGGTAAGCATGCTATGAGACTAAATGTGGCAGGTAAGAGCAGTCAAACATGTCGTTTTTCCCTCCAACTCGAGGCAACATCTGCATAGAAAATTACAGCCGTGTATCCGGACGGGACTAAAATGATCAGGCGACCGCTGAGTTTGGTGAAAAACAGTAAGGTAATTCAGCCTGTAATTTTCTCAGAGGAGGCCGGAGAGAAACACCGACCCGGCTGATCCGGATGGTAATAAAATCACAGGGGGGGGGGAGCACCTGTAAAATAGGAAATTACCCCAGGACCTTCCCGTCTGCATAGAGCTATTGTTCAAAAACACAGAGATGGGAACAAACGCTTTACTAGGCGCTCGTGGAAATCAGAAATCTCTCTCGGGGAGAATACCGAGCCAGCGCTCAATAAATTACAACTAAATTGTTTAAAACATTTTGTGTATGCAGTGTTTTGTTTATTTTCTCCCTCACTTTTTTATTGTTCGTGGCTCCAAATCTCCGCTACAGTACTACAGCTGTCCTTCGGCTCACTTTAGCAGCTCGTATGCACAGAAAAGAAGAAAAAGAAAAAAAAACGTCGTCCGCATCCGAAAACACACCGAATTTTTGGTTGAATTTGCACAGTTTGATTGATTTCAGGATCAAATAGATTTCTCACTTCTAGCATTTGATTAGAACCGGACCGAGACCACCTCACTCGGCCGCCTTCGGACCGGACTTATTGTGTTCTCGCTAGACTAAAGGGGAAGATGTGTAGGGTGCTATATGTCAATAGCACCCTAAGCCAACAGAGTTAATACAGAGCTAAATACATTCATTAGAGTGAAATATAGAGTAAAGAAATCTTCTCTGTGTGCGTGTAGTTACTGTGTGAAGACGTTTGCGGGCCATCGGGAATGGGTGAGGATGGTGCGGCCCAACCAGGACGGCACGTTGTTGGCCAGCTGCTCCAACGACCAGACCGTGCGTGTGTGGGTCACTGCCACCAAGGAGTGCAAAGCTGAGCTGCGGGAACACGAGCATGTCGTGGAGTGCATCTCCTGGGCTCCGGAGAATGCCTTCCCCACTATACTGGAGGCCACTGGCTCTGAGGTGTGTGTGCGCGTGTGTTCTTGTTTGTTTACTCGCAATAAGATTCAGAGCTTGCTTGTTGTAGTGTGTTACGGCCATAAATAGATTTGTTTTCACTGTTCTTTCCATAGAACAAGAAGAGCGGTAAGCCCGGCCCCTTCTTGCTGTCTGGATCCCGAGACAAAACCATTAAGATGTGGGATGTCAGCACTGGCATGTGCCTTATGACACTGGTGAGTTAACGTTGACGCCTTGGTTCCTTGTTTCAACCCAAAATATTACCATTTACAACACAGTATAAGAACCTTGAAACGTATTCTTGACAACGACTAGCTTAACAAATACGCAAACCTTATATGGATCCCTGTGTCCACTCTTTCCTGATGGTTCTACAAACCTTGCTTTCTTTCTCCTACTTCTCCTGAAAGGTGGGCCATGACAACTGGGTGCGTGGTGTGCTGTTCCACCCAGGTGGGAGGTTCATTGTGAGCTGTGCCGATGATAAGACCCTGCGCACTTGGGACTATAAGAACAAGCGCTGCATGAAGACCCTGAGTGCCCATGAACACTTCGTTACCTCTATGGGTGAGGATACAGTTAGAGAGTTAGCATCTCCTTGTAGTATGTTTATCTGCACTGTGACATCGTCTTTGGAAAATCTACCTTCACTCTATGAAACGCCACACAAGTCGCTTGTGACACTTGCAGTTTGGCAACTTTGGGTGTGTCGTGACTGGTACCGTTGGCGTTTTACTGTTGGCGTGTACTGTCCAGGGTTCCGATGAGAAACGGTACTAGCTTGGGACAAGATTCTAACAATCGTGATGGTCTGTCGAGTCGGACGATTTAAGGGGCGGTCACGCTACACTTTTCGTCCCGTTGACTTCCGTTCATACGCACGCGAATGCCGGAGACTGGAAATGCAAGCTCATGCGAAGAAGTTTCGCATTTTCGCCACGTTCCAAAGTTCAAGTTTGGTGAACTTTGGTTTATCAGGGCTACAAGTAATTAATTTTTTAAAAATGCTTGCGATTAGCAGCTGCACCCAATTCGTAATAAGCTTCAGCGCTCCCCCCCCCCGTAATGATGTAACGTGTACATGACATATATGTCTGGCCACACCCCCTTCTTGTCCCCACTCAAAGCCATGGGTGATACTATCATCAGTCAGGGATAGTCAGGTGGCCACAATCTTGTGTGAAAATTGGTTGTTTGATTTGCATGTTACATGCTAGGCTTCATATTAGATTCATCAGGAAGATTAGCAGAACAGTTTTAACTAAGGGTTAACTAAGTGCGTTCACCGGAAGCACCACCAATCGCTGCTACTCCATTCCAAGCTTTATTTTTCTTCATAATGTTTCTGTACACATTTAATTAGACATTGTAAATATAAATAACGGGATAATGGGTATGTTTTTTTTTTTTTTCCTTCCTTTTTTGTGTAAAACAACAGTAAATAGGAACCAAAATTGAAATACGAGTGAGGAACTGAAAGAACATCGGAGCACATGCGTCATTCTTGGATTTGCTGCTTTACCGTGTCACACCTAATTACCATCGAATTGAGAAAGTCTAAACTCAAACGTCACTCTCCGAGGTGGTAGTCGGTCGTCATGTGATGGAAGAGATGTTGCCAGCTGGCGTGCCTCTAGCTCAAGCCTCAACGCCGTTATTGATCCATGATTCAAGCAATGCAATATCTCTAGACCGAGAACACCATTAACGGTTGTCCTGAGGGCAGAGCGTTGTCCTCATGAACCCTTCCCTGTAATGTGATTTAATAGTGATCTTTCGATTTAGTTTCCAGTACGTGAATGAAATAGACTTGTGTGACAGACAGGGAAGGGAAATTGTTACTTTAAAAACGATTTTATATCTGTGCTGAAAATGTAAATCAATTTTAAGTAAGCTTTCGCTTATCGTTTGTTATTCTTACTCAAAAAAAAAAAAAAATTCCTTTTGTCTCTTCCCTGCAGATTTCCACAAGACTTCCCCCTACGTGGTGACGGGAAGCGTAGATCAAACAGTTAAAGTGTGGGAGTGCCGCTGATCTCACTCGCCCCCGGCCCCTCCTCTGTACCACCACTCCTCCCTGCCACAACACTCGTCCTTCGGGATGCACTCATCACCATGGCTACCACCCCATCCAGCTCTCTTCTAATAACTATATGTCCTTTTATGTAAATTATTCTGGATGTAGTTTTGAGCTTATTAAATGTTACATAAGACACCCTCACAAGGAGAGAAAAATAAGTTAAGAAAAAAGAAAAACAAGTATTCTTGCATGGTGAATCCCAAACTTGTATACTGTAATTATTCTTCTTCTTATTATTATTCTTATTATTATTTGCTTACCATCATCTTGAAGGTTAAAGAACATCAAGCATCGCGTTACAAAAAGGCATAACGGTCCTTTCTGGGGAATTCACAACATGGCTCTGAACACCAGGCTCGCTTTTCTTTCTTTTTTTTTCTTTTTTTTTTTTTTTTCTTCTTCTTCTTCTTCTTTTTTTCATGATCTGCTGATGCTTCAGAGCGAGAGAGAGAGAGAAGAGGGCAAGAAGCTGTTTTTAGTGCTGTCACTAAACCAAATTAAAATCTGACTGAATGTTTCTGTCCTCTTAAAGGACTTGTATTGATGTATTTTAGGTGCTAAATGCTGTACAGTCATCGTTAATTCTAGAATTGAGACGTTCTCCGAACTAAACGGAGCTAGACGGATGCCTCGGGCAAAGTTGGGGGGGGGGGGATTCCTTGTATGTTAGGATTTAGATCGAGAGCATTTCGGCCCTGTTATATGATTTTGTATATAATGACAGACGAGTAAGTGAGGTCTTGGGAATAAAGGATAAAATCAGCAGTATGATCGTAAACCCCTGATATACTTAAGTGCACTTCTTAAAAGAGGTATATGAGGTGTGTGTTAAGCAGGTTTTTACTTTTTTTTTTTCTTCTTCTTCTTCTTTGGTCCTGCGTGCGTGAAACATATCTCAGCCCTCTTCGTCGCCATTTCATTTTGTCCTCCACTTGCACTTGGTTGATTGACAGCTAGAGGGTAGGATAGCATCCGGATTTGAAAATAATAATAATAATAATAATAACGGTGCTTGTTGTCCTTATACTGTATGTAAGGAATTATTTGAAGCAAGATTTTCCAAAGGGACACTGAATTCCGCCATGTTTAAAAAGCAGCCATGCACCACGTCACCGACGTCTCATCGAAGCTTTTCAACATTCAGTCTATACATCAGCTCATTTTAGATTTCTAGACGGAGCACACATCATCTTTCATGTAATACTTTCTGAGGCAAAGGGTTTTTAACCCACCACACGTGGGAGGGGGGGGAAGGCCACGTATCGCACGGTCACAGCTTCATCAGTCCGCTCTGCAGCTTCTTTACATGTGGTGTGTTATTCTCTGCCACCATTGTGTGTGTGTGTGTGTGTGTGTGGCTCAGCTGCCACTGAAAGAAGCTTTTCAGCACGTGTTCTCAACGGTACTGCTTCGTGCCATTGTGCAGGACGAGCTACCTAGTAGTCGAATCAGGGAGGCTTGTGACACTTTTTTTTTTTCTTTTTTTCAAGCAAATTATCTTGTCCACTAAATTTGCACCAATGGACCTGCCGAGTCTGGCTGTGTGTGGTAACGAAATAAAGACCCCTCCTAGCTAGATCAACAAGTGCAATAACGATAGGCTGCTCTGTGTTAACCTTTGGCGGACAGGTATGCGCGAGTTGCGTGCGCACGTTATACGCACGTGTGTAGAAAACTAACCTCCGTCGTGTCGCGAACTGTTGGAACTGACCGATTTTTTTATTTTTTTTTATTTTTTTGGAAGAAGTGACACAAACGTGAAGTGAGAAACTCTCCCCTGGATAGTGCCGAGTTAGGGTGGAGGTTTTTTAGCATCTTAAGGGAGTTACGTAGGAGGTGCACGCGGTTGTAACGTTTTGACGGTGGTTGTATAGGCCCGGCCTCTGCTATTCCAAAGCTGTGTACGTAGTATCAGTGGACATGTGAAAGGATCTTAGAGCTTCGCTGTATGTGCAGTAGGTTTGTGCATTCAGTTAGCTCAGAGTCCAGTCGTTTGCTCTCTATGCCTTGTTCATATACTGAAGCCCAATAGACCTCCATTCTGTTTTTTTGTGATCTCACTCGTTCACACACACACACACACTCACATATACACTGACAAAATATAAGTTGTGTACCAATATATCTGGATGTCATTGTTTGCAACATAATTAAGAGTAATAAAAACTGTAAATATAAAGCAATCCCTTTGTGTGTTGTTTTTTGTTGTTGTTGCATAAATAAGTGACCGTAGGTTTGAGCTTTACAAAATGCAATACATAATTTAATTCATTGAATATAATGTACATTTGTTAGTGGTTCTCCTACATACACTGTTTGACCAAAGGTATACGGACCCCTGACCGTAACACCCATATGTGGTTCCTCCCTAAACATACAATTGTATAGAATGTCTTTGTATGCTGTAGCAGTACAATTTCCCTTCTCTGGGAAACCTGTTCCAGCATGACGATGCACCTGTGCACAAAGCGAGCTCCCTGGAGACATGGGGTGTTAAAGGGATAGTTCACCCAAAAAATGAAAATTCTGTCATCATTTATTCACCCTCATGTCTTTATAAACTTTATGCGTTTCTGTCTTCTGAGGAGCTCAAAGGAAGATATTCTGAAGAAGGTTGGTAACCAAACAGTTTTGGTGCCTATTGACTTCCATTGTATGGACAAAAAAAAACAAAAAAAAAAGCCACTGAGACATTTCTCAAAATATCTTCTTTTATGTTCCACAGGAGAAAGAAAGTCATACGGTTTTGGAACGACGTGATTGTGAGTAAATGATGACAGAATATTCGTTTTTTTTGGGTGAGCTATCCCTTTAAGGTTGGAGTGGAAGAACTTGAGCGTCCTGCACAGAGCCCTGCCCTCAACCCCACTGAACACCTTTAGGATGAATTGCAACAAACTTCAGCACTAAACTAATGCACTAATGTGTTATGTCTTACACAAACATGCAAAGTGCATTTCAGTGCAGTTATAAAAAGTTACAAGAAGTTTGCTACCATACCCCAATATCTGTTAGACAAAAATGGGAAGTCAGGACAACTACAGCTCAGGTGGATTTCAGGTAAAAAGGTGATTTCAGCCGTAACCTACTTCCTAAATATGCAAACAATAACGCTCCTGGGGAAACAACTTAATAGACATAATCACTGTTATATCCTTCAAAATGTTCGTTTTTAAGCTTGAGAGTGTGCTGCTCATTTATATTAGCATTAGATTAGTTTTCTTTTTTGTGAATGATTTTATGATCTCTTCATGGCAATGATCCATGTTCCAAAAGATTGCTGATTTTCTTGATAGCCACCATAAACCTACATAAGTATCAGGCTAATAAAGGTGTGTCAGAGCAGCGATAACACTGAACCAAGCCAATCATGTGGATAGCTATCACAGGCTGGGAAAGACGAATATGAGCTTACGTGAAGTCAAGTAATCACCAATGTACCTTTCTACCACGTTTAACTCCACTTTAAATTCTCCAAACGTAATCCAATTAATGCATCTCTACAGATTACATTACTGGACATTAATTAGATTCCGGCTTGAAACAAAAATCTACTGGAGGGTAAATTTCCAAGAGAATTAATGATGACTGTCGGGGCGGACGCAGGCCGTCTGAGGAACAGGGGCGGGGAATTAAAATGGCACCTGGAGGACGTTATCTTTTGTTTTTTTCCATTATAGAGAGAGCCTGAAGGGCACATTTTCTCGCACGTAGGAGCATCTAGAAGGCACGTCATCAGATTTTCTTGCATGTAGGGATGATTTGCACACTTTCTCCACTGGAAGGACACCATTAGGGCACTTCATCTTGGCACATAGGGGAAACCTATAGGGCACCACGTCGCTTATTCTCCACTGTAAGGGCACCCTAGGGGGTAATTTCACAGTGTTTTTCTGACCTTGAGGACACTCGCCCCTGCCTTAACTCCCCCCTTCCCAATTCCCTCAGGTGTGTGCGAAGTTGTTAGTTAAAGATATAAATGCAGTATAAACAGCCGTGCTGCAGTCAGTAGTGCAATCAGCAATATACAGGAAAAAGATATAAATATCTGTGGGGAAAAAATCATTAGATAAGAAACAACACGGTACAGGCTATCGCAAAGTTCTACAGTTGGTACACTTCCTCGTATTGACTCGTATAGTCATACCTATAGCTGATGAGTGAAAATATCTTGAAGATAGTCAAATGTATCTAGTATTTCCTGTTATCAGATTACAAATCACTAAATATATGGTTATCGAACCTATTTCTAGAATTGTCTAATTTCAGGCTTGAAATCGACAGATAATTTTGCTCGTTTCAATCATTTATTTCTAGAAAGAAGCAAAATTATTCTGCCTGTTATGTAGAATAAGAACATCTGAAGCTTGAATTGTGTAAAAGCATCTAAAGACAGGCTGAATAATGAATAATTAGGTATGATTTATAATAATCTCATAATAGGAATTATTATTAGATACATTTGCCCATATTCAAGATATCTTCACTCGCTTATATATATATATATACAGTATATAAAAACGTCATCATCCTCAGTAAAATCTGAAGCTCTCAGCTCACTGTGGATTTTAATGTTATACTAAACCCTTCAAGCCAGAGGACTCTTCTCAGTGATTTTCTGTTTCTTCTTCAGAACTGATTCATCTCAGGGAGGAGTCTGACGGGGTGTTTTGAGAGACAGGGAGCACATTCTTCAGTGAGGAACTTTAAAAACACTCGAATTCTGAAAAAGAAACTCGACACTAAAGGAGCCGTTAAAGATTCCTCAAACAGCTCCTTTAGTTTAGACGAATGCAGGCAGGAGCCGTTAGAGGAATCCGCGTTGACGTGTGAGCTGTAGGAGAAGGCTCATAGGGGTGTGCGGTGCAGGGTCCTGATGAGTGATGAGCACATGGGAAGGAGATAGCACTTTAGATAAAATCTTGAAGGTGCACCCACTAGTGGCTGGTTTCCGTTGGAAGAATTGGCATTACGTCATACAGCTGTGCTACAGACTGTGACAGAGAAGTCAGCCTTCCTCTCAGAGCACTACATCATATGCGTGACGTCATTTTAGAAATGCTTTCATGCGTGGTGTCCACACTTATGAACACATCAAGTTCAGGCTGTTGTTAGTAAAATATAAAATATAAACATCCTCCTCCAGTACAATTTAAAAATAAACCATTATACTGATTTCTGCTGCTCACAATTCTCACGTCACTGGTTTATCTTTACAACCTTTCTACCCAAAATCTCAACTGAAGTGTATAAAATTGTGCACTGAATCTAACAAATGCTATAGCTTTTCTAAAACCTTTTTTTTTTTTTTTAAATTGAGGTTACATTTGTTTACCTCCGAAATCAGCTATAAGTCCTAAACTGTGTAAATTGTTCCAAGTTCAAGAATATTGCTCTATTTAAGACCTGAATATGAACAATTTTTGTGTATAAACATTGGAATTGGATTTTTTTTTTTAACTACACATGGACCATCCATTTATTTTTAATATGCTGTAAGTGATATTTAGAAAAAGGCGTAATTCATATGACATGTAATATGTGTTTTTTTAAGTGTGCATGAAAAAGTAAATGAATAAATTGTGCAAGAATTTATTGTCCATTATTTACAACTGTTCACTGTATTTATGTATTACTGAAATACACTGCAGCTTCTTTTTGCATATTTAATACATAAGCATCCTTGTCCTGCCTTTATTATCATGTAATGCATTTCGAAGTTTGCTTTTTGTTTTTTTTTTAAAGCTGAAATATCTGGACGTTTGTTCTATCCCAGCGCTCAATGCATATTTTTGACACTGATGACGGATGAACATGAAGTATATTATGTATATCCATGTGTTCTTTGAGAGTGTTTCTGGATCATTAAGGGTAAACACTCAGTTGTGTGTTCTGCATCGAACCCTTGATGAATGAACATGGAGTGTATTATCTCTGATATTTCTAATCTACATTTCAGGGTTCTCCTCAAATGAGCACATTTCACATTCAGACATGAGTGATGTCAGGTCAAGATATTAAAATATAGAGCATTTGTAAATAATCAATCCCTTTACATTAGACTAAGTCTGCCCTTGAAGCACATAGCGCAAAATCACTCTGTAGTTCCTGGACTCACCACATGAGGGAGCTCTAAGCCTTAAGTAACATAAAGTACAGCTCACTAAGCAAACAAAAACTGGATTATGTCATGTTAAAGGTAGGGACAGTGGCTATTTATTTGTTTGTTTGTTTTAATATTTGGGTCTCCTCACAATTTGGCAGCAATCAAGAAGTTTTCATAGTTGTTCATAATGAAAACTCAAACCCCCAGGTGAATAAAACCAAAAACAAATGATGATCACAAAAGTCAGTGCTTGCCTGACAATAAAAATGTGCTTCTTCGAGGCAAGAGAAGGAGTCAAGAAGAGAACAATCAACACTTTGCTCACTGAAGTGTCACTTTAAAGTTAGTAACACCACCTGATGACTTGTTACTCAGCTGCACTGCTTGTCACTTAGCATAACAGATCTACATGTACACAACACAATGTGAGGAACTGAATTAACACCACAATAAACAATTTTTCTTTGTGTACAAGTGTACTTTTTTTTTGTTCTCTCTTCTTCTTATTGGAAATTCAAGCACATTTTCCTAAGCACAAGCTTAGGTTTCCATTTGTACCCATAGTTTTGATTCCATCTGCATTATCATTGTATTTGTTGTGTTTATTATGTTACTATTTTATGTTAAGCAGAGAATTTATGCCAATGTTTGCATCATGCACTAGAATATAAAAAAAAGTGAGCACACAAAAGATGAAATGTATAATGATACATGAATATATGAAAATTCTATACAAATCTGAGTTCCAAAAAGCTTCAGCTAACTTCTAAATTTGCTGTACCTTTAAATCATTGTTCAAGTTTTATTGTGCACAAATACAGTCTACAACAGCGGTTCTCTAATCAGCCAATCGTGTGACAGCAGCACAGTATATAAAATCATGGAAATACCATTAATGCTCACATCACAATGTTGGGAAAAAAAAAAAAGACCAGGAGATGTTTTTCCGATCTTCACCTTCACCTGTCCAGTTTCTGTGACCCTTGAATTTCTTCACTGTAGCTACAGACAGCATTGGAACCGGATGTGGTCTTCTGCTGCCTCAAGATTTGATGTCTTGAGCGTTCTGAGATGCTTTTCCGCTCACCGCTGTTGTAAAGGGTGGTTATTTGAGTTACCGTGGACTTCCTGTCGGATCAAATCAGTCTGTCCTTTCTCGTCTGACCTCTCTCATGTTTTACGTGCCGTTCTGTGTAAACTCTAGAGACTGAACGTGTGTGAAACTCCCAGGAGATCAGCAGTTAGTTTCCGAAATACTCAAATCAGCTGATATGGCACTAACAAGCATGCCACGGTCAGTCATTGAGATCACCCCCCCCCCATTCTGACATATCGCATTTACATTTACATTTATTCATTTAGCAGATGCATTTATCCAGAGCGACTTACAAATTGATGAATGATGAATGATGAATGAATATGGAGTGTATGATCTCTGATATTTCTAATCTACAGTTCAGGGTTCTCCTCAAATGATCACTACTGACTCAAAAACAAGCATAAATAATGTCAACTTGGGCCTAATGAGTGGAAAGTTCAGGAATAGAAAGCTATGGGGTTACAAGAGGTTTGAAAATCCCCTGGTCTATAATATGCATTGAAAATCTTACTTGCATGTACATTTAAGAGTATAAAGAGTATAAAGAGTATGAAGTTTATGCCATCTCTTCTTCACCAAGGTGGGAATTTCTTTAATAAGGCAGACATGAGGAAGGAACCAACCAACCTCCCTATAGTGTGCTGTGAAAGCACGCTATAACTGTAAAACAAACAAACAAACAAAAAAAACCATTTCTACTGCAGACTTTATTTTTGAAATCCGTGATATTTTTTTGTGTGTGTGAGATTTTATGCATGTCGATTGTCTGCCTGTGATCACACTTCCGTCACTTATGCCTTATGTCTGCTGTTGCAGCATGTGTGTGTGGGCATTTGTGTTTTCACTAGAGCGACTTCAGCACTGACGCACTTCCAAAGCGCTGTGCTGATTGGAGGAGACTCTGTGACTGTTTCCTGGTCGACCAGGGTTTTCCTCTCTGTCAGTGCGTTACCATGCCAACGCTCATTCATACAGATGGCTGGAGTGATGATCTGAAATGTCCTGCACTGCTGCTGCACAATAAGCTCGCCAACAGGTGCCTTTATTTTCAGCCACAGCTAACAGTGGAGGAAAGTTCACATAAACGCTCCTCGGTTGCCATATCTATAACCCATCTGCAGAATCTGATGAAATGTAACTCCTCCAGCATTTCACTAGCTTTATAGCTATATCATGTTCACAGTCTATCACCACTTGTTCACTGATTACGTGACTTATGCTTGTTAATAATAAAAAAATTTTTTTTTAAAAAGTCAGCTGATCATCATGAGGTCTAAGTTCATCTCCGCATGTCTCTGTCAGATGGTGTGAGTCCAGCTGGCAGTGAAGTGAGCTGTGTAAGGTTTCCAGTGATCTTTTTTTTGACATTATTTAGTTTAAAGTTATTGAGTGTTAGAGAAGACTATGAACAGCACAATGAACGGCTTTCCAAAAATAATTTACACTATATGGCCAAAAGTACGTGGACACCTGACCATCACACCCACAAAGTTGGAAGCACACAACTGTATAGAATGTCTTCGTATGCTGTAGCATTACAATTTCCTTCACTGGAGGCTAAAACCTGTTCCAGCGTGACAATGCCCCTGTGCACAAAGTGAGCTCCATGAAGACATGGTTTGCCAAGGTTGGTGTGGAAGAACTCTTGAGCCCTGACCTCAACCCCACCGAACACCTCTGGGATGAACTGGAACGCCGACTGCACCCCAGGCCTCCTCACCCAACATCAGTGCCTGACCTCACTAATGCTCTTGTAGCTGAATGAACACGAATCCCCACAGCCACGCTCCAAAATCTAGTGGAAAGCCTTCCCAGGAGAGTGGGGGTTATTATAAAAGCAAAGAGAGAATAAATCTGGAATGGGATTATTCACTCTCTCACTCACTTTCAGTATCCACTTTATCTCTTCATCAGGGTCGCGGTGAACTACGCGGTGGGACTACACCTGTGTATAGGGCACCATGCACACACACACATTCACACACTCATTCACACCTAGGGGCAAATTATCGTAGCCAATTCACCAATCGGGAGGAGGGAGGAAACCGGAGAACCCAGCGGAAACCCACACGGACACCAGGGGAGCATGTACTGTTATTATTATTATTAGTCTAATTGTGTGTGTGTGTGTGTGTGTGTGTGTGTGTGTGTGTGTGTGAGAGAGAGAGAGAGAGAGAGAGAGAGAGAGAGAGAGAGAGAGAGAGAGAGAGAGAGAGAGAGATTTAGTAGTCCTACATACATTAACAACTGAAGACATACAGTATATTCTGTCAGTTTTTTATGTTCAGGGATTTTAAATGTTTTTTTTAATGTACACTATTTAACACATTCCAAGTGTTTTTCGTAACTGAGCCAACATGGCTACCGCATACTACTGCTATTTCTCCCAGAGCTGTGATACTGTACTAGTTTACCGTGTTATTTTATTTGATAGTAGCATATCGTGTTTCTGACGACGCCACCGTTCAAAAATCTAAACCTGATCACGTGGTTCTGGGCGTGTCTGACAGACTCAGCGTGATTGACAGGTTACAGGGCGGCGAGGCGAGGCCGGGTCACGCGCTCGTCATGCAAATAAGGCGCGCTGCAGCCCAGCGGGCGCCCATGTGGACGGAGACCACGCCGTGTTGTTCTGCACGCTGATTGGCTGCCTCGGTCCGACGCGTTTTAATCATATGCAAATGAGGCGCGGCCTGGAAGACCGTCTGTAAAACGCGGGACTGGCATAAAGGATCAAATTATTCGACAGCTAGACGCAAAGAAAGAGGTTTCACTTTTAGAAATGAAGGTTCTCCAGAGCCTCCTTGTTACTTTTATTTATTTATTTATTTATTTATCTATTTATTTATTTATTGTTTTAATGACGTGATGATAGTAAGCTTGAGGCATTTCTCAAGTTCTCCCTGTGTCCTTATGGGTTTCCTCCGGGTTCTCCTGTTTCCTCCTACCTCCCAAGAACATGCAGATAGGCAGACTGGCTATGATTAAGTGCCCCTAGGTGTGAATGTGTGTGTTCATGATGCCCTGAGATGGACGGGGCACTCCTATCCTGGGTGACTTCTCCTGCTTTGCACCCACTTGTTGCTGGGATTGGTTCCAGATCCACTTTGACCCTGAACTGGATAGAATGTTTACTAAAGATGAATGAATGATTATATTTATTATTCTTATAGTTCTTATAGTTATTAGCCCATCACGTTTGAATGGGTTTAATCCAAACCTTAATAACTCAAAAACAAGATGGTCTATAAATAACGTCAACATGTATCAGTGGAAAGTTCAGGAATAACACACTCTATTGCTCGTTACCGGGAATAATCTGCACTAGTGAAGTGATCGATAGCTCTGGATCACAATGACCGACATTCATGCATAACCATGAAAAGTTGCTCTTCGGTAGCTTTCACACAACACCAGCCCTACGCCGCTGCAGTCTACAGTGCCTGAAAAGGGAGCCACGGATGGCGGCATTTTAGCCGTCTTTGGAGCTCTATTTCAGGTTAAAATGACACCTCAGGCATTGCTATGGAGCTCCCCAGATCAGAGACTCTGTTTATTCAATGAATTTTTTTGGTAGAATTTATAGAATATATTTATTCATTTATTTGCTCTCTTCGAACCAATTTTTGATTTATTTAGTTTCATGCAGAGAAAAATGC
Source organism: Cranoglanis bouderius (assembly GCA_023630585.1). Taxonomy (NCBI): domain Eukaryota; kingdom Metazoa; phylum Chordata; class Actinopteri; order Siluriformes; family Cranoglanididae; genus Cranoglanis; species Cranoglanis bouderius. The sequence continues at coordinate 25,645,199 of CM042541.1, forward strand.
ACATTGTTTGGCATTGTTTATGATTCAGAAATAGTCTTTTCGATCATAATTTTCCTCCATTAAAATTTTGTTCGCTGTCGAATTGAATCGAATCGTGAAGCCAGTATCGTGAAGGGAATCGATTCGTGACCGGAGTGTACCGTTACACCTCTAATAATGAAATATTTAAGCACCACATTTGTGCGTGAAGAAACATTATTTGTACAGAATATAAAAGCATAAACCAAAGTGGGTCTTTTGTACAATAATGGAGCTTTTTATTTCATGTTCTCATCTCTGACTCCTGATCCGGAGATCTAGCCTGGTTTTCTAGAACCGATAGTATTTAGGGGCGGGGTTTCGTCTAAGGAGGCGGGGTTTGATCGCTATGCCGCCTTCCACTGTGTTGTGTTTTCTGTTACTCGCATCGCCATCTTGTTGCAAGTCAAGTAATGCACGTCTGAGGAATTTTCGGGAGAACTGTAATTTTAATGTAATTATAATCTTTAAATAAGTGTTAAAGCTTAGTGTGCGTGAACAATCCGGTCATCCCGCGAACACGCCACTTGCAGTGTGTGTGTGTGTGTGTGTGCGTGCGCGCGCGTGTATATGTGTGTGTGCGCGCGTGTGTGTTTTTTAAAGACACTGTATCCGCTCGGTGTACGAAATGAGTATTGATACTCTGCTGGAAGCGGCTAGATATCTGGAGTGGCAAGCAGCCCAGCAACAACAGATTACACGTGGTAAGGTGGAGGGGGGTGAGTGGGGATGAGTGAGTGGGTGGGTTTGTTCATTGTATGGAGAAATTACAAAATGTATATGCATTTCTGTGTGCATAGAGTAATGCACGCTCATGCTGCAGCACTTGGAAATGTCGTGCAACTATTAATGTAGTGTAACATGTAAATGATCATCGTGTCACAGTGTCACTGCGGGTTTGTTTTTTTGTTTTTTGGTTTTTTTTTTTTGTTACATTTGATTTTATTCGGTGGTGTCAGTCCGCGCGAGCGCCTCGCTTTCCTCGGTTTCCGGGTTAATACCGTGCTATATTTAGTCGGCGACTCCGCGCGCGCAGTCCCGCCGTAGTGGGTGGGTGAACACACACTCAGTGTCTCTCTCTCTCTCTCTCTCTCTCTCTCTCACGCACGCACGCACGTTCACACACGCGCACTTTATAGGCTATATCTTTATAGAAAATTGGCTTGCATTAAGAGCGCGTGTGCGCTCACTTTAAAAAAAAAAATTATATATTTTGAATATTTGTTAGATTCTTGAATTAAAAACTGACCTTAATATCTGACCACATTTTTTTTTCTAAGTTAGGGAATGTCGTAATGCATGTTTGTGCGTTGGGCGGTGGCGACTGTGTGTGTGTGTGTGTGTGTGCGCGCGCGCGTGTTTACAGTATGACATTGCCGCGTGACTTTTCTCCTTACTTCCTACTTCATGATTGTGCATCTCTAAAAGCTTTTCTCTTATAAGACCTCCTCGGTTATATTTGCAAAGATCAAGAATGTGTGTGTGTGTGTGTGTTTTATCGCAACAATCTGGGAGTAGGTTTTTTTTTCCATTTCTTTTTTTTTTTTTTTTTTTTTTTTCGTGCTGGAGATGACGTGTCACTCGGTCCACACCCCCGGTGGATAGCGCGTGCTAAAGGGCCGCCCCTTGCGACCACGTGCGCAGTAAGCAAGCCCCGCCCCCTTTAGATCGAGTGGGACCGCCCACCGTGGGTCACGACGTGGGGAAGTAGGGCAACTCCCTCCAGCCTCGTCTGTCTAATGCACACGTTATATAATGTGTTCTTCGCGTTTTCCCCCGTGCACAGTGAAAGCGTGGATCTGGAACTGTAAACTGTTTTTCTTTCTTTCTTTCTTTCTTCAATTTAAATGTAAATCTCTGAGAGCATCTTATAAAGTAGATTGCAAACGTGTAACTACAGCCATGTGAAAAAAATAAGTACACCCCATGGAAATTGTTGGGTTTTTTGACATATTTGGACAAGCAGACATTTGATCCTCTTTGAAGCGGTGCCTATTAATAAAGTTGATATACTTTAATAAAACCACAAGGGAAATTAGCTTTTTCAATCGTTTATTCAACAGAAATATCAATAGATGTGATAGTCTTCTGTGGGAAAAGTAAGTACACCCTTGGCCTCAGAAGCTAGTATTGCCCCCTTTAGCAGAAATAAGTTCTTGTAGACGTTTTGCATAATTGTCCACCAGGCTCTGACATCCGCTTGCTGGAATTTTTTTACCACTCTTCCATGCAATATTATTTCAGTTGCAAGATGTTTGAGGGTTTTCATGCATGTTCTGCCTGTTTCAAATCCCCCCCAACAACATTTCAATGGGATTCAAATCCGGGCTTTCACTAGGCCATTCCATAACCCTCCTTTTCTTCTTTTTGAGCCATTCCTTGGTGGATTTGCTAGTGTGCTTAGGATTATTATCCTGTTGAAAGGTCCACTTTCGGTTCAACTTCAACTTTCGGACAGATGGCCTCACATTATCTTCAAGCACTCTTTGATATGATGCAGAGTTCATAGTTGAATCAATGAATGCAAGCTGTCCAGTCCGTGAGGCAGCGAAGCAACCCCAAACCATAACATTTCCACCACTGTGCTTCACAGTTGGTATAAGGTGTTTCTCACGAAAAGCTGGCTTTGGTCGGCGCCAAACATGTCTGCTGTTACTGTGGCCAAACAACTCTATCTTTGAATCGTCTGTCCAGAGCACATTATTCCAAAAGGCCTGGTTTTTGCCTATATGCTCATTGGCAAACTGTAGTCTTGCAAAGGCTTTTTCCTGGCACGCCTCAAATTTCAAATTTGTGCAATCTCTTTCTGCTTATAGATGCATGCACATTGACACCAACAGTTGCCAGACTTACTAACAGATTCTGTGATGAAATTTTGGGGTTCTTGGAGACTTCTTTGCGCATCAGACGGTCTGCTTGTGCAGTCGTTTGAAATCTGCGCCATGTGTAGGTTATTTTCCTTACAGTGTAATGATGTATGTCAAATAAGTCGGAGTTCTTTTTAAATCCCTTGCCAAAATCATAGGCATCCACAACCTTTTTTTGAAAGCCTTATAGAACTCTTTAGATCTTGGCATGATGACCCCACACACCTCAATAGCAAAGGGAACACCAGAACACTAGATGTGAGAAGTTTAAATAAGACGGGTTCCACTTGCACTCCCTAAGCAGGTTGTATGTATTGATAGAGTGTGTCACCATTACTAATAGGCACTGTTTCAAAGAGGATCAAATCTTTGCTTGTCCAAATATGTAAAAAAAAAAAAAAAAAACTATTTCCATGGGGTGTACTTATTTTATCACATGACTGTATCTGTTCCAAGCAATGCAGTCAACAACAACAATAATAATTTGCACTATTATCTATGCTACCTTTGCAGCTACCTGGAAAACGTTGCACACACATTTGTTTATTGCCTAGGGTACACATTTTCCGATTCTTATGACGATTAAAAAAAAAAAAAAAAAAAAGATAAGTAACAGTTTAAAAATGTTAAAACATTTTTAAAATAATTAAATAATTCAAAACAATGAATCACAGTGAAGGATGCCAGTTTGAACAGGTAATTGTTTTGATTTTGTTTTTTTAGCCTGGATTTAAAAAGTTTGCATTCATAATATGTTAAACAGGGTGTCCAAAAAGTCAGGAACCCATAAGAGTAAAACTACATATACTTAATTTTGTGTTTATTATTTACAACATATGCTCTACATGATCACCTTTACACTACGCTTATTTTTTCTTGCAGATTTTGCTCAACATATTCGGATTGAAATATTTGCTCGACATCTTCCCATTGGTTCCTGACTTTTCAGACACGCTGTATATCTTATTTCAGAGTCTGAGAATTTAAATAACAACTATCCTTTATCTTCATACATGTACAAACAGACCAATTTCTGGACATTCAGCAGGAAGTGTGTATAGTACATAATGTTGCCACTTATTATGTGCCCCAGTCCATCCAAACTGTTCCACGTTCAGGTTTTGCCATGGAAGCAGTTGAGATTTGGTTCGCCTCCTTTTTTGGTAGAGGCCTATGCCTGAAAATCAACAAATTCCATATCTGAGGAGTTGAATGGCCAAAAGTTTGTGGACACCTGACTATCAGACTCGTATGTGCTCTTTGAACATCCCATTCCAGATGTATTCCCTCTTTTGCTGTTATAATAAGCTCCACTCTTCTGGGAAGGCTTTCCACTAGATTTGGGTCCGTGAATGTGGGGATTTGTGATTATTCAAGCACTGGTGTTGGGCGAGGAGGTCTGGGGTGCAGTCGATGTTCCAGTTCATCCCAAAGGTGTTCAGTTGAGTTGAGGTCAGGGCTCTGTGCAGTAGGGTTGTGTTGATAGACGATGATATCGGGGACAGCTGATGCCTTTGACGATATGTCAAGAAGATATTTGGCTCGTTTTCCCACTGTTAACAACCCCGTCACACTGTTAATTACAAAACTATGTTATGTACACAACTGCTGTGTATACGTAGGTACTCATGCGATATATCTTTGGAAAGATAAGATTCTTGTGATTCTGTTGATACAAACCATTTCAAGATACATTCACAACAGTAGTTACCCAATCAACGTCTCTGTCAGATCACCGACATACAAACAAACAATTACAAAATTGAGGCAACTCACCTATGAAGCCTCATAGTAGTCCACTGATCGATAACATCCCGACAAAAACAGTTTGCTTACGCTGGCAAAGGTCTAAACGATTCAGTCAAGTAAAATATTTAGTCCAAAACACATTATTACATCAACAAATACCAATGGACTGTTGCTGCGTCATTTCAAATTACCGACAGATGTGCCAAATCTTTCACGTGTTCTCCGTAATAACTTCAGTTCACCTGTAAACATTACCGATGTCTTGATATCAAAATGGCCGCTGCACTCCGACCTTTCGATTGACACCTCATTTGAGCCAATAGAAGCTTCCTTGTCCTGTCCATAGCCTTCAATAACCAATGAGAATCCGCGTTGAAATGAAGTGCCTTCCCCTTTTCCTTCGTGAAATGCTCGAGCCTGTTGCAGCCGATTGTGTGGATGACTGGTGCATCGTATAGCCAATGAAATTCTGAAAAATATGATATGCTGCTTTAGTGGGAAGTTTCAACACCAAACCATTGGCAAGTCTTTTGTGCGTCCATGCGTAAAAGGTGACTTTTTGGTTTTGTGACTAACTTGGAAGGCGAATTATGTCGATGTCGGACGAGGAAAACAAAAATACTCGCTCCAGTATGTACTGGAAGAATGTACTCGGCGTGAAAGCGACGAGTCTGGGGATGACGTTTCAGAAGTAAAGTAGTATATTTATTCCGAGGCAATGTTTCTGGAGGGAGGAGACATTACTCTCGACAAGTAAGTATTTTAGAATAATAATGTATATAATAAAAACTGTATATGTAATAAATGAGTAAATAAATTAGCAAATAATAATTATTGCCCCGGCCCGCCCCGCCCCCACGTGCGATGTATGCGTGTATCGGCGATCTCACAGGCTGACGATAGGACGATCTGACTATGGAGAAGATCGCCCAACACTACTGTGAACCCGAGTTCTTCCAGTCTAACCTTAACACACCATGTCTTTATGGAGCTCAAATTGTAATGCTATGGCATACAAATACATCCTATACAATCGTGTGCTTCCAAATTTGTGGCAACAGTTTATACAGTTCCATATACCTTTTTCCATACAGTGTAGTTCTGTGTGTTCTTGGTGGTGTGATGTCATTAAACAGAAATGCCTCGTACACAGAAAAGTTGAATGTAGTTATACTATAACCAGAGAAATGTTTATGCTTACATATTGTAAAATATTTTTACAGGTTTATAGAAGTGTGAATTGATTTCTCTTTGGCCAATAACGCAGCTTATTTGAAAGCATAATGGTCTCTTCCTGCCGAGTTTGTTCTCAGAGAAACCCTTCGAGGATTTGAACGTTTTAAGCCTCAGATGCGCAAAAAAGCGATTTGTTGTCCTTTTTCCCATGGTGATTTCTGGGGAAATGGCATCGGTGTACAGTTACTGAAGAGGCGTACCAAGCCATGAACCATGTCAGATTCGGGGTTCTATGAGCCTTTTGTGTTTTAATGTGCAAATTTAGCATTTATTCACGTTTTGCAGAAAAGCATAGGAAATCATTGTGTTTTAATAGCCTACTACACTTCTACTAGAAGTGTACACAAATAACAATGGACAAGAGAGTGGTATTTAGGAAATGAATAATCGGTGATCTTTTATATGGTACTCTAAGTGGTACACTGTGTGAATCTATGCCTGTGCAAGCGTGCGTGGGTTCCTCGCTTTGTTTGTGCTCCAGACCGCATGTGTGAGTAATTGCGTGTGCTTTGGAGAAGGAGGGAGGGAGCTTAAATGGCTGTGTCCTGTTGGCACGTTTTTTTTTTTTTTTTGGTCCTGACTCACAGTAGTCCATGTAGTCTTTATAAGGCGACCAGGCACTGCTGTGCCAGAAACACATGTCCAGTAGGAGCTGTGTTGTCCTCTGGAGTGCTTGTCATATTGCTCAGAACACTGTCCATCTGTTAACGTCTTATTCAGGATCCTTGAGCTATCGTTCTCTTAGACCTCATTAACGGAAGCACTGTCTGGGTGATATAGTAGATGTATGCACTGCTGTTTTAATGATTCTTAGTTTTAAACAAGCCCCACGCGATGGAGGATGTTTGCTCGGTGGTGTTGCTTTATTTGACAGATCGTGTAAAGAGGGAGTCTTCTCCCTCGTTTGTAGCGTACGTTCAAGTCTGTAAGCGTCTTCTCAGTTTTTAATTTGCTCAGCGTGCAGCTTGCATCCCCAAAGCCTTGTTCTTGTGAAACAGAGATGCGAGGGAGGGCGGTAATGGGAGTCGTGTTTTGGGTACCCGCCTGGTTCCAGCCTAATTTGACGTCCAAGGATTCCCACGTGCCTCTGTGTTGGTCTCTTTGCATCCATGGCAACCGTCGCCTCGCACGCTCGACCGCATTAGCGGCTCCTTCTTTTTTTTTCGAGCGGGACGCAGCGTAGGCACTGCAGCAACGGATCACAGCTCGTGTCTCATAGCGCTAATGACATCAGCTGAAATGTGCTTTGGGCAGCTCGGCAAATCCCCTCCCCCTCCTATTAAAATCCAACCTGCAGAACAAAAGCAGGGACCCTCAGTCATTGGTTAATGTCTACTCTACAGCGCCGTCTGTCAGTCATGACAAACTGACCAATCGAAGAGTCTGCAGACGAGACGCAGCCTCAGATTCCCCCTTGCGTTTCCTCTGCATGCTGCTGAATGATATCAGGACTCTGGTGCTGGTTTCTGGGTCAGACACCTCCCAAGGCTTTTCTCCTAAGCCTGGATTATGCTTTGTCGGAAGTGCTTCTGAGAAGAACTTCTGAAAGCCTGGAATGTTCGTGATTTTTTCTTTTTCTTTTTCTTTTTTCAGAACAGCAGGCAGTTCCTAACATTGATTGCTGTCCGTTAAACAGGTGATGTCGGGTAAAGAGGAAGTACACACTCCATTGTTAAGTAAAAAAATAGTGGCACCCTTCAACGCAGACAAGGATGTTGACGTTATTTGTGTGGAGCTACGAATTAGTGTATTAAAAAACAGCCCCTTAACACGGCTCCACTGTGTTGATCTGAAAGTAAACGAAGCAGCTCCAGGCAAACAATATGAAATGAATAACTTAAAATTAAAAATATATATTCTAGGCTATGTTAGGAAAAAGAAAAGTGCTGCTGAATTCTCAATTCTGATTAGTTAGGAGGTCAGTCCCTCCAGGATTTTGCGATCGCAGAAATTAACGCAAAATCAAGCAAACTCCATGATGTTCGGAGGAGCTTGCAATCTTTCTATATTACTGCAGGTTTTCCGCAGATTCGGGCCAAGACGTGTCATGTGACATCATCACAACGCGCATTCAGCCAAAGCACTCTTCAATTCACGTGCCTCGAAGATGAGTACAGCTAAAAGGTCTCATTTACCAACAAACATCTGAAAACACATGAGCAATTTAGCCAGTTTTGTGTTTTTTTGAATTGGCTAAAGTGCAATGACAATTTCTTGCAAGTGCAATTTAGCCAATTCAAAAAAACACAAAACGCTCTGCAAGTTGCATCGCAAATTTTGAAAAAAAAACACAGCAAAATCAAGCATTTTTGGCCGCAACAATCACAAAAAACTCTCCGAAATCCTGTATGGACTGGAAGGTATAACAGCAGCTCTGGCAGTAGTACTGGCTATAATGCAAATCACAGGTTTACATCAATGCGCTTGTTCTATTACGTTACTGTTTCTATATTAACAGCTCATTTATAGGGACTTCGCGATAAATAAGTGTTTTCATCTAACAAAAAAAAGATGTATGCTCGTTGATATGGTGAAGTTTTCGGTAAGGAGATGTTTGTGTAAGTCTCCAGTGTCAGCGCTTTGTAACAGTCAGTAAGTTTCCACTGGAAAGGAAATGTAAACCAGCCTTTATCTGACTTTGTAAGCTTTAACTCCTCCCACTCTGAGCCAGGAAGCTTTCTATACAGCTCATTGCTGACTAATGGGACCTGCTTTTCCTGTTTTAAAGTTACATGATTATTACACTTCTAGTAGCAGATGAGTCATCTTTTTGAGATGCTTTTCTGCTCACCACGATTGTACAGAATTGTTACCAGTCTGGCCATTCTCCTCTGACCTCTCTTATCTCTTCCTTTATAAGTGAAAGAACTTGTAGATACATCTTTGTGTATCTTTTCGCCCATCTGCGTCAGTGTCATTCTCTATCTTTTCTCTTCTTCCAGAGGAGGATGAGAGACGACAAAAGGCCCTCCTGTCCCATGGAGCAGAACCCAAGCGTCCCGAATTTGCTGCCACATCCATCCAGCCAGCGCAGGTCAACCACACGATCTGGGCTGACGAGGCACGAACAGAGCCTCATAACCACCAGCCACGCCCTCCAGCCCCAGCCCCTCCCCTGCTACCACCCATGCCCATCACAGTCATCCCAATCCCTGTGGTTCCTGCTAACCCCACAGCATCAGCTCTCCATACGGCCTCCCCCATACCAGTGGTAACTTCTCTGGCTACAGCACTATCCCCTCCAGGCGCTCCTTTACTCAGCCCTGTAGTGAAGGACACACACTCTGCACCGCAGCAGCAGCATCTTCACCAGCTTCAGCATCGCCCCCTGCTCACCCATGTGAAGACAGAAGGCAGCACATTGCCTCAGTCAGGCACCAGTCCCAAGCAGCAGCCTCAGGCCCTGCTGCAGCCGTACCCTGCCCCTATCATCACCCCCCAGCATGCCTTGCTGGCCCAGCCTACTCTCACACAGACTCAGAGTCATGTATCACAACCGGTCCGGCCCAACGGCGCAACCTTGGAGGACACCCGTGGTCTGGAGGGCAAGAGGCGACCCGGAGGGTGAGGTCTTTTTTTTTTTTTTCTTCTTCACATTTGTACATAATTCCATATATTTTGCTTCACTGGCAAGGCTAAGATAGATAATAAGGCATAGAGCATTGTGCAGTAAATGTGCGGTGTGCAGAAGGTTATGTGAGGTTATCTAAGGGATGTTATAAATATAGAACATCTTAAGAGTGACTTGGATATGTTGCTCATATGCAGCTCCAGTGCTAACCTAAATGCATCAACACTGTGCTTACAGAGCAGGAACCAGGGAGGTGCACAATAAGCTAGAAAAGAATAGGTGAGTTACTTCTACTTCTATATCTGTTCCACATATTCTGCCTGTGCTTTAAGCAATATTGCACTGACTTTTATAACAACTAGATCTAGCTGAGGGAATTATATAGGTAAAGAAGTGGAAAAGATGCTGTGTTTTCAATCATAAACTTCAAGGCTGTAGGAAAAGAACCTCCGTGAAAGGAAAAGCGACTTGTTTTCACGTTGTTGTATGTATAACTACTTTAACGGATTCCACCGGATATATGGGGTTAGGGTTCTTAACCAGGCTACTGCTGTAAGGAAATGCTACAATATAAGCCTTACGTGAAGACGTTTACTCCAAGTGTATCATATTACCAGACCTGCCAAACTTTATTACCAGACCTGCTCCGCAATTGAACATCGACGTACGGTAATACGAGTTATCACTCGCAAATCTGATGATTTGCCCGATGTGTTTTGAACTCTGATATTAGCTAACACTGCCTGGAAGCCCCATCCCCTCTTCCTCTCATCTCACATGCTCTCAGGGCTCTCGGGACTAGTGGGGCGCTCTCATTATTATGAAATAAACCAATTAGTCATAATTAATTGAGACCATTGATAAGAAATAAAATACTTTTTAAATAATGTTAATTGTGATGATGGTTAAAGTGTTTAAATACACTGTATTTTTTCCCCTTCTCCTTTGCCAGTCAGCAATCAGACGCATTCAGACACTCTGAGCAGTAGAACCACAGAGAAAATGTTGGCCTTGTGGACGTTAGACAACTGATTTGTAAAACAAATTGATATGGAAAATGCGCTCTTATGAGTTTTTTTTTTTTTCACTGTTTACTGCGTATTACTGCAGAATCACCTACAAATCCACCATCGAGTTTTCTTGATTGCCACTGCCAGCAAGCAGTTCCTGACTGCACAGCTAGTAGTAATATTGTTACGCCCTCTCCTACTCTCCTTAAACGTGAAATGCTTCCTAATTTCCTGTCCTTTTTAGGCTATTGGTTCTGGACTATTAAATAATTTATTGCGATTTTTTTCAAAATGGTAAATTGTGAATAGGGAAAAATCAGTATCGCACAAGCCTAGCCCTCGTGGTCATTAAATAAGCAGCCAGATCGTAGCCAACTCTTGAATCGGACATAATAAACACGAAATGTATACATAATAAACATAATATTATAAACCGTAAACGTATGAAACATAGAAAAGCTATTACAGTGCTCAGGAGTAGTAGCTTGTTATGATATGATATGATATACCCCCTTTTCTGTATAATACCGTGATATCTGTCCTGTAATGCTGCTACAGTAACTGTCAATCACATCAAAACTAAATCATTTATGACCTGCTCTGTGTGTCTGCTTTAGACGTGCGCACCTGAAAGAATGCTTCGAGACCCTCAAGAGGAACGTCCCCAACGTGGACGAGAAGAAGACGTCCAATCTGAGCGTGCTTCGGAGCGCCCTGCGCTACATCCAGGTACGAACTTGACACTTTCCTGAAACGGAGAGTAGCTCAGTAATACACATTGGTAGGTTTTTGTGTAGAATTCAAGTACCCTAGATTAGTAGGTCAGTAATGCTGTGTGACAAAAGGTGAAAGAGCTAAAGATGGAAATTGGATGGATTCAGTAGTTATGAACAAAACGGTGGACTTGAAAGGGGTTTCAAAGAGTGACGGTTTAATTGGTTTGCTGGTTACGGCATGTTTTTATATCTTAGTGGGGATTAGATGTTCTGACAATGATGGGAACATCTGACATCTGTTTTGACCTTGTAGAGACTTGTTTGGCCGGACCCCATGACGATGTGTGGGTTTTTCTGTCTTTACTTAAAGATGCAATCTAAAATATTTACTTGTGTTTACGCTGCAATAATAATGATGTTAGCGGAGGGTCCTCATAAGGACAGTATGACTGTGTGTGTGTGTGTGTGTGCGTGCTTGCAGATTTTCCTGACGTTCGTTCGTGCACTGGGCATTTTTATGGTGCCATTTGATTATCCATGGGCATGGACAGGATTGGATTAAGGAAGTTTGTTGTTGTAAAAGTTAATGTTTAACACTGTAGGTGGGATGGTTATCCAGGGTCAGAGTGTTTGTGCTTTCCTGAAGCACCTGAAATGCCAGGGTTCAGGTTTTATGTATAGCAAAAACAGAAAATATCTAGGTTAAATGAACATGGAGGACTGGGAATGGATATATATATATATAATATATATATATACATACATACAAATATATACTGTGTGTGTGTGTGTAGTCTTTTTTCTAAATGTGCTCCTTTCTCTTTCACTTTTCATAATGAACTGCGGGAGTGTTATTAAGCCAGTATCACTCTCTGTTTCTTGTGTTCTATCTCTCTCTCCCTTCCCACCCACACACACTCGCACAGCTTACGTGCTATTGGCAGGAAAGTGTCACGGGCATATGCCACAGTGCCCAGTTTCGATCCTCGCTGGGAGATCACGCTTAGTCATTATGTCCGTTTGTCCCTCTGTGTGTTTTTTTTTTTTTTTTTTTTTGTGGTTTGAGCATCTGATAATCCTAATATTGAAGTTCTGGGTCATACTGTGCATTGAAAATGCACAAAAAAGTTATTTGTAGATGCATATGAAGGTTAACAACATTGGATTAGGTCTGTTAGAGTCAAGAATAGTTCAAGAGTAGAATGTTTTTAAATGTATTTATCATTATTATGCAATTTACTGAAGGAAAACATCATGTTCATAGTGCAGGGAAATAGGCCATGCAGTGACACAATTACTTAGAATCCTCCTGTACTAACACCGAGCCTCCTGTTTCCCCCCCTCCTTCCTGTGAGACCACGTGAGGCCTGAGCACATGGCGAGCGTGAGCCCGCTGATGTCAGCGGCAGCTCTAGACAAACTCCTCCCCTCGATCCCTCCCCGCCCGTTTCGCTGCAAGTATGCCAGACTCTGTTTTGCTGCACACTGCTCTCCTGTAGCACATGCTTACTGGTGCGTCGACTCAAAGCTGCAAGCCTCCTTTGGGGGAGTGCGAGCATGGAGAGACGAACCTGAAAAGAGAAAAGACAAGGGAAAAGACTGTATTTTACTTCTGTAGTAGGCTTGAGTCGTCATTTTGTGTTTGCCAAGACATCTTGTACTTATTACGCAATTCGGTTTAGCTAATCTTTTGTAGATGTGAGTAGCAGGGGCATCCGGGATTCCCGTGATATCAATCCCACTGATTGCAGCGAAGCCTTAAATTATGTAAATCTCTGGGAAAAAAAATCTGGACGGTTCCAGAGTTGTCAAAGTTTTTTTGACAAATTGCAACATACTATTTTATTGCTGCTGTCAAACCTCTTCTCGGGTTTGAGTCACCAAACTAGGAAGTAATTTTCCAAGATAATGATTCATATCTTGCCGTATCATGCTCGCTCGCATTCTTTGTCGCATTTAATTATCTTCATAGAGGCTTGTTATGAATCTGTTGGAAACGAGGGCAAACCCAGTGTCTGTGTAGTGAAGGAGAGAACACGAGGGGCGGCTGTAATTACAGAGGAAGGGTGAAGGAGTGTTGGGGTGGGCGTCTGAGAGGTGTCGGAGTGGAACATGGCAGAGGTTGCGCCGTCCAATCGGATCAGCCCTGCCATTACGGCTCCGCCTCCTTCTCTGTCGCCACGTTGCTCTCTTTCTCTTCCGTTGCCAGGGAGACTGCGGCGGGTTCCAGCTGTTGCCGTGGTGATATCCTGCGGGACTCGGCGATACTGTCTGCTCAGTAGCTGGAAGACAAAAGGCAGAGCAGGTCGAAACTGACCTGAGATCAGTCAGCAGCGGCTACTTTACATACATGTACGTGAGCACAGGGATGCTATCGCATGACACGTCCCACGATGCTCATTCACTTCCTGTTCAAAAGTCACTGACGGAGTCACGGATGGGGACGGTGCAATGGTTATAGGAATTTTTTTTATCAACGTTTATGACGTTATTGTGTTGGGCTATTCGTAAAATGTTTCACTTCCTTTTGATTCAGGAACAATAGTGTATTACAGGGGTATTTAACGAAAATTTGTTAAGGTCTGGTTTTGTAAAATTCTAGCAACAACATTTACATTTTAATGCTCAACCATTAATGACAATTAATAACCATTAATTAATTCATGGCTATAACGCTTCTTCTTCTTCTTAGCGTTATTCCTGTGCTATGTCAGGGTATGCTTTTTTAGATTCTCGGCTTGGCACCGGATGCCCTTCCTGACGCAACCCTCCCATTTTATCCGGGCTTGGGACACTGAGTCCAACCCCCACTGGCTTGGGACACTGAGTCCAACCCCCACTGGCTTGGGACACTGAGTCCAACCCCCCACTGGCTTGGGACACTGAGTCCAACCCCCACTGGCTGCACACACTCGCACACCCTTTCACACACTACGGACAATTTAGAGATGCCAGTCAACCTACAACGCATGTCTTTGGACTGGGGGAAGAAACCGGAGTACACAGAGGAAACCCGCAAAGCACGTGGAGAACATGGAAACACGTGTGAACTGCGCACACACAGGGTGGCGGAAATCGAACCCCCAACCCTGGAGGTATGAGGAAAACGTGCTAGCCATTAAGCCACCGTGCCCCCTAATTCATGGCTATAAATAAGATTAATAAATTCACAGTTGTTTTGTTTCACACTGGCGCTTCACATAACCACCTTTGACAGATGAGATACTTTGTAAACATATGTAAACATACTTATTTGTGTTTTTTCGGGTTTACTGTCCGACTAATGTCTTAAGAACGAGTGGTTGAAGGTTTGTAGGATATATTTGGAATTTCACTGCAACCAGCAGATGAACTGATTAAGATTTTTGAATTGATCCAATCAGGGTCAAGGTCAGCAAGGTCAAATGTCTGAAATAGTTTTTCTTCAATAGTTTTCTTCTTGTATAAGAATTATATTTTAAGGGGACTCGAGGAATATCCTTGAAGGAATTCGTAACAAGAAAGAGTTGACTTGTTGGCGCTGAAGGCATATCTTCGCTGTATGCGTCGAGTTTTGTGTTTGTTCGCTTATATAAAAGTCCTGATAAGCGGCTAACCTCACTGAATTGTGACAACATTTATGTTTTAATGCACTTTTTACACGTAACCATTAATGAGTAGTTAATAAAAAATTCATAAATTCGAAGTAGTTATGCCACAGACTCTGAACAGATGAGATACTTGGGTTTTGAACTTGATGTGGAAAATGAAGTCATACTTCAATGTCAGTCCTTTGAATATTCTGCATTTGTTGATGACATTCGTTTTTTCCCCCGTAAAAGCCATGTCATTACTTCACTAATCAGACGGGAGAGGGTAAATGGAATGAAAATCTGTGCAAATTTTCTCATTGACTTCATGTCTCTACTCCTTGCTTTTTGGATAAACTGCAATAGAGGATCTGCTACAGAAGCTACACTGGTTCATGGAATGGAAAAACTGGAGTAGCTGAACTACAGACAGTTAATATATAGTACTGTGCAAAAATTTTAGGCTCCCTATTTTTTTTGTACAAACTTTGTTATAGATTTTTTATTTTATGGCTTCTACACTATCAAGTCAGTACAAAAAACATTAGTTTTCTAGCACAAAATTAAATGTTACAGAAAAAATGTGTGCATGTCATTAAAGAAAGCAGCGTATTACGTAAGAGACACTTTTCAGACAAAAAACACAATGAAGGCTGCTGGGTTTTGCTGCGAAAATAAGAAGCGAGTGCGAAAGTCAAAGTCTCCAGAAGAACTGTGTCTGGTTCTGCAAGATGCTCAATAAAACTTACCAGCTCATTTCCTTATAAAACTGCACACATTGTACTGGAGACTATTTTTATTTTTTTGTCACACCAAACATCGACTTTGTTTCATTTACTACTGTTTACTGCTCTTTATGGTAATTTTTTTAAAATGTAGAAACATTTAATTTCATTATTTTGAAGGCATCTTTGCTCTATAGCATTTCTTTGCATGTGCCTAAAACTTTTGCACAGTACTGTATATTCAGTGCTCTGCTGCAGTGTATTTTTTTTTCAGGTTCGTCCACTTAAGTACTTTGCTTCCAGACGTCCGTTCGCCAGTTGGCGACCCCCGGTATATTCCCTTCAACGCTGTTAGTAATGCTCTTAACAAACGTGATGCTTGAAAGCAGCAGTGACAAGAACCAGCTGTACTCTGACAAGAAACATACACATTCAAATGAATTGTATTTAAATACGTAAACATAAGGGCATATGTTTATGGTACAGGTTCTCTGTACAGGAATCTGTACATTTAACTGTATAGAAAAAAAAAAAAAACTGTTGTTGAAGAGAAGACCTTTCAGCATTCTTTATGTTCTAGACCATTGAGGACATTTTATATTTCTGCACAAAAATATCACAAGCTCATTGGTTTTCTATTCCTGGACTCATTACTCTTGACATTTTGCTTCCGGAAAAGTTTCTAACTAAGCTCAAATCCTGAGACCGTTCCAGCAAAAAAGCAAACACCCATTTTTGGAGCATAAAGCAGGCATGGCGTGACGCTACCGGATTAAAAATAGACCCAGGGTGAGTGAAGCGGCTGGTTTTAAAACGAAACAGCCAGTAGGATCAGATTAGCCAGACGATGCGTTTCAGTCTGAAAGCCATGTAATTTACTGGATGAGTTTAATGAACTGTTTGAGTCTAATTAAGACATGCTATTTATTAGTTGGCTGCTTTTGTTCTTGCTGGTGCTCAGATGTAAATGACAAGATTGAGAATGGTATCAGAATTGGGTAGCCATTTCTGTATTGCTAATTCTCCGTAGGGCTTTAGTCTTTAGACCTGTGTTTAACATTTCTGCATTTATGATCATTCATAAAGCTACATTTATGTTTTATCAACAGTTCTTTTGGCCAGTGAACCCTTTTGGATTTCAACATTTAAGTTGAATGCGGTATGCTTGGTGTGTGTGTGTGTATGTGTGTGTGTGCACGCTCGTGTGCGTGTGCGCTGTTGAGTTTCTGCACGGAAAGGCTTATGGTAGACTCACTGACCAGACAGTCCAATCACACTAATCCCGGATCAAGCTGCATTCGCACACATGCTCCTTGTGCTCTCGCACTGCGGCAGTTACTTTCATATTCCCTTAATATCCGTGTTTATAAAATCATCCACATGTTACCTACATAATATATAACCACTCGTTCTTTTTTGCATGGATTCCTTCTCTTTGTACCATT
The DNA here is from genome assembly GCA_023630585.1 of Cranoglanis bouderius. NCBI lineage: Eukaryota > Metazoa > Chordata > Actinopteri > Siluriformes > Cranoglanididae > Cranoglanis > Cranoglanis bouderius. The sequence continues at coordinate 25,662,105 of CM042541.1, forward strand.
TGCAATGTAATATTTCCCACCATCTTCTTTTATGTACACCGTGTACAAGTACACTATCTGAGGTATCAACAAGATATTGAGAGAGAGAAGCAAAAATAATAATTGGCCTGGAGCCTATAGAGCAAATTTGGCCATGTTCTCTGGGTGTGAGGGGTGGCATACTCTGTCTCACCTGTCAGTCATAGCGACCTTAAGCAATCATGGGTGTCTGTGAGCTCAAATATAATAACGCTTTGCTCCGAGGGTGTTACGGCTGCCCTGTGACACAGCATGAGCAGCAGTTTGAAAAGATGCTACAGTTGGCTGTATGAGTCTCGGAGGAAGCACGTGTTAGCCTTCACACTCTCCAGATGATAGCTGTTTGGCTGGTGGATGGGAATTGAAAGGTAATCAAAAGGGGCGGAAAAATAAGGCAAAATTCTGGTGTGACTGCAACTTAATAATAAGCAGCTTGAGCAATTTTTTTTTTTTTTTTTTTTTTTTTTTATCAACCAAGAAATCACAATCACTTTCTTGTTTTCTACTCACAAGACAGAGGCTCATGAATTCACAGGTCGAAGATCAAGTAGATAAAGTTGGCATGAAAGTGAAAGTAGCCATTGCCACAAGCAAAAAGAAGTCTTTCACGTCCTGTGTCCTTTCCCCTAATTTGTGTTTTCTGCGAGGGGAATTTTCTTTCCTGTTTGCTCAGACTGCTCCTTTTTCAAGTGTCTCCCATACCCAGAATTGATAAACACTAAGGCTAAACCGTAGATTTTGCCACCTCTGCAGTCTTCCCTTTTAGTAGTATTCATTTGGTGTAAACACGGTTGTGTCGTAAAAGTGTTTTGGCGAAAAAGGAGGAAACTGGCTGGAGTTTGGACTGTCACTTACTCTTTCAGAGGGAAGATAGCCAAGTTAAACAGCTTTTCACAGTGTATTTTATTATTTTTTTTCCACAAAAGCACGTGACTATAGATTAAAGTGGCCCTGAAACCTGAAAAGGTGTTTCTGAGATTTTTGTACTTATCCCTTAGTGTTATGAACACTGATACGATACTATATCTAGAAAAGATAGTTTTGGAGATATTCTCATTTTAGTTTTCTAGTACGTCACTTCTGGGAAAATGATCAAATTTTGTTGATTCATCGCTCTGCAAATCTTACTGATCATCCGTTTAAATCTGCGCCTTTTAACGTTTGTGGTTCTACAAAGCGCTTTACACTGTGTCTCATTCACTCGCGCAGACACTCGCACACCAATGGCAGCAGAGCTACCATGCGAGGTGCTTGCCTGCCATCGGGAACAACTTGGGGTTCAGTATCTTGCCCAAGGACACTTTGGCATGTGGCGTCATGTGGGCCAGGAATCGAACCGCCAGCCCTACGATTAGTGGACCACCCGCTCTACCATCTGAGCCACAGCTGCCCCTAGTGCTCTCTAGTACCATATATTTTCCTCAGATTTCAGGGATCAATAAAGTCTATCTATCTATCTATCTATCTACTTACTTACTTATATGCCTTGCGCTACAGTAGTAGCTCTTTAGTAGTAAACGGTGTGTTTTTGACTGTGCATCTTCCTGCACACTATTCCCATTTCTTAACTATCGCTTGTTTAATAAAAATGGTTGAGTTTACTCATTTTGATGAGAGAAATAATTTTTCACAAGGTGGTGGTTATATGACCGGCACTTCTCGGAGGTGTTTTACCAAGTCTCTTGTTAACCATGTCGCCGTTCTCCATATTTAGCTAGTTCACTAAGCTACTGTCAGGTTTGTTTAGACTGGGTGGGAGTTGTGGTGCATCTCGAACCCGGTTTACTGTTGTGTAAGTCAGTCAAGCATTTCAACACGTCTGACTTGCTGTTTCAGAAGGAAATACTTCAACATACAGAATCAAATCAAAGCCATTTCATGAGGACTTGCTGTAGCATGAGTACACTTCCCATCCTAACTTAATTTATGGAAAATCTTTCTGCAGCTAGACATTATGGTTTCGTCCTGTTCTTTGTGAAGTCTTGTAGAAATCCTGGCCGGGAAACCATTTGAGGATTAATACTAGGATGGATGAATGCTGTAACCATGGCACTCGTTTGCCTGTATGTTCCCCTGACTTGAATTTGTGATTTGATCAGCTGACCAAACGTAAAACTGGGTCACCGTGTCGTTTGACCTGCATCCACTCTTCCCTTTATACCTCCTTTGTTCAACCTTTTTGTACATGTTTTTTACGACAGTAACAGCATTAAAAAATGTACAAGTAAGTGCTTTGTAGTCTCCATCCAAAAAAAAAAAAAGTAGGCCAGAGTCTAAAAATACTATTATGCTAAAATCCTGGAGCGGCTTTAAGTAAAACGAGTTTGCACAGCAACAAAAACACACGTCATGGTTTTTCTTTTTGATCAGCGTTCAAGTGAGTACTTAAGGAACATAAGAGAGAGGTTATGACCTACAGGAGACGACACGTCCACTAACACAAAGCTGACACGCACCTTACGCTCAGCTGAGACACCGATGCGGAATTCTCTTACTGAAGTGGCCTGGCAGGTTTTCATTGGAAGAGCCTATTGGCTGAAACAGAATGCTGTATTTAATCCCTGAGGGACACGGCTGCTCGAGGCGGGGCTTCATTGGTGAAGGAAGAGGAAAAAGAGAATAAACAAAGGAAGCACATCAATAACAATATAAATCCTGTACACAATGTCCTAAAAAGAGCTTTAGTGTAGAGATTTCTTCATTCTGATCTGAATTTATTTATTTATATTTATTTATTTTTTTTAGAACCAAAAACCTATTTTTATATGCCTAGAACAAAACAACATTCCATTCCTGATCAATTTTTAGGAAGTATATTGGAAATATGAATTGTTAAGTAAGGTTTATTTATTAAAAACCAAAGTGCTATACATACAGCTGTGGGAAGGATAAACAAATAGACACAATAGACAGACATTCCAAAAAAGATTTAAAAGATCGAAAAAACAAAAAAACATTTTGAGTCTAGATTTAAAAACTGTAATAGTGGAAGCCGTCCTAATGTCCAGCGGTAACCGCAAAGGCACTGCTATCCTTAAATTGCCAAAAACATCATCAAAAAAAGAGAAGTTTTATTTCCGTTTCATGTATTTTAAAATTAAAAAAAAAAAAAAAAAAAGCACCAGCTGACTATACAGTGACAGGAGAGTATTCAATAATAATTGAATACAATAATCGATCTATTTAAATAAATCTAAATACATTTTGTTTATCAGTCACTTTTCCACATTACATATTGCTATATGTGTAGGCTTTAAAAAATATTTTATGCCTTTTGCATTGCATAAAACCAGGAATATCCACTTTAGAATATGGAATATGTGGAATATGTCATTTTCACATAAAAAAAAAAAAGAAAAAAAAAAGTGGTTTTGATGTTTTGCATGTAGACGTTAAAGCGAAAGGAGAAGGATTACGAGCATGAGATGGAGAAACTGGCGAGGGAGAAGATCGCCACTCAGCAGAGACTGGCCGAGCTGAAGAACGATCTGAGCCAGTGCATGGACATCGTGGAGATTGACCGCATCATCCGGCAGACGGTCCAGCCTGAAGACGACCAGGCTTCCACATCAACTGCATCAGGTACTGCGTCATCACTCATTCAGACAAGCATAATAATGTAATGTCTTATTTCTTGCACTCTTGGGAAACGTATATGGTCTTGTTCATCAGGCTTTTTAGTAAGGTTGTCTGGAAATGTTTTCGTAGATCACGCTGAACTACACATTCCTGCCAGAAACTGCTACAAATGTTTTGGTAACGCTGATTTTCCTCATCCTCACGTGCATGTCAGTAAATGCTAAGCAGACGTAAATTACTAAGCACTTTCACAGCACATCTGATTTGCTTGTAGTGACGCCCATACAACTCCATTAAAAAGCACCCAGAGAAAGAGTGAAAGAAAGTGCAGCATATTCTACATCTTCCAGTAATACAGCTCAGGCATTACAGTGTGCCGGCATTTCATTTGTTCTAACCGAATAGCTAGTCTTGTTTGTCTTAAATTATTATGTTTATATATATATATATATATATATATATATATATATATATATATATATATATATATATATATATATACTAGTGATTAATATAAAATGATAGAGTTTCATAAAATTTGTGTGTGCGATTTGAAAAAATAAGCAATTTAAATTCATAAAATTGTATAATTGGCGCAGTAACTCATCACCAATTATACAATTTAAACCTGCTTGATCAAGGTTCATGTTACGGAGTCTCCTTATACACACACTCGTGCTCTCTTAGGATACAAAAATTTTTCCAAACTGGATTTCCCAAATACCATTTGAGAAGTTGAGTGTTTCTTGTTTATACCATATAGATAAATACTGCACTGTATTAAATGTATTACGTAATCACCATAAAGAAAAACTCAATACTCCATTTTGTCTTTCTGCAGAAGGCGAAGACAACTTTGAACAGGATGCAGAAGGTGGAGCCCCGTCCTCATCCCGCTCCTCGGCCCCGAGATGTCAGCCGGCACCGTCGGAGCCACGCGGCCCCGTTCTTCCTCTTCCCCCGTCCATCCTCCCCTCCCACATTGCCTTTCAGCACAAACCGTCCACCCCTCCACAACCCCAAAACACAGCCATCGCTCCTCAACCCAGCGTCATCGCGCACGCCTCTGTCTCTCATGCCTCCGTCATCCAGGCAGTTAATCACGTGCTACCGGCTGCTTCCAAACCCATTGGCCACATAACTGTGCACCCGGTGGCCCTTTACCCACAGCCGGTGGCTGTCTCGCAGTCGCCAGTGCTGGGCCACATTACACAGACGCTGACCCAGCAGCCCCATAGCCACAGCCATGTTAATGGTACACCAGTGGGTCAGCAGGGCGCCGTCATGGGAAAGCCCACGGCTGTAGTGACCCACCATCACGCAGGTCTCATGGGGCAGGCCGTGCTGAACCCGGTGACTATGGTGACCGTACCGCCTTTTCCTGTCAGCACACTTAAGCTAGCATGAGACATGCAGGTTGGTGTGTATGTGTGTGTGTGTGCGTGCGCGTGTGATCTGTGGCATGTGAAGAACATCTGGATGGTCAGAAGAGCACAGCACTTCGTTATTGATTTAGCATTGTGAGCGTGCCTCACGGCATGCCCAATCATGGAAATGACTTTCGTCGCGTAGACTGAATGAGAAACACGTGATGCACTTGCAAACCTTAAAATCACGAAACGATGGGTGTCGGTTATTCACAGCGAATGATGGAGGTGCTAGAAACAAATGATCCGTTTCACCCCGTCTCCAAGTTTCAGTCCTGCTCCTCTGATTAGCTAACGCACTTAAATGTCTCAGGCATCAGTTTCTCATCCAGTCACTAAAAAAAAATATGAACACAAAAATCAGTCATGATCACAGTCAATGAGAACGCATGATTTGTTGCATTATTATCAGAAAATATTATTCATCATTGGGCTGACATTTGATAATACGTAAATCTAGAAGTGCCTAACCCGTGGTCTAAGTCTAATGGCGCCCTCTGCTGCTTAAACATGGTCCTGCTGAGCTTTTTCAGAAAGGACTGCTTGACTTATCAACGTGTCCTTTCAGCAATGTCAACCGCAGGCAGCGATAATGGGCGATTGCTGTCCTTCAAATATGGACTGTGAAATGAAAAGACAATAGAACACTCAGCAACGTGGAGCGCACTGAAACATTCAAAAACATAACCAAGCAGTTAACCGCACTTCTTCCATTACAATTATGTTGCCAATATTTCTTCATGATGCGATATACCACTAAATTTCTGAAGTCTTCTACTGGACATGCGATTGATTCACTTCCGCAGAGAAGCAGTCTGAAGTTGCTCCTCTAGTTATACTTGTATGAATGTCAGTATATTGTATGTGAGCACTTGTCCTTAGATTTCGTTTGTAGAAACGCCGCCTGATGCATGGTCATATTTTCTTTTTTTTGTGTGTGTGTGTGTGTGTGTGTGTGTGTGTGTGAGCTTACTTTAAGGAGGTGGTATTCATTGTATGAAAATTTTGTCAACATTTTTTACCTTTTAATTTATCTGCCACTTCAGCGTTCTAGACATCGATGATGCCCTTTACATGATGCTATCTTCCCAATATCCATGTACCATGTAACACTCGTGACACATTCCTTGTGTTGCTTCCTCATGGTACTTTCCTTTTTTTTCTCTTTTCTTTTTCTTTTCTTTTTTTTTTTTTTTTAAATATTGTTGTTATTTGCAGTTATCTTACAAAACATTTTTATTATACTACACAATGAAAAACTCTGCTAAAGTGGATTCGATGCTCTGACGTACTGTGTCTCGTTGCTACGTACTATCAAATTTAGCCAGAACACTGTGATACCCTGCTCTTAATTTACAGTCCCCACCTCCTTCAAAAGAAAAAAAAAAAAAAAAGAAGAAAAAAAAAAAAAGTCTGGGGCTTTGATTTAAACGCCTAGGTGAGAAAATCATGTGCTTATGTCCACTTTAGATGTGAAAATGTATCCCTAAATCTGATGACGGGAAGAGTGAACGATACATGCTGTGCTTTATATTCGGTAAAAGAAATCACTTACCCTTTTCAAAAATATAGTAGTATTTTCTTTTTTCTTTTTTTTTTAAATCATCTATGTATGTGTATATATATATAAATGTGATTGATATGCACGCATTCACATATACGTGTATGTATTTGAGGATTACACTGTTGCCTGGTTTTGCATGTAGATTGCAAATTTTTTGCTTTGTTTAGCGTTGATCCCTTCCCCCCCCCCTTTTTTTTTTTTTGGGACCATGTCTAATACTGTATGATGTGGTGGGGACCATTAGACCTCATTCTAACATTGATATTATATATACATATATAAAAATCTGCATTTTTCCCTATGGAGAAAGTTTAAGTTATATATCGCCTGTACGTTTTGGGCTGCATTAAAATCTAATTGTCCACCATGAAATAAAACTAATAATGTTGAAATATGCTAGAGTAATTAAAAAAAAAAAAAACAAACATAATAACTATTCATAATAAATCTTACATTTACAAAATTATTTGTCCTGTATTTTTCTTTTTCTTATGTTTGTCATTGGATAAAATGTATACAGCAGGTACTTGATGTGTATGTTAGTAAACTGCACTACATAGCAAATACTCTGCATGCTAATTGTCCAGGTTCTCCTTTATTTATTTATTTATTTTTAAAAATTAATTAATTATTGGATACGTCATATTCTGTTTCAGTTTCCATGCTGCATCTGCTCTTGGATCCTTTGTAGCATCTCCTGCATTCTTTGTAGCTGCACATAAAACACACACACACACACAGAGACCAAATCAGAAAAATAACTTCATCTACAGCAGTTAAACCACAGCTACAGTATCACTACTTATAATATAGACACTATTTGGCCAAAAGTTTGGGGACACCTGACCATCACACCCATATGTGGACCTTCTCCTAACAAACCGAGCTCCATGAAGATGCGGTTTGCTGAGGTTGGAGTGGAAGAACTCGAGTGTCCTACACAGAGCCCTGACCTCAACCCCACTGAAGACATTTGGGATGGGCTGGAATGCCGACTGCAGCCCAGACACACTCGCCTGATATCACTGCCTGATTTCACTAATGCTCCTGTGGCTGAATGAACACAAATCTTCTCAACTATGTGCCAAAATCTAGTGCAAAGCCTTCCCAGAAGAGTGGAGATTATTATAACAGCAAAGAGGGGAAAAAAATCTGGAATGAGATGTTCATAAAGCACATATGAGTCTGATGGTCGTATAGTGTGCTATATACAGTACATTTGTGTTTGGGGGGAAAGAAGAAGAGGTAAAATGGCAACATTTGGTTGGTCCAGCTGAATTATACTGTGTAAGGACTGTCTTTGAGAAGCATTCCAGCACTATAGGTTTTTGATTGGAGATAAATTTTAAATAGAAGCCACTAGGGGTGTAAACCTTAGGCTTCCACGCAATACGAGATGATTCTGATTCTTAAGGCAACGACAGACACAGAAGGACTAGTTTAAGCATCAGAGTTATGGGCAAATCACCCTAGTGATTGTCTATTAAATTATTTACATTATCAGTTTCAAAATATGAATTATTTTTTATATATCAGTTATCTGTCCTTTTTGATGATCATTTCTAATGTATTTAGAATTTTTTTGCTGAAATTTATAATCAGTTCCACAATCGATTTATGACTGTTGCCTCGATTCATTTCAAACCTTTTCAATCGTTGCAGTGTTCCAACTTGTCCAAATGTTACACCACTAATGGCCATCGCACTTAACGAACGCTAACAGGTGAACAGCTTTCTTACCTCCTCATCTTTCTCCCAAATGAGCCGCTCCGTTTCATCGTCCAAGGGCACCAGAGGTAAGTCTGTATTGCTCTCTCTCAGGTAGTTACAAAGACTGCCATGAGTAAAGAAAGAAATAAGCAGTCCTGTTTAATCTTAACCTTGTTCTCAACCTATAGTGTAACTGAACCCAAAATCAAACAATAATACACACAATAATACAAACATTTGTAGTACTAGACTCATCTGTGTTTCTTATGCCCTTGAATTCTAGATAACACATCATTGCTGGCGTACATAACCATGGCTGTAGATTTAACCCTCCCTGATGGACAATAATTGGGAAGTGAGCAAAATGAAGACTGTAGGACTAGTTTCATGAGCTAGTGTACTTTGGTACTTTCTCATCTCTTAATGATCTGTTAAACTGTTTGACTAACGCTGCAAATATGCCAGCCATGTTTATCACCACTTCTTAAAGATGTTAATGCAATGAATCATCTTTGATCCAGTGACTATATTTTGCTCTAAAAGGCCCATTGGGTCACAATGTTTAAAAGTTTTTTCCTGTTGGAAAGCGGTGTACAAAAATGAGTATCATAACTAGCCAATCAGATTACAACCTTCAACTACCTTCATACTGCATTCCAAGATAAAAGTTTACCAGGCACCAGACATCCTTGTGGACCCTTGTGTTAGGAAGGTAGCATGAGAGTTATTGACCTCTTGTGTATTGTGTGCAGACCTGCGTTTTCTCTCTCTGACCACCATGCGTGTCATGTTCCGGATGCATTCGGAGCGGTAGTTCTCATAATGGGTTTCCTGCGTCACGTCTTTCAGGTCTTGCATGTGGGTACGAACCAGCATGTTCCTAAGCTTCAGAAAGTCTGAGTGGGCGGGGTTTTCCACTAAAAAAAGTCACAAATCATCAGCAATATTACGTAGCACAGTTTGTATGGGAAAATATTATACATAATAAAATATCTGATGATTCAGCAGTTTTTAAAGGTAGTAGGGCAAAACTATATTTTCATTCTCTGAATTGTCCTGCTCATGCTGAGAAATATTCTGTTGAACAGTATGTGTGTCACAATTATTATCTTAACACATAATCACAATTATTTCAACTTTATAGGAATATTTAATGTGACTGCAATTGTTGTTTGATTCCACACTGATCTGTTTTTTTTAAATATAAATATACTGTATGTAATCAACATATAAACAACATAGATTCTTAAGTAGTTTATATATATTAAACTGTTGTGCCATGTTTAAACAATGCATTCTGTTTGAACGATTTTTAATTATGGTTTGGCATGTAACAGTAATATTGAGTGCTTTCACTAAATACTGTCATAGATGACCAGATTTAGCACAAGGTAAAAATAAAGTACAATGGGGTGTGCTGTTATATGAAAGTAATCAACAACGGGGTCGTGTGATACCTGTTATCAACCTGAAGTTGATTATTTTCAATTAACAGCATGCCCCGAATTTTTTATTACTCTTATACCACTGCAATTCAATTTTTTTTTTAATTAATTAAAGAACAACACGTCATACTTCTTATTCATTTATAGTCATGTTTAATGTTGTGGAACATCCGTAAAACATGTTAGTTCCTGTTATCACTTACTAAACTTTGGTTCCCTCTCCAGCCTCTCTTTTATTCTTTCTCTTTCTTTCTTGACATTAATAATGCAGCTTGTTACAGAGACACCGCAAGTTCTCTGTCCTTTACCTCTAACTTTTGCAAAGCACTGACACTGGAGACTCTTCCCAAAAATGCAAAACAAATTTCTTCTCACAAAAAAAAAAAACAAAAAAACGTCACTATCAAATATTACACGTGCTTTTTTAATCTTGTTATGTGGAGTGGAGTGCCCAACATACAAGTCCCTGGGTACGTTGATACTATAGAAACAATGTTGTATGGGAAGCCAGAAATATAGAAAATGAATGAACATCTTCTGACCAGTTAGAATCAAGGATTCAACAGCACTGTGGTGTATTTATTGCTTTAATACATTATTTATTGCACTGTAGCCTATTTGTCCAATTAATTATTTTATATAATTTAAGCTATATCAAATCTTCCTTTCAATGTTTTTAGTCTAAAACACAGACCGAAATTTACTTCTGTTCATTACTAACAAATAGCTGTTTGCTACTGCATTAATAAATTACTATTATCAGTCACAAATGATGTGTCAGAGAAACTTCCCTGCTCGTGACAGGCCTAGTCATTTATACAAAGTATACGAAAAAAAAAGTGAAAAGTGCATGGCTATAAAATACCTTCGACCACACCCCAAGGATACGCACGGCCTCGGACTCTCCTGCCTTTGATTTCAACAAGAATGTTACTGCCGACCACAGCAAAGGGAATACTATCCTTCAGTGAAGAGAGCACACAACAGACCTCAAATTAATGACAAACAAACAACAGAAGAAAACAATACGAAGGATTTCAGTACATTTCACAATTATAATGGTGGCCTTGAGTTGAATCAATATGTAAACAATCAACATTTTTTGGTGCAGGACATTTAAAGTACTAATCATTTGCTCACTTTCAGGTCTTGATCTTGGATTTGAACTCCATCATCCTCATCTGAGTCACACTCCGGGAACTGGTAGATGTTGATCCCAAACCTCTCAATCTCCTCTCGTATCTGGATAAGGCAGGGCACTTAAAGTCACTCTGTCATAAAACCCACACACTGTTGTGACATGAACACAAGATGGTCACATACGCACCTTTTTTTTCTTCCGTGACACTTCCAGTGATGTGAGGCAGTCTGCTTTACCCAGCACTGGCACTATGTTGACCTTCTCATGTAGCGCCCTCATAAACTCCACGTCAACCGGCCTGAGGCTGGAGACACAGTTATAATAAATAGATCATCAGTTATAATAAATAGATCACAATTTAATAATTAAGTAATAAATTCTTAATACAATACATTTTGCTTTGTTTTGTTTTTTTTTTTACCCATGGCCATATGGTGAGATGAAATAGAGGCAGCAATGCACTCGGTTGTCCTGAATGTTCTTGCGGTTCAAGCCACTCTCATCCCTGAAATACTGCTCAAACTGATGGTCGACAAAATCCACTACTGGCTTCCAGCTATCAGGAGTATAAAAATACATGTTTAAAAAAAAAACTATGGCTACGGCCTGCTATACATTATACGGCCAAAGGTTTGTGAACATCTGACCATTATGTGCTTTCTGAGCATCCTGATCCAGATTTAGTTCCCCGTTACTGTTATAATAAGCTCCACTCTTCTGGGAAGGCTTTCCACTAGATCTTAGAGCGTGGCTGTGGGGAATTGTGTTCATTCAGCCATAAGAGCATTAGTGAGGTCAGGCACTGATTTCAGGTGAGGAGGTCTAGGGTGTAGTCGGTGCTCCAGTTCATCCCAGAGGTGTTCAGTGGGGTTGAGGTCAGTGTTCTGTGCAGGACAATTGAGTTTTTCTACTCCAAACTTAACACACCATGTCTTCATGGAGCTCGCTTTATACAGAGGGGCACTGTCTTAGTTCCAGTGAAGGGAAATTGTAATGATAAAGCATACAAAGGCATCCTATACAGTTGTGGAAGAGCCACATATGGATGTGATGGTCAGGTGTCTACAAACGTTTGGCCATATACTGTATCATTACCTCTCAGTGTTGTTGACAGCATCTCCAAAGCCTGGCATGTCCACAATGGTGAGCTTGAGTTTCACACCTTTCTCCTCAATGCTAATGGTATGTTTGGTGATTTCCAATGTTTTAGTGATCCTTTCTGTATGAATGCAAAACACACACTTTATCCTGAAGTGTGTGAAAACTTTAAGAAACAGCTTTAACTCTGACAGTTACAAAGCACTGACACTGGAGACTACAGTGGTGCTTGAAAGTTTGTGAACCCTTTAGAATTCTCTATATTTCTGCGCATAAATATGACCTAAAAGGGTCTGTGGTAGCTCAGTGGTTAAGAAGTTGGACTACTGATCAGAAGGTTGTGAGTTCAGATCCCAGCACCACCAAGCTGCCATTGTTGGGCACTTGAGCAAGGCCCTTAACCCTCAACTGCTCCCTAGGCGCCACAGCAAAAATGGCTGCCCACTGCTGTGTGTGTGTGTGTGTGTGTGTGTGTGTGTGTTCACTACTCACAACTCCTAATGTGTGTGCACTAACTTGGATGGGTTAACTGCAGAGGACAAATTCCAAGTATGGGTTACCATACATTGGCCTTCACATGTCACTTTCACTTTAAAACATCATCAGTCCTAAAACTAGATAAAGAGAAGCCGATTAAACAAATGAGATGAAAATATTATACTTTTTTATTATTAAATATTATTTATTATTAAATATTATACTTTTTATTTTATTATACTTTCATTTCTTTATTGAGGAAAATGATTCAATATCCAACATATCTGTAATGTGGCAAAAGTATGTGAACCTTTGCTTTCAGTATCTGGTGTGACCCCCTTGTGCAGCAATAACTGCAACTAAACATTTCCAGTTACTGTTGATCAGTCCTGCACATCGGCTTGGAGGAATTTTACAATTTTATATACAATATACAGCCGTGGCCAAAAGTTTTAAGAATGACACAAATATTAATTTTCAAGTCTACTGCTTCAGTGTTTTTAGATCTTTTTGTCAGATGTTACTAACTGTTACTGAAGCATAATCACAAGCATTTCATAAGTGTCAATGGCGTTTATTGACAATTACATGAAGTTTATGCAAAGAGTCAATATTTGCAGTGTTGACCCTTCTCTTTCAAGACCTCTGCAATTCGCCCTGGCATGCTGTCAATCAACTTCTGGGCCACATCCTGACTGATGGCAGCCCATTCTTGCATAATCAATGCTTGGAGTTTGTCAGAGTTTGTGGGTTTTTGTTTGTCCACCCGCCTCTTGAGGATTGACCACAAATTCTCAATGGGATTAAGGTCTGGGGAGTTTCCTGGCCATGGACCCAAAATGTCGATGTTTTGTTCCCCGAGCCACTTCGTTATCACTTTTGCCTTGTGGCAAGGTGCCCCATCATGCTGGAAAAGGCATTGTTCGTCACCAAACTGTTCTTGGATGGTTGGGAGAAGTTGCTCTCTGAGGATGTTTTTGTACCATTCTTTATTCATGGCTGTGTTCTTAGGCAAAATTGTGAGTGAGCCCACTCCCTTGGCTGAGAAGCAACCCCACACTTGAGCGGTCTCAGGATGCTTTACTGTTGGCATGACACAGGACTGATGGTAGCGCTCACCTTTTCTTCTCCGGACAAGCTTTTTTCCAGATGCCCCAAACAATCGGAAAGGGGATTCATCAGAGAAAATGACATTACCCCAGTCCTCAGCAGTCCAATCCCTGTACTTTTTGCAGAATAGCAGTATGTCCCTGATGTTTTTACCTGGAGAGAAGTGGCTTCTTTGCTGCCCTTCTTGACACCAGGCCATCCTCCAAAAGTCTTCGCCTTACTGTGCGTGCAGACGCACTCACACCTACCTGCTGCTATTCCTGAGCAAGCTCTGCACTGATGGTGCCCCGATCCCGCAGCTGAATCAACTTTAGGAGACGGTCCTGGCGCTTGCTGGACTTTCTTGGGCGCCCTGAAGCCTTCTTCACAACAGTTGAACCTCTCTCCTTGAAGGTCTTGATGATCTGATAAATGGTTGATTTAGGTGCAATCTTACTAGCAGCAATATCCTTGCTTGTGAATCCCTTTTTGTGCAAAGCAATGATGGCTGCACGTGTTTCCTTGCAGGTAACTATAGTTAACAGAGGAAGAACAATAATTTCAAGCACCACCCTCCTTTTAAAGCTTCCAGTCTGTTATTCTAACTCAATCAGCATGACAGAGTGATCTCCAGCCTTGTCCTCGTTAACACTCTCACCTGTGTTAACGAGAGAATCACTGACATGATGTCAGCTGGTCCTTTTGTGGAAGGGCTGAAATGCAGTGGACATGTGTTTTTGGGATTAAGTTCATTTTCATGGCAAAGTGGGACTTTGAAATTAATTGCAATTCATCTTATCACTCTTCATAACATTCTGGAGTATATGCAAATTTCCATCATAAAAACTGAGGCAACAGACTTTGTAAAAATTAATATTTGTGTCATTCTCAAAACTTTTGGCCACATCTGTACAATAAAATGACAATTTTAACAAAACATTAACTTTATTTTTCTTTAACCATTCTTTGGTAGAATGACTTCTGTGCTTAGGGTCGTTGTCTTGCTGCATGACCCACGATCTCTTGAGATTCAGTACATGGACGGATATCCTAACATTTTCCTTTAGAATTCGCTGGTATAATTCAGAATTCATTGTTCCATCAGCGATGGCAAGTTGTCCTGGCCCAGATGCAGCAATATAGGCCCATTTAATCTGTCTGACTGTGGATTGGTAGAGCCCAAACTCTTCAGCGATGGGTTTGTAACCTTTTCCAGCCTGATGAGCATCAACAACTCTTTTTCTGAGTTCCTCAGAAATCTCCTTTCCATGATACACTCCCACAAACATGTGTTGTGAGGATCAGACTCTGATAGATCCCTGTTCTTTAAATAAAACAGGGTGCTCACTCACACCTGATTGTCATCCCATTGATTGAAAACACCCGACTAACTGATAATCCTAGAGGTTCACATACTTTTGCCACTCACAGATATGTAATATTGGATCATTTTCCTCAATAAATAAATGACCAAGTATAATATTTTTGTCTCATTTGTTTAACTGGGTTCTCTTTGTCTACTTTTAGTACTTGTTTGAAAATCGAATGATGTTTTAGGTCATATTTATGCAGATATATAGAAGATTCAAAAGGGTTCACAAACTTTCAAGCACCACTTTATATACATTTAGTTTTTATTGAAACATTAATGCATCCAAAATGTTTTATTTGCTGAAATAATAGATATAATATATAACTGATATAATAGATGAATATCTATTATATGAATGAATATAATGACTGTGTACTGCTTGCATTTTGCTCAGTAGTTTCACATATGAAACCTTTGAGTTACCTTCAGCATTCAGCAGCGTCCTGTCCTTGTAGAGATCTGTTAGGAAAAGACTGCTGATCAATGTGGACTTTCCTAAACCGGACTCCCCTAGAGAGATTTTGTAAAACAATTACAAAGAAGTATGCATTAATAAAATTACTTTTTATCCGTGACCTTAATATTAACTTTGAGATGCTGTGAACTCACCGGCTACCAGCAGTGTGAAGGCAAAGCCTTTTTTCACAGATTTCCTGTGTACTTGGTTGGGAAGTGTTGCAAATCCCACATATTCCTTATCTTGATCCTTAACACAATTACAGAGAATAATTACGGACTAACAGACATATTACAAGGGTGACGCAGACCTTGACATGTTTTGAATTTTTTGTGCTCATCACACAAAACACAAGACATCTCAAACTCTCTATTGAAGACTTCAAACATTACCTCAGGAGAATCATAAGGATCTAGTCTACTCCAGGGGCTCTTAGATCGTGAAGGACTAAGCGGAGACTCTAGTGAGCTGGTGGAACTGAAGTGACAGCGGTGCAGCAGGTCTGGTTCTGAGCCCTGCAGGTTCCTTCCCACTTGACGCATGAAAGTGGATGTGCCAGGGGTGTGAGGACGGGTTCTGCAATCCGGGTCCCTGTCCATCACATGCGCCTCTCGACTAGGAAATGTGTGTTCTGCTCTGGGGTGCAGATCTCTCATGGTATGCGGCAGCTCTGCATCCTCCTTTATAGATAAACTGGACAACTGATCAGCGCACACAGGAAGTTTATTGAGATTAAGGACATAGATATTTTTGAGAGCATACTTCTATTTTGCAGTTTACTTTCCACTAATAAAAATAATCCCATAACAGCTATAAACAATAGCATTTTCTCTTATAAAAAATTATAAATGAGCATAGAGAAGGATCCAAGAACCCCCCGCCCATGTCTCCAACCAAATTAGAAATTACAGTATTGTTTTGTTATTGCTTCGAAAACACACAATCAATTTTTTTTGATTAATTGTTATATCTATTGTTTTAAAAAACAATTCACCTATAGTGTCTTGCCTTAAATCTGACAGAGTGTGTTTATGATACTGTTCAAATACAGTAAAGGGAAAGACACTTTTGTTTTTGTTATTTAACGTAAGCCAGCAATGGCTGGAAAAGAGTTGCAGGACGCCCTGAAAGCAGCAGGAATAACAGTTACACAGTGAACAATAAGCAATGAACAGCACCGCAATCATCTCTGTTTTTACAACACATGCAAATCTTTTTTGCTAAAAAAGACGCACAGGGATGCACGTCTTAAATTAGCACATGAACATTCCGACAAATCAGAACTCTGCTGGAACAATATACTCTGGTCAGACAAAACAAAAACAGAACTCTTTGGCAATAGTTGAAAGAAAGTTGTGCGTATGATCCCAGGTTTTTAAAACATATCTTTGTTTATGCTTATGAATACATTTTGTTTGTTCATACTTATAAGTACAAAATCAAAAAAACATTATGTGTGTTAATGTGATGTGGACAAATGCACTGGACGTGTATTAAAGTATATTACAGTAAATAACAAAACCAAAAGTGGTTTCCCCTCACAGGCTGCTCTTCAGAATCCTATTTGTTCTGAAAATGCAGAATGTTACTACTCTTAGATTTTAGTCCTGTAAAGCAACGCGTATTCATTCTGTCACTTCTGATTAGTGAGCAGCCGCTGTAGCAGGATTAAATCTTCACACTAATTCCCTGAGCTGCATTAAGACATTGGAGACAGGTTTCAGGAGGCAGCCTATTTTTTTATTTGCTCACATCTAGGGCAAAACACAAATTAAAACTTCTTTTTTTAAACTTAATTCACTGCTTCCATACCTCAGGTTCTAGGCCGAGTGTAAGCACAGAAAAAAGGGGGACAACATAACCATTCAAACATGAATTCTATCATTCTTAAGGGTATGTAAGTCCAAGAGTGACTATTTACTACATTTAAATTTTTTGACAGCTAGAATCATGTTAAAATGAGTTGGATATAGATTACAGAAGGCAATTGTGTAGAATATTTCATGAATTAACGTTAACGTTTAAAAAGACTAAACATGAATAAGACTGAACACAGTAAACAAATTATTTCTCACCACGTTGTTTGAACATTGCCCTGCTGAAGCGATCAGTGCTCGGTCTTGGATAATCCATCTGTCCTGAAAACCCAACGGAGCCCAAATGTGTTGCCGTCTTCTTTGTGCTTCTCGATGCCTCTGTCTTCCTCAATGTGCTTGTTCTCCGTGGGGATTAAATGACCTTCTGAGATTTTCTGTACGGTTTTCACGTCTTATACACGGCAAAATGCTGTTAGTTTTTGAGTTAATTAAGCTCTTCCAGTGTCCACTTGTGTCTATCTGTGAGTACACCCTAGGGATTTTGATGCGATACAACACCCCAAATCCATTACTCACAAAGTATTACAAAATCGATCTCAGATGATACTTTATAGCACAGCATGATACCACAGCATTACTGAATACTCAAATCTGACTGGTCAAAAGGTGTTGATTAATTTTCTATAACTGCAGTTGTGACAGCAGTACCGGCCACAACATAAATGATAGGTTTATATTAATGCACTCGTTCTAATATGGTATCATTTCTATAGTAACAACTCATTCACACGGACTTCTATGGCGGATGCTCCATATAATCTAAGGCTACTAATAAATGATTTTTTAAAAAGTTATTATTTAACAAATAATAAACAGAAAATTGTTAATATTGCAAAACTTTCTGTTAGAAATCATAATATTACTATTCGACACCTTTTTGCTATATTTACTATTTTTTAGATGCCATATATTTATTGAAATGTAGACACACTGTATGCGCATAACACAATGTTATTAACTCTTATAAGCTCATGCCCAGACCTCTATCACACCTGATACTGAATCAATTAGTACTGTTCACTGTGTTATTGCATTTAATGCTTTCAGTCAGTGAGAATACTTCTGATAAATTATTAATAGAGAAATATGTATTATTTGCACAAATGTATTTATCTCTGACTAAATAAAAAACATTCACCATACTGTATGGTGTAGGATAAATAGTAGCATCACAAATTTACATGTGAACATATTTAGCATAAACTCAAACATTAACATTCAAAACAAAGCAGACTTCCTTGGAAAGAAGGGTCCTTGTAGTTGCATTTTTCCTGACATCTTATTTGTTATTTTAATATTCCCAGAAGTGCATCTTCCTCCTTCAATATCATCCTTAAAAAACATCCTAAATGAACACATAAAAATTAAATTAACTACTTACACTCTTATATTATAATGAATCAAAGGCTGAAGGCAGCTTCTGAGAGCATGGTTTCCTACCAGATTAGCAGGGTCTTGGTTCTGGCACAAGATCTGAGTACGGTAGTTCTCATACAATGTGTCCTCAGTCACGTCTTTCAGGTCCTGCATGTGTGCACGTACCAGCATGCTCCTCAGATGCACAAAGTCACAGTGAGCAGGGTTCTCCACTTCGAGAAGACATGTGATGAGAAATGGAAAGCAATTTAGTTGAGAAAGAAATAAATATACTATGAGAGATGTTTTACTATACTACTAACTCACCACTTCAGCACTCAGAGCAGATGTAAATGTGATTTAAGGGTGTTTATTCTGTTTCAGTTAAACCGTGGTGTGTTTCCACCTATGTGTGGTTCGTTTAGACAGGTGAGTACACAGAAATCACACTCGGGCATGGACCAAAATACCCGACCGAGACCGTCTGAGCGAGGTGGTCTACGTCCGGTTCCAAGGGAACTCTAGTGTGGTTCAATAATGAGAAAGCGATTCAGCCCTGAATCGTCCCAGTTACTGGAAGTGAACCAAATGTTGAGTATTATGATGCTGCTAAACTGAGCTGCAAGGTGCAAACTGAGCCAAACACTGACTATGATACACAAGACACTAGTTATTTGTATAATTATCTATTCATGTATTTGGTGATTTTCATGATTTCTACACACATTTGGCAAAGGTTTGTTTATTTTTTCCCATCGCCAGATTTTTCTGACTGACCAACGAATTAACAAGGTTTACGAGTACGTTTTAAACCATACATGCATCTCAGTCACCTTTTTTTTTTACATTTTTGGTTAATTTAATTATGTGCACTATGAATCCAAACCAAACCAAACAGCTAACTCACCAAACTGTCTCTGATTCAGACTCGACAAATGGACTAACTGGTGTGAATGCACCCTAAATATGTATAATCACATAGCTGACTCATCCAGTGCCACGTACCTTCCACAACACCCCATGGATAAACACGAGCTCGGACTTTCCTGCCGTTGCTCTCAACTGTTGTGTTGCTCCCAACTACTGCGAATGGTATGCATCTCTAAAACAGCACGATGAGAATTAGAAACTATATATGGCCCTTTGGGAGCATCATATGTGCATTACACTGCGCAAGATGTACATTACACAAGCAACATGTACTGTATATTACAATGCATGTACCTTAAGATAAAAGTTGTGCTTTCTCAGGAGCTCATCGTCATCTGAGTCACATTCTGGGAAGTCGTAGATCTTGATCCTGTGTCTATCAATCTCATCCAAAATCTGAAGGGACAAAAGGCAAAATATTGTATTAATCGTTAAACCTCATCCTAATTAACATCCTAGCATCTGGCTTTCTTTGCTAAGAGGAATTTGACATTTTTCTCACCCTGGTTTTCATATAATGAATCTCTGAGCGAGTGAGAGAGTCTGCTTTAGCCAGCACAGGCACTATGTTGACCTTCTTATGAAGTGCCTTCATGAATTCTATATCAATCAGCCTGAGGCTGCCACAACAGAGGAACACAAAGACCACATTAATATTTTCCTCTAATCATGCTGACAAACAAGTGTAAAAGTATCTATGTGCATGGGAGCATATAGAAATCATGCATGTCCTGGAAAAAAGGTGCTCAGTTTCAAAGGCTAATTCACACCTTCCTAACAAGTACCAAAAATACCCAACGGTTTCTGGGTTCAGATGGGTTGACGTGTCAAACGTGTTGGGGTTTCCCTTGTTCCCCTGAATGAATGTGGTCAGATTGTAAAATGTGTGAGTCAAACACTGTAGGTTATTTATTTTCCGCACTGTTTGTGGATGTGTGGTAAGACATGTAAAGAGTCAATGCTGTTAAATCAAATGCCGTATTATGCTAATTGAGACAAGTTAGATCGTTGCATCTGTATACCTTATTATGGCAAATGTTATTGCTTAGGGATGATGATGTTTCTGTTACATTTGTAATCAATCTTATATCTAACTTAAGGTACAAAACAAAATTCTGACCACACTATTATTGAGTGAGTATTAATATATTACATAGTGGTCCATTAAGAAAAAAAAAAACATGAAGATATTTTGAAAATCAGGATTATTACCCGTATCCATTAGGCGAGATGAAATACAGGCAGCAATGCACCCGATTGTCCTGAATGTTCTTACGGTTTAGACGGATTTCTGCCTTTCGGTACTGCTCAAACTGCTGGTCAATATAATCTACCACAGCTTTCCAGCTAAGGGCACATCCACACAACTTCTAGTCATGTTGCTTCCCTATATTTCTTTGTTTACTCTCAAAAGAAGGTAAGCTTAACAGTTAAATTAATGTACATTTCTTTCAACTATTAAAATTTACAGCATTCGTAAAAGGTGCTCTGTTACTAATACCATTTTTTTTCCCCTAAGTGATTTAATAGAGAGCAAACATCACTCTACTTCATACAATTGTATATAGTTGCTCTTTAGTACTACCTGTTAGTGTTGTCGAGAGCATCTCCAAAACCTGGAGTATCCACAACGTTGAGCCGTAGCTTAACTCCCTTTTCAACAACTTCTACACTCTTCTTGGTAATTGCTACAGTCTTATTTATCCTTTCTGCGCACAGACAAAATGTCTTTCTGATCAGTCTTGTGAAACTGCAGCGAAGTTACACAAAAATTATCATTATGATTAACCCCACCTTGAGCATCATAAAGAGTCCGGTCCTTGTACAGATCTGTGAGAAAGAGGCTGTTGATAAGAGTTGTAACGTATCGGGGTGCCCAAACTGATTTCTACGTTAACCCAAGTGAAACATATAAAGTTTCACTCCTTTAAGTGACCCAGAATAACCCGAGAGGCCTTCTTTGACCAGATGCAATTCTGGAATTCAGGAGACTCTTTGGGAACCCACACAGGACCTACTCCCGCAATAAAAGAAACCTTTGATGACTGAACTCTGGGAAACTTCAGGATTAGTTCGTCAACAAGGATCCACCATTTCCCGACCCCAGGGCCTGTAAATCTTCGATCTAATCTCAGTTTACGACCTCAGAGATTAACATCGGAGCCAACCGGTCTAGCAAAGAACCTCCTCCCTAGAAGGTCACCCTGAGGTGACCAAAGGACCATTGTAACTTTAGAAGAACGCCAGCCCCCTCTTCTGGACATGCACACACTCACGCACACACACAGTGAACATGTCTCTTGAATGTAACCTGTAATCATATTCCTAGATAGTTATGATTTATTCGTATATGCATGTGTTGTATGTCTAGATAACCTAGTTGTAGCAATTTTTTATAGTTTGAGCGAAAAGCTAATTTTTTTAAGTTGTCTGTAACTATGTCTAATGATCCTACACTGTCCAAGATATCATAATCTCCTTGAAGTTTGGTACCAAAATCATTGTCTCACAATATGCCAATTAATGATGCATACTACAGGACGATAGGATGTATCATTCTATACTTTTCCACGTTTTATCAAATACCATATTGATCCAAACTTAACACAAACCCCGCCCTGACATGCGACCCGTTCTGGGACAGACCAAAGAAGTTTTCCCCCAGAACTTTCTTATCTCTCTTTGGATTCGCCAGCAGCTCAGAGAGGCGTGTACATTGGCATTGTCCATAAAAGACCGTGACACGCGTCCCCCGCTGGCTCGCTCCTTCGCTTTTTCTCACCCTCTTCCTACTTCTCACCTTGCCGCTTTCCGTTTCCGGCATTCCTCCGGACTCTCCTTTGTCTCGTGAAACCACGTGGCAATCACCCTATTCTTCATCCTCGGGCGAGACTCAACTCCGTTCACCCCTACTCTACCGACGCCGAAGAACCAGCAAATTCCTCGCTCAATCTGCAAATCAAGGACCCTCAGAACTGCATTAAATTAACGCAAGTATAATTCCAATTGACCTTTAGAGGTGTCCTATTAAGCCAGAGCCACTTTTGTTGAAAAAGTTGAATTCAAATTCCTTTGCTGATTCTCGAGGTTAAACTGTGTTCTGCCATTGTTACTTCCATCACTTTTCCTTCTGTTCCTTTCACTTACCCTGTATATATATGTATTATTTGTTTGTACCTAGTTGTGTATATCTGTAGTTTTTACGTAGTTATTAAAATCCATGGTTATCACGCTGGATCGTCTGTTTTTACTTATGACAAGGTTCACTTTTAACGTTGCTCCTCGCTACGCGCTGGATTTCTGTAACGTAGAATAAACTATGCTTCGTGGCCAGAAGGATAATTTATTCCTTTAGAGTAATACGAAGACTGCCCTGGTAAGTTTGGTGGACAAACAGATCAAGCTGCTTCGCATTTAATTCTAGAGCTAGGTTACAGTAATTAATATAACATTCCCTTTCATGGTCGATTTATATCCATACTTAATCAGAACACGCTTCGATTCGAGCTATAGATATATTTCACCCATTTGAGCTAGATTCGCTACATATTATGGTGGAGATTATGCGGGCACGTTTTAAAAACCTTGGTTCATGAGTGAATGCGCTTCGAATCCGGCGCGACTTTGTTCGTCCCATTCTTAAATCCGTATTGCGCGCGCTCAGCGAGTGAGCGTCCCGAGCTCACTCCGCTGATAACTGAAAGGCTCTAAGCTGATTTTCAGTTCAGCACGTTAACAGCGCTATATATTTGTCTGACAAATTTAGCCGCGGTTAAGTGCTTAAAGTTAAAACTGCAGTTCATAACATTAAACTTGTGTCTGAAGACGATGAAATCGCAACACAGCACATTTTTAATTGCGTAATCGCCTGGTAAGAACGAAGAAACCTTCTTCCAGCGCAGTAAAGATTGATTTGAGCGATGTTCCTCTTATCTTTCTAAAAGGCCTTATTATATTGCTAGACTCGATGCATTGCGTTGAACCAATGTTAATTCGACAGGCAATAAGTCTCTTCTGGCAGAGCTAAACCGGCGTAGCTAACCGTAAGACGCACTGCATGTAGAAATCAGCCTCAAACGGTGATTGATATATAAATGAAGAGCCCGACACTCTGATCAAGTGTAAATTCAAACAACGGCGAAGAAACCCCGTTGTGATTTTATGTGCATGGCAGCGAAGAAATCCTGCCCACATTTCTTGTGCGTGAACAGCACAAAGGATCCCTGAGATCTCAAAATTTCTCTATTCTCGTGATAACACATGAAATCGCCATTAAAGCCGTCCCCTAGGAAACGCGCGCTGATTTCATTTCACGTCTGAGTTAGGGTAGGTTGCAGTACCTCTGACTGAACACCAGAGGGCCGCCAGCTTGAGGGCTAACCGCGGTAAAACCAACACCCCCTTTTTACTCACTATTGGGTGGCTCACTGCCGCCACCTTGTGGACCTTCTCTGTTAGGTCTATGCTATTCTCATTTCTGCATTCACTGTTCCCTGTCTCAGCCTCTCGGTCCTTTCTAGCTATCCTACTCTAACAGGATTAGTGTTCTCAATTTTTTTTTCTTTTCTCTTTCTTTTCGGCTTGTTTGTTTTATTACTCTTTTGTTTTATGGGCTGGTTTACAATTTATTTCTCTCACCACTTTATTTTTCTTTATTGGCGCTATTAGTTTCATTTTAATTACTATTATTAATTTTTTTTTTCTTTCTTCTTTCTTTTTTTTCCCTTCTTTTTCGCATTATTATTTTTAATTTTTGTTTATTGTTTATTTTTTTTCACTCATTTTTCAATTTTTTTATTTTTTTTTTATTTTTTTCGCTTCTCCCCTCTCTTCTTTCACTTTGTCATTTTACTTATATTTTGACTCCCTTTCTCGTCTCTCCCAATTGATAACACTCTTCCACTTAAAGAATTCCTTACTGTGCATGCTCCCTTAGTGTGAACTAAAACCAAGCCAAAGTAAGATTTGAATTCTAACTGTTGTGGTAGCCATTGGCATCTGCCTATTCATAGGACTTCCACAGATAGAGAAGGCTTTCTCCTTACCCCCTTCTCTTTGTTTTCATTAATTAGTTCAATTTTATTTGTTCTACTTAGCTGTTGTTTGGTTATGACTTGTCTCCTCAAGCTCACCTAAAGGCATAAGCCTACGGGAACCAGCAAAGAAAAGCTAAAACCCTAGATTGTATGACCCAGGCAGCCAGTGTCATTAGATGACCCACTAGGCTACCGCCTGTCCAAATCTTCTAATTCAGATCTGGCGCATACCCAGACCATTTGGCCCTTCCTGGCCACCTACGGCCAAAGACAATAAGTGTCCGGCCTACATACCACTAACTGGCTGTACCAGTTAGCCAAATTGAGACTCACCGCGTACCTAATTAAGTACGATTGCGACTAGCTAATTTGCGTAGACTCGCATTGGCGTCTGTGTTGTTCTTCTCTCGTCAACAGTTGCCATGTCCCGAGCAAGCAGCCCCACTGCCCATTGGTACAACCTTGAGACCTGGCTGACTACCATGACGACTACGTTCCTGCCCGGAGCAGCTACCGACCGGCAGCGCTTAAGCAAAGAGCAGCTGGACGAGGAAGTAGACAGGCTGATGGCGCATGATCCCACCCAGAACTACAGCTACAAGGACTGGGCCAAGATCGTCGGAAGCCTCGCTCACAACCTCCTCATCCAGGCATGGCGCAGCGAAAAGAGCAACCGTGACCTGGAGCAAACTGTAACGACGCTCCAGTTTCAAGTCGAAGAGGCCCGGGCCAGCCAGGCCCTCGTTCAAACCAGCCTGGCTCAGTCATCACCCGAGACCACGGACCAGCACAGCACGGATTCTGAGCTACAAGAGGAAGTGGAGAAACTCCAAAAAGCCCTGCAAGACCTTCAAGCAGAAACAGAGCGAAAGGAGAAGCTGGAGAAAAAAAACAGGGATGAACTGAAAAACAAAATCCAACAAGGTGACACTCTCCTGACCAAAGCAGGTAGAGAACTGGAAGAAAGGAACGCTAAGCTCAAGGCATGCGAGAACCACCTGCTGAGGGCCCGAACTGAAATCGAGACCTTAGTACACGAAAAAGACTCTCTCAAAGATGAACTTGACACTGTTCGCCGAGAATTGAAATATTCCTACTCGTTCCAGAATGACCAGATAAGGGAAACACTCACCACGGAGTTTCCCACGACCAGTGAGCCGAGGCCTCCCGGCCACGAGCTCCTAGCTCGAAAGGGGATTGAAAGCCCACTGCTCAAGAAGTCACCAAGCGACCATCAAGAACCCCCGTCAGCCACAAGGGGGTGGAAGCCTTTCCAGAGCATTCTTGCCCCCAGTCAAGGCATAGCTCACAAAGAACTGGACAAGCTGGCCAGGAACGTTCCTACGTTCACTCCAAACCTGGCGGGAGACCATGACATTCATGCCTATCTACAAGACATAGACTTTCTTTTACAGACTTTAAACAATGTGACCATGTGGGACAGATTATATTTGATCAGGATTACGTCCAGTCGTGATGTGCGGAGCTTCTTAGATCGACAACCAGAGACTGTCAGATCGGATTACCAAGAACTACGACGGGCGCTGATTAAGGAGTACTCTGACCCTGAATCAGATCAAGGGATTATGGCAGCTATGGACTTAAAACAGAGCCGGCTCGAAACCCCACAGGCCTATTACCACAGACTCCGACGGGCCTACTTCGGGGCACGGAACGAGCCAGGAATGGAGGAAGATGTCAACTTCAGGACTCTGTTCCTCCGAAATCTGCATCCTACAGTGAACCATCACCTAGGAGTCCTAGCCTGCCCGCGCAGCATGTCCACTCAACAGCTGCGGGACCTGGCCCACAAGGCCTACACTAAGCAGAAGGCCGCCTCCGAAAAACCTGTGAAAAACCCAACTATTTACCCTGTCTCCGATCACTGCTCAGAACTGGCCCTAGAGGGTGCACAAACACACTACAGTAACCGACCCTTTTCCAGCAGAGAGCACTACAACCGAGGTGGTGCGCGTCCCAAACTCCAGACTGGGCGCCCTGAAAAATTCCGGGACCAGCCACGTCCAGCTAACCACCCAAAGGGCGGAGTCACATGGGAACCCCGCCGATGGCTTAGAAACAGCCGACCCTCATCGGCCCGGGAACCTAACCCAGACAAGCCTAAGTCCGAACCTTCACTAAAACAGGACGACACGGCTACGTCTGAGTCTGCAGAGATCCTGAGAATGCTGAAGGAGATCATCCGGAATAAAGCTCGCAAATATAATGACAGAGACAAGCCAGACCCCTTATGACTAAGAGCCAGGCCTGAAACCAACCTCTCTAGAGGGCCTCCGACTGAGCCAACAACACAGACTCCTGCTGATCAGCCACGAGAAACAGAAGAAACTGAGACATCACCAAGTGACAACGTAATCCGCTCACCCCCGCTGACAGCTGCGCACCCAGAGCAAACTGACCCACTGCTTCACACTGCCGAAAAAGACTCCAAGGTACCAGAAAGTGCTGTTTTAGTTGTCTGCCTCTCCAACGCATCACCTGACACCAGCCCCAACTGCCTATCAGTCACTACACAAGCCCCAGTGCCAAAGCTCCTGGGAAATCTGATTGAAAAGGGAGTGGCCCGGAAACTCTACCTAGCTATTACGCTGGAACATGCAGTTGAACTGGAAGCCCTGGTGGATACGGGAGCAGACCTCACTCTGATGTCATCCAAACTCTTCGACAGACTCAGAGTTGAAACTAAAAGACAAAATCGGACTGTAACATCACAAAGGTGCGAGCTGAATGTACAATCATACAGCCAAAATGAGGTACAGCTTGAGCAGATAGCACCTATTCACCTAACCATCGGTCCTATGAGCCTGGTGCACCCCGTGTACATCTCACCAATGGACACTTATCCCCTTCTCGTGGGAAAAGATCTCCTAGACCGCTTTGAGCCCTTATTGGACTTCAGGGAGTTAAAAATCTGGGCTCAAGTTCGAGAACCTCTGCCTCTCCAGTCACACAGGTCACATGAGCCAGACTGCCATGCCACAGAGGCCACGGGAAATCCTCAGGTAACAGAGGTCACGGGAAATCCCACGGTCACAGAGGTCACGGAGGTCACGGGAAATCCCACGGGCAACCGCGGGAACACGAGGTTAGCACCAGAACAAAGTTCAAGTCCACTACTCTGCACTCTTGGACTCAACAAAGACTCCGAGCCCTTTTGCCCCAAGGTCATGACCGACCTGCAACTAAATGATGTGAAAACCACAGACATTGTATTGGCATTATGGGCAGACAACTCAGCCATCAGCCTCACGCTGTTTAACACCCTCCTTAAAGGCATACCCGACCTTCCATTTGTCAACAAACGCACCCGTTTTCCCTGGAACCCCTGTCTGTCAACAATGACAACTGCAAAGGGGATCTGTGCATTGAACGTGAAATGGAATAATCGGCGCATCACCCATTACTTTCTGGTCTTACCAGACCCACCACATGATGTTTACCTCGGAGCAGACATCCTGATTCGTCTTAGGGCTCATGTGGACTTTATAAATGAGGTGGTGTGGGCACCAATGATCTCACAGCCCCCTGTTGTTCCTGTCAACCACGAGAACCTCATGTCAGGGCAGACCATCCCAGAAGTCTGCACCCTGATCAGTGAACAGGATACCGTAGTCCCAGCTTACACCAAAGGGGTCACTGTTCGGCTCAACCTACGATGGGGTCAAACACTAAATCACACGCTGGGCTTCTTCCAGCCTTCACCTGAATGCTTGGAACTGGGACTTACTTTGGAAGCCACACCCCTCACTGAAGTGTCATCCCGTGCAGTTTACATCCTGTTCAACAACTGCACAGCAATGGACATTACAATTCCCAAGGCCTACCGCCTGGGGTGGCTAGTGAGCACAGACTTTCATGACTTTGAACTGAGTTTACCAATCATTGGACCAATTCCAGCTCCTATGGTCCCAGAAGGGAGCTCGGATGACACAGTATTGACAGCCCCCTTTAAGCTTGTCTCCATTACTTCAGTCATGCCAATAACCACAGGAGTAGCATGCAGAACGGAGCTAACAAAGGACCAATACCTTGCAGTCTACACAGTCTCCAACCAGCCGACCTATGAGACTGATGAGAATACTGCCCCTCTGGCTGCTCACAAGACAAGAGACACTAGCACAGAGGAGCCCTATCCTGGATTCGAGACACAAGTCCAGCAAATCCTGAGGGATGCAGACGCCATACAAAACGATACAGACCGTCAAAAACTCAGACAGGTCTTGTACAAGTTTAAAGCGTCATTCGCAAAAGACTCTCTGGACTGTGGCCTCACGGGCCTCCACACGGTGCGCATCCCGACGCACCCAAATGCTCCTCCCACTTTCGTCAAGCAGTACAAGATTCCGATCGCCTCACACGAACCCGTGCAGGAGATTATCGACTCCATGCTTGAGAAAGGTGTCATCCGCCCATGCAACAGCACCTTTTCTGCTCCCATCTGGCCCGTCCTTAAGCCAAACGGGAAGTGGCGACCCACCATTGACTACAGGAAGCTGAACCAGCAGGTGCCACTGTCACGATGGCCCATGACCCAGCTGGAGCAGGAAATACCTAGAATACAGGGAGCCACCATTTTCTCTACGCTTGACGTGGCCTCAGGATTCTGGACTATACCTGTACATCCAGACGACCAACACAAGCTGGCCTTTACCTTCGGCAACCGACAGTACACGTTCACAAGGTGCCCATTCGGCTACGCCAACTCACCAGCGGAGTTCAACATCTTCTTGAACAAAGCATGCCCAGACGCCAGAATGAGAGGCAACCTCATCTACGTAGACGATGTTCTCATGAAAAGCACAACGGTAACTGATCACCTGAGAGAAATAGACTATGTACTGGACCAACTAACTACTGCCGGTGCCAAGATCGCCCTCCACAAAGGACAGTGGTGCCGAACCAAAGTCAACTATGTGGGCCTACTCATCGGATCACGGGGCATTGAACCTCAGACCAGCCGCATCCAGGCCATCCAGAACATCAAGCCTCCCACTAATGTCACAGAGCTGCGGAGTTTTCTGGGCGTGTGCAACTACTCACGACAGTTCATCGAGAACTACGCAGACATTGCACGACCATTAACTACGCTTCTCAAAAAGGACTGCCCATTCGCCTGGACAGAGGCTCAAGCGAACGCTATGAAAGAACTTAAAGGTCATTTGTGCACAGCTCCATGCCTGGCTTACCCTGATCCACAAAAAGAGTTCTATTTGGAAGCTGGATTCTCCAACCACTGTCTCAGTGCGGGTCTTTACCAAAAGCACGACCAGGACAAAAGAGTGGTTGCATATGCCAGCAAGACTCTCCTTCCACCGGAAACTAAATACTCGGACTGTGAAAAGGCGCTGCTTTGCACTGTATGGGCCATACAACGCTTCTCCAACTACATCGGAGCACAAAAGGTCATCATAGAAACTTGCCACCAGCCTGTAATGTTTCTCAACAGCCAACGCATCCGAGATGGCGTGGTCACCAATTCACGCATAGCCATGTGGTTGATGGCCCTCCAAGGGCGCAACGTTGAGGCACGATACGCCCAGAATCACAAGTCTGCGCTGGGCAACGGCTTGGCTGCATGTCAAAACTGCTCTGATGACACACCTGCTGCAACACTGGACGCAGAGGGACCCCAGCAACAACAACCGACCTGTCACAGATACTTTGAGGAGAAGGTGTGCCAAGGGATGCCTACTGCCTACGTCGACGGGTGCTCCTACAACCACGAAGGCACCTTAAAAGCCGGCGCAGGCGTGCTATGGCTAAACAACCACCCCTGCCCACCACAACATTTCCAGCTGGGCCCTCAGTCATCACAACATGCTGAGGTAGCAGCCATCCTGATAACCCTCCAGATCGCTGCAGCCCATAACATCAGAGAACTCCTCATCTGCACAGACTCTAACTATGCAAGACTCAGTTTCACATGCCATCTTTCGGGCTGGAAACAAAACGGGTTCAAGACGGCAAACAACAAGCCGGTCAAACACCAACACCTGTTCCAAGCATGTGAGGACATCACGAAAACACATGACATGATCATCTATTGGAAAAAGGTGAAAGGACACTCAAAACAGCCAGGCCTGGATAAAGACCTAAATGACCAAACTGATGCCCTTGCCAAAATGGGCGCACTACATGGAGACCTGTGGTCACCTCCAGCTCAGCCACCCATCTTGAATGTGGCAGCAATAACCCGCAGCAAGCGAACCCTTCCTGCAACACCACAAGCCTCGCAGCCACTTTCGCTGGCACCACAAATCTCTAACAACGACATAGCTGATCTTCAAGCCTCAGACACCTCCATCCAAGCTATGCTACACCACCTCTCTGACCCCTCCAACCACCCGATCACACCGTCTGACCTCACGGCTGCCCCCTCCCTCAGACGGCTGCATGAGATCAAAGACATGCTGCGCGTGACGGACAACATTCTGTGGTATGTCCCTGATGACCTCACAGCGCCAAGGCTCGTGGTGCCACAGGGCCAAAGGGGGGTCATGTTAATGTATGCCCACGACGCACCATGTGCTGGACATCACGGCACCAGAGCCACTTACGACACACTGAAGCAAGTGGCATACTGGCCCGGTATGCAGCAAGACGTGGCAGAGTACGTCAGAGGGTGCCTGGTTTGCTGCCAATTCGAACCAGCAAACCCAAACCACAGAGCCCCACTGCAACGCAGAGGAGTCACGTTCCCATGGTCAGACCTCCAAATAGACTGGGTGGGACCTCTGCCCAGGTCAACAAGGGGCAACAAGTACTTCCTCACAGTAGTATGCCAATTCACCAAGTGGGTAGAGTGTCTTCCAGCACCCAATGACACTGCCCAGACCACGGCATACCTACTGATGAACCATATCTTCTCCAGATTCGGACTGCCACTAAGGGTCAACTCCGACAGGGGCACGCACTTTACAGCTGAGATCATGCAGCAGACTTGGAAGCTCTTGGGTGTACAGGCTCAACTACACATCAGCCACCACCCCAGATCCTCAGGCCAAGTGGAGCGAACCAATCGGACTGTGGTCAGCATGCTGAGGAAATACGTGTCTGCCAACCAAAAGGACTGGGATGTAAAACTTCCCCTGGTACTCATGGCCATCAGAGCCACCCCGCAGGAATCAACTTGCGTGTCTCCCTTCGAATTGATGACTGGGCGGCAAATGACCCTACCGCTGCACCTGCTGTACCAACCGGGAGACTCCAACCTCGTCACAGCCTACACCACACACCAATACCTGGATGAGCTACACCGGCACCTAAGGACGACATTTGCTTTCGCCCAACAACAGCTGCAAAGGAGCGCTGAAGGCCAGAAAGCATATTACGACCGGAAAGCATCACACCAGGAACTGAATGTGGGTGATAAGGTCTGGTACTACAACTTCACACAGCCACTCCAGACAGCCTCCAAACGACTGTCGAAGAAGCTGCTCCCCCACTGGACAGGACCGCACGAGATCGTGGACAAACTCTCCGCAGTCGCGTACAGAATCCAACTAAAGCAGGGACAGAAAGACCCGATTTTCAAATGGGTCCATCGAAACCAAATAAAGAGACACGTGGCTGCTGGCAGGGAAAAGAAAGGGGGGGGGACTAATATAAACTAACCCAGTCACAGTCTGCAGAGCAAGGAAAGCATCCTGACCAATCAGGGACATCAACCGCTTACCTACGGCCTTTCTCTTTCTCTCTCCCTCTTTTTCCTACACTAGGATGCTGCTGTGGCTCACCATCCTGTACCTCCAGATAACCGGAGGAAAATTAGGAACCCTCATCAATCAACCAGTTTGATACACTCGCCACCCGATCACCATGACGACTGTCGCCCAACGATGTCCTCACAGGGACATCCTTGTCCGAAAGGGGGGGAGCTGTAACGTATCGGGGTGCCCAAACTGATTTCTACGTTAACCCAAGTGAAACATATAAAGTTTCACTCCTTTAAGTGACCCAGAATAACCCGAGAGGCCTTCTTTGACCAGATGCAATTCTGGAATTCAGGAGACTCTTTGGGAACCCACACAGGACCTACTCCCGCAATAAAAGAAACCTTTGATGACTGAACTCTGGGAAACTTCAGGATTAGTTCGTCAACAAGGATCCACCATTTCCCGACCCCAGGGCCTGTAAATCTTCGATCTAATCTCAGTTTACGACCTCAGAGATTAACATCGGAGCCAACCGGTCTAGCAAAGAACCTCCTCCCTAGAAGGTCACCCTGAGGTGACCAAAGGACCATTGTAACTTTAGAAGAACGCCAGCCCCCTCTTCTGGACATGCACACACTCACGCACACACACAGTGAACATGTCTCTTGAATGTAACCTGTAATCATATTCCTAGATAGTTATGATTTATTCGTATATGCATGTGTTGTATGTCTAGATAACCTAGTTGTAGCAATTTTTTATAGTTTGAGCGAAAAGCTAATTTTTTTAAGTTGTCTGTAACTATGTCTAATGATCCTACACTGTCCAAGATATCATAATCTCCTTGAAGTTTGGTACCAAAATCATTGTCTCACAATATGCCAATTAATGATGCATACTACAGGACGATAGGATGTATCATTCTATACTTTTCCACGTTTTATCAAATACCATATTGATCCAAACTTAACACAAACCCCGCCCTGACATGCGACCCGTTCTGGGACAGACCAAAGAAGTTTTCCCCCAGAACTTTCTTATCTCTCTTTGGATTCGCCAGCAGCTCAGAGAGGCGTGTACATTGGCATTGTCCATAAAAGACCGTGACACGCGTCCCCCGCTGGCTCGCTCCTTCGCTTTTTCTCACCCTCTTCCTACTTCTCACCTTGCCGCTTTCCGTTTCCGGCATTCCTCCGGACTCTCCTTTGTCTCGTGAAACCACGTGGCAATCACCCTATTCTTCATCCTCGGGCGAGACTCAACTCCGTTCACCCCTACTCTACCGACGCCGAAGAACCAGCAAATTCCTCGCTCAATCTGCAAATCAAGGACCCTCAGAACTGCATTAAATTAACGCAAGTATAATTCCAATTGACCTTTAGAGGTGTCCTATTAAGCCAGAGCCACTTTTGTTGAAAAAGTTGAATTCAAATTCCTTTGCTGATTCTCGAGGTTAAACTGTGTTCTGCCATTGTTACTTCCATCACTTTTCCTTCTGTTCCTTTCACTTACCCTGTATATATATGTATTATTTGTTTGTACCTAGTTGTGTATATCTGTAGTTTTTACGTAGTTATTAAAATCCATGGTTATCACGCTGGATCGTCTGTTTTTACTTATGACAAGGTTCACTTTTAACGTTGCTCCTCGCTACGCGCTGGATTTCTGTAACGTAGAATAAACTATGCTTCGTGGCCAGAAGGATAATTTATTCCTTTAGAGTAATACGAAGACTGCCCTGGTAAGTTTGGTGGACAAACAGATCAAGCTGCTTCGCATTTAATTCTAGAGCTAGGTTACAGTAATTAATATAACATTCCCTTTCATGGTCGATTTATATCCATACTTAATCAGAACACGCTTCGATTCGAGCTATAGATATATTTCACCCATTTGAGCTAGATTCGCTACAGAGTGGACTTGCCCAAGCCAGACTCACCTGCAATCGTGAAAGATATTCTCAAACTTGGTTTTACATTATTTTTGTAATCATTGTAATCCTAAATGGGAGTGGGTTTCTCATGAATATTGCATACAATAAGAGCAACCCATCATCATATTTAGAACATGTAAGAACACTAACCTCTATAAACTGCTAGCTGTGGACAAACTGATTCCCTTTAATGAATAAGACTATGTCGCTAATTTTTCCTCCACATGTACATATTGAAACCCATTATTCATAGCAGATAATATGTTACCTGAGGCTAATTAGAAATTAAAATGTTGGTTTTGTTGTGATTTGTGGTGATGATAAAACTGCATTGAAAAATGCAGTACATTTGTTGGTACATTTATCTTCACTGTCATGTAATGAGAATGTAGGCGGATGCAAGTGCAGTTAAAGCTTTTATTAAAGAGAGGCAGGTAGACAAATCCGAAACGAAAGGCAATAATCGTGGTCAAAAACAGGCAAGGGGTCAGGCGATCTACAAACAGGCATAAACTGGACTAGCACTAGAATCGAGGAAACGAAAACAGGATCAAAAACCACGAAGAGCATTTCCACATGCAGAACCGCTACTCACTGGATATTTTTTTTTTGTTTGTTTTTTTCCACATCATTCTGTTGTGTGTGAAAATCATTTTCTGAAATACTTAAACAAGCTTGTCTGGCATCAACACTCAAGCCATGGTCACTGAGATCACATATTTTCCCTATTCTCATGTTTGATGTGAACATTAGCTAAAGCACTAGACCAGTATCTACATGATTTTATGAACTGTGCTACAGCAAACATAATTGGCTGATTGGATAATTGCACGAACGAGCAGGTGCACAGGTGTTCCTTTTAAAGGAGGAGCTCAGCTCTATCGGACCATTTTTTGGAGATGGTCCCAGAGGAAACTCATGAAGACATGGGGAAACGTCACACAGACAACCTGAGTAACCTGAGCTCAGGATCGAACTGGGGACCCTGGAGCTTTCAGGCACCCCACTTTTTTTTTTTAGTATATAGTATTATATTTGAATGTATTCTTACCTACTACCATCAGTGTGAAGTCAAATCCATTTTTCGCTGCTTTTCGATGGACTTGGCACAGCAGCGTAGCACAACCGACATACTCCTTCCCTTGGTCCTTGGAACAGAATAGAGACATGAATAACTACACACTTAAAACTATTTCCAGGCTGCACACTGTGAGATCTGGAACTGGCCAATACCATGTTACAATTTCTCATTCATTGAATCGTGTGTCATTTCTGTGCATTTTTGTTTGGTTGGTTGTCTTTTTGTTTTGGAAAAAGCTGGTACCTCTAAGGGTTTATATGTATTGGAGCATCCACAGGGACTACATGGACTGTACAACAGCGGAAAAATGCTGTCATCAGTTGGATCCACCACATGGACCCACTTGTGCATAGGCAAGGGGGATGTATAACGAAGTATGCCTTTGGAGCAGGTCTCCACGTCGCTCTCGGTGTACTGTCTGGTATCATCAGAACAAGAGTCTCTGAAGCTGCTTTTTAATTCACCTTCACTCCTGTCTTGTAATGGAGAGCTGGTATGCTGGAATGAATGTATTTAGTGTTTAGATTAAACAAGCAGATGAAGTTGATGAGGTAATGTGCATGGGTGTGCGAAAGCTCCCAAACTCACCAAGAACTTATGTCCTAACTCAGCATCTATAGAGGACAATAACCTAATGAGCTCTTCAGCAGTATTAACTTTAAAATCACATCCCTAATCAACATTTAGTAGCATTTATCCCAAAGTGACAAACAGCAATTGGTGTGTTTATAAAGATTTTAATTTTAAAATGCTTGGACCACCTGTAATGTTCAGCATGTAGCTGCAACCTTCAAGATCTGCCTCTTCGCCATGTGTATCTAAAATAAAAAATAAAAAAAATAAAAAGTAGTAAGACACAGAAATGCTTAGGACAACGTTTTCATTGCGTTGCTAAGTATTTAACTTGATATTTAGCAATGTATCTACTTTTTACCTATTTCGCTTCTCTTCTATCGAGCTGTAGAAATTACGCCAGCTAGCCTAGTTCTAAATTATATTTATAATATTCGAGGACTACACTAATAATTGTCTTGAAAATACAGATAGGTCCTACCTAGCTACTCACTTTTGCTATCTATTGGATCCATATTAGCATACTAGCTAGATAGATAGCCTAGTACAGTGATTCCGTTGGTCCGAGCTTCTCGAAGCATCTATAGATTCGTTAATGATTTGAATTTGAATCGAGTTTTGCAACGTGAATCACAGAAATATTTTACGGTTAAGTCCATCACAATTAGCTTTTTTTTCTGTAATTATATCAGAATGAAGCGTAACTTGTTCTAAGTGAACATCAATAAAATATTTATTTGTATTACAATTTTTAAAAATGTATTACGAGTAGTGATGTGTCGCTCGTGAACGAGTCGGCTCTGTGAACCGGCTCTTTTAGCTGAACGACTCGCAAGTGTGAGCTAGTTTATAAGATTTTTTTTTTTTTTTTTTAATGTGTAGGCAATGACGTTACTCTTGCAGTGTAATTTAGTCAAAATGCTTTCCTGATAAGCTCAGACATCTGAGCTGCTTTTTCATTTGTTCTCTTCGTTTATATATAGCGCTGAAACCTGTGAATTATAGGACAAAATGACAGCCCGTTTGGAAGGTTAAAGAGTCGACTCTTACTGACTCTAAATGAGCTGAGCCAAAAGATCTGACCCATCACTAACTGTGTAAGTGAAAAATTAGATTTAACTACCCGTTTTATTGTGATACACCCAGTGTTCAGACTTTCACATACCACTTTATCAAAATATTTATTTAATATTTAATAATTCATTAAAAAAAGAAAAAAACAGTGCAACGTTTAGTTTTATTAAAATAGTTTTATGCATAGTTTGCATTGTTGTATGGACTATTAGGAAAAAGACCTATGGACCAATGTGTGAAATTATGGAATATAAACCTGTGAGAAACAAGTCATTTAGGGAAATTGGCCAGTAAACGTAACACCAGTAACTAAATGAATCATCTAAAGAAATGTATAAACATGGACTCCAAACATTACAGTAAGCTTTACAATTCAAGGTATAGAGATTGAATTTTAATTTTAAATAGCTCTTGAAAAAAATGCAAGAAAAACAATAATAGCCCATTTCTTTTTACATATAGAGTGAAAATTATAGAGTGAAAATATCCAAAAACCTAAAAATTGACAATTGGAAGCAAAAGTGTGGATGGATGGGAGTATGGATGGATAGTTGGATGGATGGGAGTATGGTTGGATAGTTAGATGGATGGATGGTAGAATGGGAGTATGGATGTATAGATGAATGGAAGAATGAAAAGTAGATCTATGGGTATGTAGGTAGAAATTATATTTTTCTTTATGTTGTTATACAGGTATTTTTGTCTCTTTGTCCCATCTTTCCTTTTAATACTCCAAAGTGCCCCTGGACTAGTGAAGGAGTTAGCATATCTTTGTGAGGACAGGACAATAAGCAATACCTAGTAACCCTGCAGCTACAGATTTACTCCTATTAGCCCTCCAATCAGGCAATCATATTTCTGTGCAGATTTTACCATAATGTGAGTCTGGATTCTCACTGGCGTTGCTGGTAGACCATTTCTTCTAGAACAGAAACACACTGCCTGCAACAACACCAAGACTATAGCTAATGAGATTACTGTAGATTCAGTGACACATACATGAGTAGCTACTCCAGTCAGGTTAGCTACTCACAATCTTAAATTACTATTAAATGTAACCGATTAGACAGCTGAAACATATGGTGTGAACTATTTTACTTAGTAGTAAAATACGAGTAGAGTAGATATATTAAATCAGTAAATCTGTTTCTATTTTCTACTGTTTACACAGTAAACAAATGGTGCATTTCTGAACATTTGAAAAGGGTTTTTATTTCAGGGTCATAAAATCTTTGAAGAATTTATCCGTGGTACAAAGTTTAGGAGTTAAAAAAAATTCTGCACTTAAAATAGCCACACATTGTCTATATAAATAAATTATGTGTAGATATTAGCTAACTTAAGAAAATTAAAACTATACAACATTAGCCAGGTTGTACCCGGTTTTATGCAACGATTCACATTTTTATAAGTTAATTAGTACAGTAGCCAGACAAAAATCCTGTTAACGTCCAGTATTTGCCTTAATTTGATCAGTATTTCTTAGACGGCCTGATAAGTGAGTTTTTTCACTTACTACCTTCCATGGCTACAGGCTCCCTTATTACTGCTAAATTCAATTGCTACAATAAAAAATGGCCATTAAAAGATTGTCCTGAAATGACCAGATCGATGAACGAATTGTCCCTTCACAGTTTGTTTTAGCTTGTCCACAGGTTCTTCAAACACAGTGATGAATAATCATTCACAGCATCACTCCTGATTGACACTATTTTTGTTCAGTCTGGAAACCATTTTCATGCTGAAGTTTGCTGTGGTTTTCCCAAAAAGCTTTCTGCACCTTATCCATTTCTGATATTAGAGGAAGTCTGATGTCCAGATGCATCAGCAAGCTCTCTAGCCATTCTTCTAGCTTTGCAAATGAGGGTCTAGAATGGAAAGTGAAAAAAAACAACAACAGTTTAACTGCATGGTTATCTGCATGTCTGTATTTTGCAGAAGCGAAAGAGATTTTAACCCTACCGTTTTTCAGCTTCTGTGTCACAACAAAGAGCTGCAAGAGGAAAGAAGGCTGATGGACATTCTGATGGATAGTAGCGCATTAGAAATTCCTTGACACCTAGTCCAAATTCCTTAGTGCGGGGGAGAACGTCTGGATCAGCATACACTCTGCCAATAATCTGGTGCAAAGAAACAAATGTATGTTTATATTGTATGTTTAAATAAAAAAAAGTAATATCTAATTAATATTTAAGAATTGGTTACCTCACAGAGAATGATTCCGAAAGAGAAGATATCAACACATTCATCATAGCTAATACCTTAAAGATAAGAAGAAGAAAAATGACCATGATAAGAAGAAGAAAAATAGAGCTCATGACCATGAAACATCTGTGCATGTTTTAGTCTGTTTGGTTCGTTGCAGTGGCTCACCGCGCATCATCTCGGGTGCCATCCAATATGGGTTCCCCACAACTGTATATCTTTTTTTCCTATGTGGCTTACTCAGCTTTGATGGTTGCTCGGGAGAATTCTTTGTCTGAGGTTTATCCTCCTTCAGGAGTCGGGCTAACCCGAAGTCTGCCACCACGACAGAATTGTTCTGTAAACATAAACCAAGATTATAATGTTCGTAGGAATTCTCACACCAGTCCCAGGACGGGCTGCATATCCACCACAACCCTGACCAGGATTAAATGGTTACTGATGCTGAATGAATAAATGAATATTCACAATAAACAATTCTTCTGCCACACAATGCAATCTATTAACAGTAAGCTTTGGTTGCTAAGCAACATAACGGACAATGATTAGGGTATCCTGTACATTTTATACAGTGGGTTAAGCGAAATGTTTTTATTGGTTTAAAACCTGGTGCATTAATACAGAATTCAGTTACTGAGATGCGGTCACAGGTGGCTCACCCATCAGATTTTAAGTTTGAGCCACTGAAAC
The DNA here is from genome assembly GCA_023630585.1 of Cranoglanis bouderius. NCBI lineage: Eukaryota > Metazoa > Chordata > Actinopteri > Siluriformes > Cranoglanididae > Cranoglanis > Cranoglanis bouderius. Next base: position 25,701,913 of record CM042541.1, read on the forward strand.
AATCCGTTTTAAAAAAGAGTTTAAATTGTGGTCCAGAAGAAGCATCATGATTGTTATGCATCCTCACCTCTTTGACAAGACAGTTGTGTGAGTTCAGATCTCGATGGATCACATTCATGGAATGCAGGTAGGCCTAAACGAAGAAAACAAGATGGTCTGCACTGATAAGTTGATCCATGTGGTCATCGTTACTGCCTTTCACAATTTTTATTTATTTATTTATTTATTTTCAATGGTTGGCCAGGGAAAACCCTTCATGTTCTACTTTATAGTATAGTTCTGAAAACTTCATTCATTCCTGGACTGGGGTGTATTTCTCTGTTGGATGTATCTCAACCAGAAGTAATGTTGTAGCATTTTAAAATATGGTTAAAGTGAAAAGGATGAACATTTTTATTTTCACATTGTGGCATTTTGGTAGCTGGTATATGATACCAAACTGAATTGATTTGGCTTGCATCTTTTCAGGAAAATAGCCTAGACTTAATTAATTAAAGTTCAAATGAATTAACTGTTTAATTAATTAAATAGTTTCTATGCCATTTTTTAAACATTTTTATTGTTTTATTGTTGTTTGTTGTCAAAATATGTTAAGGAGAAAAAACTCCCTATAAAAACCAGTCAAAAAACAGTCAGTTTGACAGAGTTCATTCTCAGTGACATCCAACAAGTTTTCCCAAACTGCCACACATATATTTACATTCTATTGTTGCAATCTGAAATAAATACAAGCACAGGAATCTATGTTTGTCACAATAAGTGCTTACCATTCCTGCAGAAATGTCCTTTGCATAGCTTACTCTTAGTTTCCATGGATGATCACTGCCCTGTTGGATAGTTGATAAAAATGTAGTGCTTATTGGCATTTCACCACACACTTTTTTTGCCTTAAAAATTCAATATATGACACAAATATAGAAATCATGGATCAGAAATATGTTTAAACCATTTTCTGTATGGTTTCCCTCAGAGTCCCTCCTGGCACATACTCCGAGATGAGGTTTACTCGCTTGTCTTTGTAGAGAACTCCAATAAACTTCAGGACATTTGGGTGATCCAGACAGCGCATCACTTTTACCTAGAATGACAGTAAATCAAGTTACAATGAGTTGAAAACCTGTTAAGAAATGAGATATCCAATACATGAACAGAATACAATGATCACAAACCTCCTTGAGAAATGTTGTCTGGGTCTCTTCATCAAAACGAAGAAGTTCCTTCATCACCATGACCTCACCTGTTTGCTGATGTGTCACCTGATAAGCAGAGGTAGAAATTGTGTTAATGTAACTTTATCTTTTGGGCTCTTTGTTGTAATTCAGTGTAACTGGTCTTTCTTTACCTTGATGGCTTGTCCGAAGCAGCCCCTGCCAAGAACCTCCCCGTATTTGAGGTCGGAGGGACGGAAAATGCGCTGTGTTTTGTCAACTGGATCGACACGCAAAGATTCGGAGCGATTAATGTTTCTTCTGTGAGAGGGCAGCAGCAAGTGGCTTTGTGAACAGGGGCTTTTTTCAATGCTGCAACTGCGCCTACAAGGAACAACGTGACCTCCGAGATTATTAAAAAATGGTCATCATAATAGGTAAGTTAGTAAAAGTGTTCTAGGCACTTTATTTTATAAACACAACATTGACATGTAATAAATGATCATTTGTTTGACAGTTTGATTGTATTAGTTCCTACATAATGTGTTTGGAGCGGTGGCGGATACTGTGGTTGTGAAGCAGGAAATAGTCTAATTTCCCTGGTTGGTCTGCTTCCTCGTCCAACAGACAAGATTGATCCTCCTGACTAGAAAGGCCATCTGGGTTGTGTTCAACAGTGAGTTTCAGGCAGTTCTCGATGTCATGGATGAGCGGATCAATCTGTTAAAGATTAAAATGTGATGTATTATCATGTCTAAGGAATAAAACAAGATGGGGTGCGATGTTATAGAAAAATAATCATTGAAAGGCTGGTCTTATTTTCCAATAACACCAAATCCTGAAGTGTTTTATTCCTCTTATATCACAGCAATTTGCCAATTCTTACAATTTTTTTAATTAAAGAGTGATGTATATTTTTTTGTTTATAGCTACCCTTAATATTGTGGAATGTTGGCGAAAAAAGTTACTATTGTGATAGGAAAATAATTACCTTCTGACCAATCAGATTCAAGAATTTCAACAGCACTGGGGTATAGGACATATTTTATTATGTGTATAGTATCTTACCTCATTGAGTAGAATGTTTTGGACTGAGACTCCATTGATTTCAAGGACAGTGTCTCCAACATGAATCATTTCCTTAACTTCAGGACTGGTATTGGACGTATCTAACCTGGAAAGGGTGGATGGTGCAGAATGAGCCAAGATAGTGGGAGATGGTTGCTAAAAGCTGGTGCTGTGTAATATGCATAACTTACTGAGATATTTTGATAATGGGGTTGTTTCCATTGACAGGGCACTGATCCACAGAGAATGAGAGACCTCTCCTGCTCTCTGCTGAAGGAGGAAATGACACCAGAGCCACAGTGTGAGGAAGCCTGGAACATCCTGACCCTGGATGCCTTGCCGATGCAAGCTGATAATAACAGTGCTCACTAAAGACGAGGTAAAGAAAGACAGTCACTGGACAGATCATGGGAAATATTAAGATATTAACATTAAAAATTGATATAAACAGTGAATGTCATTTTTCTTTATATTTAAAGGTCTATGAACAGCATTCATATCACCCATACACACATTGCACTAAATTAATTTCTCTATAATGTGTCTTAATTCCAAACAAACCAGTATAATTTGGAATGCTCCACTAAAGTGTATGAATCCCCATCTCCAATGAACATGCTGCATTGTTCACAGATGAAACATTCTGAATGATACTTGCGCACTCCCGCCACCTATGGAGGAAGGAAGCAGATTCTTTTTTAATAAAACTCAAAGCAAAACACAATGGAAGCGAGGATGTAGAGGTCAAGCATTAGGGAAGGGTGGTGGTGACATCACCACTTGAAATATGAGCTGGATCTGTACAATGAATGAAAGGAAGCAAGAATGGCAAAGAGTTGAAAGCTTTGTGTGTCATTTGAGATCAGTTAGGGCGTTAAATGAATAATCCTCACAATAATATTATAGGATCATGATAAATGAGCTCTATACATTTATAACTAGACTAATTCGAGAGTCACCATGTGTTGTAATCTTGTGAGAGTATCATTAATTGGACTTTTGTAGCTATACGATGTTCTTACCATAATGACGCCAGTGGTGATGATCTCTGAGCATCCACAACACTGTTCTCCAAAGCGAGCCCAGTAGTCCTTTTTGCAGAAATACTGTCCATCTCTTTCATAGTACCACTGAGAGAGTGCAGAGTTACACTCGCAGCACCTTCATGTGGTGAAAAGACAAGGAGTGAATCAGTAGCGGCTCGTGACCTTAGATATTGGTGGTGCAGGACGGCATTAATAACAACATAGCCTTACACAAAATGAAGTCGAAAGGCTATCCCACTTGACTTATGCTATAGGCTACTATCTAGTGAATTTTCAGAGTAAATCCGTAATAGGCAGTTGAGAATCGACAACATACAGTCATCCAGCGTACAGTCTGGCAGCTTGTTTTGAGCGGTTTTAGACGAACATTTGTTCAACTGTGTTTGATACAGCAGGTGTATCCTGTCACCAGTGTACTAATATCATTAACCCAGGTTGCCATGTTTCAGCAAAATTTATAGCCCAACTACATCTGAGGGTCACAAGGTCACTGGTGTGCATGCATTTCTGATGTACAGACATTATCTACTCCCATAATCCCCCTTTCCCTCTCCTAATCTTTGCTACATATCTTACAGTAGAAAGGTTCTGTACATCATAGACATACTGTCTGCACAGATAGATAGATAGATAGATAGATAGATAGATAGATAGATAGATAGATAGATAGATAGATAGATTTTATTGTCATTGTTTAAAAAAAAAAACAGTTTAGCAGCTCTTAAGGATTGGCAAGAGACGCATAATAGCAAAACATAAATAACAATAAAGATAACCAGAGTGAGGTGATATTTACACAATAGTGCGAAATGAAGGTATGCCTTTGTTTGCGGAAATGTATTAGATTTAATTCTGGTTATTTGCTATAGAAAAACAAGATCTTAGAGGCCCCTAGGTATTTTTAAAAACAACGACCTTGACAACCCTGTCATTAAAAGTCCGTTCTGCTGCTCCTCCACCACTGAAAATGTTCATAGAGAGAGCATGAGAGGGCACCATGATTCCTGTCCCAATGGGCCTCTATTAGTAGTGTTTGTTGCAGTTCCCATTTCTGACCACTAGGTGCAATAATAACTCTATGGAGCTAAATGAGGCAGTGAGCACACTGCAATACAACTGTGCAACATCTAGAAAGGCAAGAAAATCAATAGAACATCAGCTTATATTTGTCAAATAGCACCATTTTTTTTTTAAAATCATTGGTCACTCAAAAGTGGTAATTAGCATTTCCATGGAATTTTAAATGTATGGAATTGTGAGCTGTGCTATTGTTACTATGCTGCTATTAACGAAGAAGCTCCAGACACAATTATAGATATTTAAGTTCTAGCTCGCATCATATTTTGCATCTTTGATGATCACTGATCATTTACTGGTGTTGTTATAAAAAAAACTGCTGACAGCACCAGGGGACTTTTACCAAACTCTGTAGCATCTGTACAGGAAATTTCCCCTTCCTATAGATATTGCTTTTTCTTTTGTTTTGTCTCTCTACCAAACAGAAACTATCTCGGCGTGACACAGACTCTTTCATCAACTCTTTAGTGCTTCTATGTGCTTCCGCTCACAGTGGATTGAAAACAGACGGCAGTCTTTTTTTCTTGCTGTAATCTCGGGTTGAATGTCATCTGTCTACTCCCATTTGTACATCTCTCACATAAACATTCTTCAGAATCTCCTCTTCTTCTTCTTCTTCTTCTTCAAAAAAAAAAATCTGGAAAACGCCCTTTTCCAAGCAAACTAAAATTACCCAACAGCTTGGCATATGATTAGATATTATCTCTGTTCTCTGTCATGTTTTTGTATCGCAGCAGGCATTTTTGGAAAAAGAGGTGGAGAGACAGCAAAGAGACAAGCTGGATCTGATTAAAGTGCGTGATCTGTTTGTACTACACAAACATGCGAACGAAAACTCTCATAAGCAAGTTGTTTACATCACACTTTAGGAGTACAGTAATAATGCGCAGGATGTGACCTGAAGAATTAAAAGTGTAAACCATTTCCTGTTACACAACATTAAATGTAACTGTAAAATTACAAACACCAGAAGTAACTGTAAAATTACAAACACCAGAAGTAGAACATCACTCATTTGAATAATTTCAGACAGATTTTGTTGTGAATCAACCTACCTTGCGCTTCTTCTTCTCATGTAACGCTCGTCCTGTTGAGACATGTGTTTCAGTAGTACGAACCGGTTGGTGCGCTCTCTCTTTTTGTCTCTCTCTCTCTCTTTTTCTCTCTCGTTCACACTACATGAAAGGGGAAGTAGAGTAAGTGGGAGGAGAGGAAACACCAGCTGTACGGAAATACTCTCTTTACCGTTCCAAACACATCTGAATTCTACTGAGTGTCTGTCTTTCTTTACGAGGTTGCACACCAAATGAATTTTAATGTTCATGTGTATGCTCTTCTTCTTAAGAGAACTTAAGCTTTACACACAGTGACCGTGTCGCTGTGTCTGTCCCTAACTTTAGTCGACCCCCGTATGTCAGATTGCTCTGGTCAGCAGTTAAAGGGGGGGATAAAGTTACACTCCCACCTGATAGCTGATATCCTACACAGAGCAGGCGCATGTAGAGACCTGCTCATAAATCACCAGACTCCCTCCTTCTGGGTGTCAGGGAGGAGGAAATGAACAGGAATTCCACTCCAGCTGGAACATGTTTAAACCCCCATTGGTCCTTACAGTCATTAGCATGCAAGCAATTTAATATGAAGACGTAAAGTAGACTTGCAGATCTCATTTGCAGATCTCTTTTTTTTTCACCTACAACCTCTAAAGCAATATAGTTTTCACCCTTTAATACGTTCAGTTACAGTTGCACCATTTCACAGACATCCTCGGTCAACCGTGTTCATTACATGTCATTGGTAATCCAGCCTAATCCAGTTCTTCACCTTTTTATCTTTTATTTTTTGACCACACCAATACTTTCGAATTTTTAGATCCACTGAATGTAAATGAAGGTTAAGGTTTCCTACATTTATTGAAAATTGTGTTTTTGATGTAGAATTTAGTATTGTTTATCTTAATTTAGTGACTGTGCATATTCGCCTTCCTGAACACCAGATGTGTGGTGCTTTAAGATGTAAGATTTGTAAGATGTCATTTTTGCAGGACAGTTATATGTTAAGATTTTTTTTTTTTTTTTAAAGTTTATATGAAGAAATCTTAACTATAAATTCTGCTTAGTCCACTCAAATTATGACATGCAGTGTGAAAAAATTCCATTGATTGATTTTTGCTATTTGGAAAGTGATATAAAAGTAACATAAACTTTATGAAAATGTGTTTTTCTGATTAAACTACTTGTCAATTTTATTTTCCAGTTAAGATCTCATGAGTATCTGTAATTCCTCTAGAGATGATGATGGTCTTTTAATTTATTTTGATGACATTTTCTACTAGTTGGATAGGACTATGTAATCATATTTAGGAATATGTTTGTCATCTACACTCTTTACGTAAAGTGTTGTTTTTTTAATCATCTAATCATCCGTGATCAAGCTGGCATTTTCAGAATTTTGTATACAAAACTTGCAACTTGTGTGAATCTTTTGGGGGAATCAGTTCAATTGAGCATGTTGGTCAAACTGAAAATCTCAGTGCAGCGGTTTTGCCGTATATATTGCCACTATATGAGTTAGTGGGTTAGTACTGAACACTTTGCTGACAGGCTGGTCTTAATGTGTGATGAAATAGAAGACTGTTTTAAATCTGCATAATTTTTTTCTTCTTGATGAGGGCAAAAGTGTAGGTGCTTCTCTGCTTGTTTTTGTTGTTTAATGACCACCACCACATCAAGTATCGTATTTGTGATACGATATAGAAAAAATGGTGTTCAAAATAACATTTTGGATCACATTAAGATAGTTTGCATTTCCTTTTCTGAAATAATGCAATCGCTGTTGATTAACCGTTAACAAACAAAGTCCAAATTCACACCGTGGAACGATTCCACAATTAAATTTCCTATCCTTAGTATCCTTTATTTTGTTATTTAGTTAAAGGCAAAAAATATATATAAAATGCATCACATGAAAAGAGTTTTATATGGTTTTCAAGCTTTGTAAAAAAAATCAAAAGGTAAACATTGCAAACCTGTTGGTAATGAATAAGATTCAGTGACTGAACCGTCATTCCCATTATCGCAGGTTTCTTTTCCAAATACTGATACATGATTCACAAATGTAAAAATAAAAACAAAAACAAACAAACAAAAAAACCCAAACACATACAGTGAGAAATCACACAGTAAGAAAATCGAACTCACACTTAACGAAGTTTAAATGTGTAAGGAACACTAAATCCAAAATAGGTTTAATTTAATGGAAGGTAAGTGAAAGAAAGAAAATTCAGATCTCAGTATATCAAAAACTAGATGAGAACTACCTTCAAATCCTGAGGTGCCATGAACTTGTATTCCTCTGTACTTTGATAATATACTTCCTACAGCAGAAAGTACTGTTTGTTCAATGAAATGTTAATACACATGGCAAACACAATGACGTGGAGCACATCTATGTTTCAAGAACAGCATCGTGTATTCATGAGGAGGTCGGTTTAAGCTCCCCTTGGTACAAAAAAAAATCAAAAATGGCACCATCAAAAGAGAGAAAAGCAAGTGTTAAGTATGTGATGAGGTGGCCTGAACCACTTAGCTTAATGACAACTTGACATTACTATCACAGTTTGTCTATTACAGTAAATAGCAGCAACATTTCCCCATACAGCATGACTAAATATGCAGTTATGGAAGTGAAAGTGAAGGCTGACAGACTGAGATCGGCTGAGGTGTAGCCATGGAGTTAAACACATCAGAAATCCTGGTGTTTCGTGTTGGTTGGTAACACTTTAGCTAATTTAGGTGAGGTTACAGTGAAAGTTAAGTAGTGACATGGTGAACATGGTGAACCCTTGGGTGCCGTAATAAAGCCTGTGCTTTAAGTATTAACTGGTGTGTGTAAATTGAACTTGGGGTTTACATTGTGCCACGAGTGCATGAGTAAGTGCACACTGCATACATCCTTGAATCAAAGTTATGTACAAAAAAAAAAAGTATTTGAACACTGAACGTCTGTCTCGTGTTACGAGGTGCACTTTGAGCGGGAATACTTTTACTTTTCTCCCACTAGAAAACGAAAAAGTACATTCGAGATTATGCAGTAGCACCACTTGTTCATGAGGTCACTTCTCGTTGCAGGGCTCTCATTTCCTCCTCCTCCCACAGTATTTGCCTTGGCACCCAGCACCTCCTGCAGTCACAAACACAGCCAAAGTGACCACTTTCTTTAAGTCTCTAGTGGTTTGGAAACACATTATGCAATGGTAAATGCGTAATATGCAAAAAACATTTTATTACGAATTTGGAAATGTTTAGTGATTAAAAATGCTGAATCAGATAGTACATGCATTAGGGATGTATTCAAATACCCAGTTAACAATTTGAGATGGCAGTATTTGAATACTTTAATTACTATTCAGGTAATGGTCATGCCTTATGGTCCATATTAAGTCAGTGAAAAAAATTATGAAAGGGAAAAGGCTTGTCTGGCAGGATTTTGATACAGCACTGTATCAAAAATATATAAATAAAATAAATGTGCACTATACTATACCTCTGTAGCCTCCAGCACCTAGAGCACTCTGGAGAGCTGCATATTTGGCTGCTTTAGCTGTAATAATAATAATAATAATGATGATAATAATAATAATAATAATAATAATAAAACATTTACATAAATTTTTTTGATTTAATAAAATATGAAGTATGGAAAACTTTTACTGGACCCAACACAGCCAGAATGATTGATGCTCCATTCACTGGCAGTGCAAACACTTTTACATGTACTTTTCATACATCTGGTCCAAACTGGATACCTTGTCTGTGTGTCCACTGCATCATTAAATCATAGCAAAGATGCTATATATATATATATATATATATATATATATATATATATATATATATATATATATATATATATATATATATATATATATAATTAAATGTAAAAAGAAATTGTTTACTATAACTATACTATATATATATATATATATATATATATATATATATATATATATATATATATATATATATATATATATATTCTTACTATTCTTTTACTATCTTGCACAAAATCTGCATTAGTTATATGAATGCATCAGGTGAAACTGAGAAATGGCCTACATTGTTGAGGTGTAAGTGGTGCACTTCCAGCTCCTCCTGGTCCAACTCCACCATAGCCTAGTACAAAAGAAAATGAATGCATTTATGGAGGCCTGTAATTTCTTTTTCAATTTGGTCATTTGCCGATTACCACCCACTAACTATCATGTCTATCTTAACTATCATATGACAATTACTGACTGGGAAGAGTGAAGGCAAACGTGCTTCCTCTGATATATATAATAAAGCCCATTGCATCTTTTCGAAGATGCATCACATGCCGTGTCACAGAGCAGCGTAACACATTCGGAAGAAGGCACTATCTGCCCCCTTCCGCATACATGAGCTACGACAATTGGCTGTTGTCACTGTCATGGGGAATTTTTCCCTTCTCCCATGTAGGTGGGATAAGCAAGGAGACCAAACTGCTTAGAATCAGCAAGAACTTTATTACGGTAAAGGTAAAGCCAAACAGTAAAGGAGGTCGGTCTCGAAATCGAACAGTGAAGAGTTGACCATCTTAAAAAACCCAAGGGTGTTACATATTTGCCCACTGATTATGATTGGCAGGGGCGAGAGGGATTATGCTGTCCCTCCCACCCACAGAGCAGAGAGTTTAGCTGGGAAAGATGTTTATTTTTAAATGGTGGTAAAGGAGTGAGTTTGCCATTGCTTTCTCACAGCTGTTTTTAAGGAGTGAAACAAAGCTTTGCTACCTGGGAGTGGCTGCTGGTAGCTGCCCACACCACCACCACCGTATCCTGGCACTCCACTACCTGCAGGAATAGAAGGCTTGTTCACTTGTACTTCATTACAATTCCTTATGTATTATTTTGGCGTATTTATACTTTACTTGCATATTGAAATTGAAAATTTAATATATACTCACATAATTCCAAGAAAAAATACTTTTTACACCTTACATTATTATTTAGACCTTTAAAGTACTCTTACAAATTTCAACAGTCTCTTCTTCTCTCATCCAGCCAATGAGTGTATTTTATATGCCTCAGTTTAGCATCCAGTCATTTAGGTTTAGCAACCAATCATTAATTAGCTATATTTAACTAATTTAGCCTGTTTTCTATGCTAATGGCAGGTTAAACTAGCATCGATTCCAGTAGCTAACGTAATTGGCTATGCAGCAAGTCACATTTTAGCTAATGGTAAACAATTTTAGTAATAAAGATACTTTTCACATGAAAACATGGTTAATTTTATCAGTTAAAAACTTAACTTTTTAATGTACATTATTAAAGTAGAGTACATTTGAAAGTAGTTTTTTTTTTTTTTTTTTTTTTGCCTGACTACATTTTTAGCTGGATACTTCCACTTTTAACTGCGAGTTACTTTCAATTTCACTTAAGAATAATTTCTCAGTATTTTATTTTATTTTTTTTACTCCTGATGAGAGAACACACTCATATTCTCTCTGTAGCTTGGATGAGAAGAAAATAAGAATGCTCTCTTACCTGGCTGATAACCTTGACCCCCCAAAGTACCTGTGCCATACCCTGTTATAAAGGGGAGAAGAAGCAAAATACATGAACGGAGAAAGGGATGATCAGTGTGATTTCAGGAAAAAAAAACACTTTAAAATTGTATCTGAAATTTGACCATTGATATTGGAATTGATTATTTTGGGGCACCTGATTTACCAGGCTTCCCAACTCCAGCTCCTAGTCCAACACCGCCTGGGTAGATGTAACCTAAAAACAAAAAATTGTGATGGCTCGTACTTTAAAATGGTGGTTTTACTGATGTTAGACCTGAACAGTTCTTGAAGCTATATAATATACCGCCACCAACTCCACCTGGCCCACCAGGTCCTCCTCCTATGCCTCCTAGCCCTCCACCTACACCACCGGGACCTCCTCCTAAAGCCCCACCTGTACCTCCAAGTCCTAGGCCTCCTGCTCCACCCAAACTGCCAAATCCTACAAACACAGGAATATGTTACTGAGCATGTAATAATGATTATGATCATTTAGCTAAGAAGTGACATTTTGAATTATCCATTGTATTTATTTTGTTCTTTTTGTAGGTCAAAATTTGAAGCATTGACACACAAGTATGCATTTTTATGAAATCAAAAGTCCATGTACTTGGATTCATGTTCACACTGACAGTAAAAAAAAATACCCAAGAATTTTTTGTGAGTATTTCTTTTAGATTGAGTCTTGAACTGAGTCTAAAAAAAACTGCCCTGCCATCTGTAAGTGGTGCGTTCATACGCAGCAAGTCATTTGGTGTAATGAGATCTGAACCTAAATGAAATATAATATAGTACCTCAGATTTTAATACCATTTCCATGTGTCCAAAATTGATTTTTAAAGACCTGTTTGTAGTATTTAGTATTTAGAAGATGTGTAATAGTAAGTTAGTCATGTAAGTGTGTAATTTTTTTTTTTCCATGTAACATGCTTGCAGAGGTGTCACACATCAAGCATATAAGGAACACCAAGCTACCTTTAATTGTAAAGTTCCACTTTAATTCATCCATATTCAAATTCATACAGCAAATTGTTTCAGAGTAAATATATTATTGACCACAGACAAAGTTGAATCACCATCACAACTGTATGGCTATTCAAACAAGTAGCACCTGATTTCCCAGGTTTCCCAGCTTTTAGTCCTGCTCCCCCTGGGTAGCCCAAACCTGAAAATAAAAACACAGAGCTCTTCTACTGCAGATCTGATAATATGAATAGTAAATTAGCAGGCCTAGAAGGTGGAAATTAAAGATACAACTTGTTTAGGCTGGTAATTCATTAATTAGTTGCATCATTCGAGGTATATTAAAGGGAATATTTAAAAAAAAAATACACTTCATTTATGCAGTTATCCAGTCAGCCACTCATGTGACAGCAGCGCAAAGCATAAATTCATGCAGATACATACAGTTAATGTTCACATCAAACATCAGAATGGGGAAAAAATATGACTTTGACCATGGCACGATTGTTGCTGCCAGATGGGCTGGACTGAGTATCTAAGAAACTGCTGAACTCTTGAGATTTTCCTGCACAACAGTCTCTAGAGTTTACACAGAATGATGTGAAAAAACATCCAGTGAACAGCAGTTCTGCAGGATAAAATGTCTTGTTGATGAGAAAGGTCACAGCAGACTGGCCAGACAGGTTTGAGCTGACAGGAAGGCTATGGTAACTCGGATAACCACTCTTTAGAACCGTGGTGAGCAGAAAAGCATTTTAGAATGCACAACATGGTGAACCTTGAGGCAGATGGGCTACAACAGCAGAAGACCACATTGGGTTCCTGTCAACCAAGAGCAAGAATCTGAGGCTAAAGTGGGCACAGGCTAGACAAGTGAAAAAAAAAAAAGACCAGATGACATTTTTCCAATCTTCAACTGCCAAGTTTCCTTAAATAAATTAGTAAACTCTAGAGAGTGTTGTACATGAAAATCCCAGGAGATTGGCAGTTTCTGAATTATTCAAACCAGCCCATCTGGCACCAACAAACATGCCATGGTCAAAGTCACAGAGATCACAATTTTTCCCCATTTTAATGTTTGATGTGAACATTAACTGAGGCTCTTGACCTGTATATGTATGGTTTTATGCATTGCCTTGCTGCCACACCAAGTTGATTAGATAATTACATGAATAAGCAGGGGTACAGATGGCTGGTGAGTGTGGGCAGGCTATTACAGTAATATCTACTGTTATATACCTCCTCCTTGACCACCCAGACCACCTCCAACTGCACCAGGTCCTCCACCAATGCTTCCTTGACCTCTACCAACTCCTCCTAAACCAGTGCCAACACCTCCAGGAACTCCTCCAAGTCCTCCTGGGCCTCCCACTCCACCCAGTGCTCCAGTTCCCCAGTAGCCTGGTGTATAAAAAAAAAAAAAAAAACAAAGAAAGAAAGAAAGAAAAATCAGAAAAAATCATTTAAATCATTGCCTGCTTTACCATTGGGATATAAAGTACATCTGCTAGTGACATACTTTTGGCTGGCTTTCCCATTCCAGGGCCATATCCAGGACCTGTAAAAAAAAAAAATAATAATAATCATAATAAAAATTCTAATAAACTATTGTCACTAGCTGCATGAGAGATTGTTATACAATGTATATTGTATTTTAAGACATGCTGTTTTATTTGATCACTGTCTAAATCTACCTAATAGACTAATTTAATAATCATTTAATAATAAGTTAACCAGGTTCAGCTTTATAGCTACCTGCACAGAGCCAACTGCCTCCAAGATCACCAGTCTCCAACACTAACCTCTACCCTACCTCAATATCTGCCTAGTGCTCCATAAGCTGAGGTCATGGTCTCGGTACAAATTATATGAAAACATTCCCAATTTCTAAATAGTAAAATTAAGGCTACATTTCATTATTGAATTGAGGAGATAAAAACAGCAAACCTTTGGTACCCACAGCAGCTCCACTTGGGAACCTTAGACCTGGAAAATATGAGATTATTTCACAGGAGGCATTTTAGATGCCTAGATAGCTTCTTTTGAGATTTAATGAAATCAAATTATGAAGAAAAGTAATCATTTTGAGATTTTTTTTGATAAATCATGAACATACCGTTTACTGGAAGAAGGCTGCTGGTACCTAAACCTCCAACCCCACCATAACCTAGTGTCAGCAAAATTGCTTTTAAAAGAGAATCATGTAAAATAACAAAACTGGCCAGACTATAGACTGACAAGCTAGTTCAAGGGTGTCAAACATGTTAAGGGTTCAAATTCAGCCCACCAAATGAAAATCATCTTGTGGATGGTAAGTGAATGGAAAAATTCCAAAAACAAACAAACAAACAAATAAGCTAGGTATTAAGTATTAAGGCAAAAATAGAGCAATAAACTTTGATGCTGTAACTATATCACTTTCTAAACTTTTTAAACACTTTCTAAAATAATTTAGGGATTCACAGCAATGGGGATGAGTACTTACGCTGTATTTTGTGTAGATTCATGATATATAGGCCAATCCAAGAGGGGTTGAATACTTTTGCAAGCTACCTTATATATGGTAAAACCATCATTTGTATTTCTTTCTAATGAATTGCAGTCTGTTCATCTGTTCTGTAGGTGATATATGTTTAATCTGTTTATGAATTTAGATGAATGCAATAAATGAACACATCTGAGAGCATTTGTTGATGTGTTATTGGTAGCTAAACTGATTTCTTTGTTTCTGGCCCACTTTTACATTGAACAAAGAGTAATGTGGCCTGTTACATAAAATTAAACACCCCTGAGCTAGATAATTAATTTTATTCATATTTGGTATCTGTAGTTTTGCCAGAATTCTGACCTCCAGTTCCTGCTCCTGTACCTCCTGGCAGTAGACTGCTACTTCCAGGCAAAAAGCCAGTTCCTGTTGTCACTCCAGGCCCTATTACTCCACCTGGACCTCCAGTGCCACCAAGAAGTCCTCCACCTGTACTGAGGTATCCTGAAGCAGAGCCATTTTATTTAGACAAGAGAAGCATGCCATGAAAAGGCATTATTTGACATGTATATCAAATGATCTTTATATATATATATATATATATATATATATATATATATATATATATATATATATATATATATATATATATATATATATATATTTATTTAAAGGAGCATAGAGAATTATGCATGAATACCTTTGGGGGGTTTAACTGTTCCACCTACAGGGCTGGTACCAACTCCACCTGGTCCTCCTCCGACTCCACCTGGTCCCCCTCCAACTCCACCTGGACCTCCTCCGACTCCACCTGGTCCTCCTCCGACTCCACCTGGACCTCCTCCAACTCCACCTGGACCTCCTTCAACTCTGCCTGGTCCCCCGCCAACTCCACCAGGACCTCTTCCAACTCCACCTGGTCCACCTTCAACTCCACCCAGTCCAGTGCTAGTTCCGCTCGGCTCTTCGCCAGTTCCACCTGGAGTATCACCACGTCCAGGTATGACACCACCTCCAGCAAATATATACATAATAATGTTACAATTCTGGTATCACTAGTACAAGAAGTTCTTGAGTAACCATGTTAAGGGGAATTGGGAATACCTGGAGGTTTCAGAGGTTTGGCTCCTGGTAGACCATCTCTTACTCCACCTGCACAAGATCACATCCAACCACACCTTAGATAGTCCTCAACACAGATAAATAGATTTTTTAAAATATTTTTTTAACAAAATGATTAGTTGCATATAGCTGTGTATGTCCTGGTCACTGGGACATTGTGTTCTTTTCTGATGATGTTTTGCAAAACTGTGCACTGTGCAAACCTTTTGCCATCGTCAAATTTCTGACACTGAATTGTAAAAACACTGCTGTTTATATAACATGACAGATAACACTGTTACTATCTTTTCACTATATTTATTGTTATTGCCTATCACAATAACAATGACACAGTCAGAAATATTTATGTTCTTAAATGAATAATCTTATAGCTAAATTAATACAATCACCTGCGGTTGGCTTTTGCGATTTTCCACAAACACCAATACTGACACCAATACCGATACCAACACCAGCACCTTGTGAAAAAATTGATCAACTTTTACATTTTTCCTCAGACTTTTGTTTAGATTGATATACTGTAGGTTGTCCATGGTTAGTTTATGAGTCAAGTCAAGTCAAGTCAAGTGGCTTGACTATGAGTACTATGAGCTGAATCAAGTTAAATCAAGTTACAATAATGTTTCAAAGCTGTCAGCTTAACAGCAGCTAACGTATTTAGTCAGTTTTTTTATTTATTTCCATTTTATATCAGTAGTTTAGGTGCTAGTGGAATACGTTTTACAATTTGTTACAAAGAATAGCAACTGAAATGAATTAATGGGCTATCGCTTCTGTTTTTTATGCAGTAAACTGGTTAAAAAGGTAAAATATTTCTTTCTTGCCTAAATTTTATTATTACTTGACATTCAAAGGGAACCTCGAGAAGACTGAAGGAGGCTAAAGTCAGGTTTGTCTTTGTATTAGCATGGCATATTAGTAGAATCATGCAGCGATACAGATCTACTCCATTCTCAGGCTTCTTTTTACCCCATGAGAATTAGTACAGTTTTGTTACTCCATTAAGTTTCAATCGTTACTCATTACAGTACCTGCTCCTGCCTCAACTGTTGGGCCTGGGGATTTAACAGATCCAACACCAATACCAATACCAAGACCTGTTCCAGAGCCACCAATACCAAAACCTCTGGCAACATTTACACTAGTGCTGCCACCAAAACAAAGGCCAATCCCCAAACCAAAAGGTAATGTGATTTGAGTTCAATATTTACTTTTTTTTGACTGTTGTGAAAAAGTAGTACATACCACCTGATGGCTGACCTTGGCCAACACCATCTGGAAACAAAAAAAAGTTGTGATATCCTGTAATAAGTGATTTGATTATCATATGAAAAATAAATGTAAAATGGATGCATTTTATGCATGGACTGCATGCATTTCATTCACTGTATCTCAAGAGGGAGACACGAAGGAGAACATCTGTAGACCAAGGAACAATCATGTAAGGTTCTTCCAATGTAAGCATGGGGATAAATGTAGCTTAACATAGCACATGGGTTTGTTGAAGCCATTCCTTTTCCCATATCTTATTCTGTTACTACAGGATTACTATACTGTAGCTTATGACCAGATTCTTCTATTTTTGCATGTAAGCAATTACCAATGAAAACTAGTCATGAATGAGGACAATGATGTGTTAAACATCAGCATTCAAAGTAATACCTGGTTTACCACCAGCTAGGATGGGTATTCCTGTCCCAGTAACTCCATCAAGTCCATCCCCATCAATATGACCACCAGTAACTCCTTTAATTAAAAAATAATAATAAATTAAGCCACCACCTACACAACCTCATATGAAAATCCAAACTTTAAATATGACTAGAAAACACAAGCTGCTTTCAAAAATCTTAACATTTAAGATTTACCTTCACCTGGACCACCACCAATAGAACTGCCAGATCCCTCTATAACTCCACCTTGTTCCCCTGAGTAATTGAATTGAGGCATTTCAAGTCAAGTTTTATTGGTTATAACAAGAAAGGTGTTAGAAAAGACACTGGAAAAAAAACAAACAACTTACCCAACCTAGGGGCCTTAGTAGCACCTGTGTTCAAAATAAAAACAAATTTATTAAATTCGTAAAGAGGCAGTTGGACTGAAGTCACAATTTAACTTAACATTTCACACACGAGACCTCTAACAAGCACCAAAATTGTATCCTGGATGTCAGCAGGTTTGTTACTAACCTGGTACTTCTGTAGTGTCATTACCAGTCCTAACAGCTGGTCCACCAGGTTGTAGGGGGAAAACAGTAAAGAAAGAGTTACAGCATTATGCATATCAGTGTATTATTTATGTCTTGCTTCTTGCACTTACTTACAGACTTTCTTTCTTACTTGCTTACTTACTTTCCTTCATTAAACATATTACCTCCATCATCTCCTGTTTGGGTTCTCTGATCTGTGGATGCTGTTGGTATACTGTCTGGAACTCCTGTTCCTCCTATTGCTCCTCCTGTGACTCCTGGAACTCCTAGGGTCAGATTTAGAACATATTCCTTGTTGGTTTCTTGGTCAGTCAATAAAATGGAGTATGTCGATCAACCCGACAAACAAGAGGGAACACCAACGCACCATATTTGTCTGTCTTGCTTCCACTGACTGGTACCCCTCCTGCACCACCAACAGTGGCTGAAAATATAGCAATTTGTCAAAATACAACCCTTTATTAATTGTCTAGCAATTTTCCAGCAATCATCACCTGCACCAGTTGCAGTTCCAGTCCCTATTCCTGTGGTTGTGGTTCCAGCTCCAACAACACCAGGCACTGACCCTGCTCCACCTAACACAGTCCCAGTTCCAGCACCAGGTTGACCTATTAAAGAGGTGAGTGATAGTTAATAGTTCAGAGTTATCAGAGATCAATTAATGCAATACGATTGTATCCTGTTAATCATTCCTTTAAACAGCCTTAGAGGTTCTGTCAAAAGGAGTTCCTACCATATTTTGGTTGCTTTCCACCCGGTCCATATCCTGCATATTGTAATAGAGAAGAAAGGATACTTAGATCCCATTAAACATTATAAACACCTGAACACTATCACCACTGGTTTGTTTACAGAAACTTGCCTCCATAGCTTCCAAGACCAGTGCCTAGTCCACTGCCAGGAACTCCACCAAGAGCAGATCCAGGGCCAAGACCAACTCCAAAGCCCCCAGGCACTGCTCAATGGGTCAAAAGAAAAACTCCCTCTAGATTACACAGTTACCTTTATAACAGTGCTAACATGCTACATTTGTGCTGTTACATTAACCTAAATTCACAAAACATATATTTTTATTCCTTTTGAAAAAATTAATTGTAGTATGCAGATTGGGCAAAGTGTGAAAGATGTCACTGCATTTTTAAGAAGACTTGGTTACTTAGAAACCTTACATTTACATTTACATATGGATCATTTGATTGATGCTTTTATTCAAAGTGACTTAACAACTGAGACAGGATACAAATGACCAGTTGATGGTGAATGAGTAAAAGTACTACATAAGCAGTCTATTCACAAGATATCTTGCTCTAACCAAAGTAATTATGTGTATTACTTTTACTTTTACATCATTACTTTTTGTTAACAGTAATTTTATTTCACTGACGGTTTTCAATTCTATACCCATCACTGATTGTTTTCAACATAAACATGTTTTAGTGTGAACAAAATGTGGAGACTCTAAGCTGTTTTGCTCACCAGCCTGTCCAGTGCCAAGTACTCCTCCTGTTCCAGTGCCAAGTACTCCTCCTGTTCCTAATTGCCCTGTTGCCCCAGGTATACCCAAGGAGTAATAAAACAGTGTAAGTTTTTTGGACCACTCTGGACCCTTTTGGACCTCCAACATTTGTGAAGTTGTGAATGAGTGGTACTTTAGGGAGTATAGAATCTGAAATATACTCCAACAAATTATGCCTCAAAAATGATTTTTTCATGCAAATCTCTAAACTGTTCTGTGTATAATTGACCTATGCTTCAGACAAACAACATTGATGTATATGAATACAAAATTTTTCTTAAGTTGCTCAAATATAGACATGGTCAGTCTTGCCACCAATTAATCAGTTCAGAAATCATATGTATGTACAGAAGCATACCATATTTAGCAGCTTTCGAACCTGGTCCATATCCTATAAGAAACAAAACATGTTACCTTCAGTAGAAAATGTTTGGAGAAACAATTAAGGTAAGTACATCTAAACCAATTCAACTGTTCTTTTGAAGCCTTTTCAAACTTGCAATTACCTCCAGCACCTGTAGGCCCTCCTCTGACTCCTGTTCCTCCAGGTATGCTGCCTGCTCCAAGTCCATATCCTGCCCCAGGAATCAATCCAGTGCCCTGGCCATATCCACCAACAGGTCCTACTCCAGTTCCATATCCTTGAGCAGAACCTGTGCCTATTCCAAATGGTCCACCTACACCAGATGGAGCAACGCGTCCAGCCTGACCTGCACATTGGATTTACAAAACGTTCACAATGCAAACTAGTATTATGTGCTTATAATAATTTAACAAAAATAAAATGTTTACTTACCATATTTAAGTGCCGTTTATAGAAACAATATATGAAATTGCCAATATAATAAAATGAGAATGTTATATACGTATAACAGTTGATGCTTTACCTCCAGTACCTGGACCATAGCCCACAGGAACTCCACCAGGACCATATCCCCCAGGTACTCCACCGGGTCCATAGCCTCCAGCTGGTACACCTCCAGTTCCTACTCCACCTCCTGGTACCACTCCAGCACCAAGACCACCAGCTGGTACTCCTGGTCCTAATCCACCACCAAGTATCCCTCCTAATCCTCCAGGCAATCCTGTTCCAGCAGTCCCACCTATTCCACTTGGGAATCCTTTTTTTGCAGCAAAAGATAAAATGTGCATGACATTTTCAGCATGAGGATTCAATTAGAGGATTCAAACTAGATTTGTATGTAATTTAATGTGCCTTACCATATTTGCGAGCTTTGGCTCCAGCATACCCTGAAGAAATTTTGATGCAAAAATACAGCACATAGAACACAAAGATTGGGATTGTTTGTAACAAAACAAAGTAAATGTTTATGCATATTTATAACATTTACAAATCAAAGTAAATGTTTGTGGACATTTTAATGTTTTTCATGACCCTAAACTGAGGAAAAATTACTTAATTTTGACTTCTCTTGGGTGCTATTATTATATGTTATGCATGCTATCCAGATGCATTTACATTTATATTTATGGCATTTGGCAGACACCCTTATACAGAGTGACTTACAGAAGTTTTGAGGTCTCTATCAATAAATTATTGAGAATAAGTACGTCCTCATACTGGTTCATTAGATCAGGGACTAAGAGTACTATCAGTCTAAAACCCTACTATCAGATGCAAAAGTTAGACTGCAATCCCACAAGTACTGATGAGTCCCTCAACACAGCACTTTATAGATATATGTATGCATATAGAAATATGATTTAACAATATATTGTGCATATGCAGTAAAACAGCTATGCAACAATGTATTTTTGTGATTGTTAGAATGAATGTCCAGCATTCTAAAATATTTCAACATAGGCTCATTTACCTCCTGGTCCAAGACCGCCACCAGGTACTCCTCCAGGTCCAAGGCCACCACCTGCCACACCTCCAGGACCAAGCCCACCACCAGGTACAACTCCAGGCCCAATACCACCACCTGGCACACTACCTGGTCCACCACCAATTGTCCCTCCTGGACTAGGTCCTCCTAGGGTACCACCAACACCTCCTATTATACCTAAAATAGTATAAAGTTAATTTTGAGACTACCAAGAAAAAAATTATATCACCTTTACTAAATTAAATATCTTACCATATTTACGAGCTTTTGCTTCAGATCCATATCCTGTGGAATTTTAATCAGAAATTAAAATTGTTTGATGCCACTCCTAATCTATAGCCTCCAGAATGTTATACCTCATCTCCATCTACTCCACCCACTGTGAAGGAATAAATGTCCAATCTGTTGACCTTTTCTGTTATAGCACTTACAAAACGTTGGCATACAGTGGGTATAGAAAATAATCACCCCCCTTTAAAATAATCACATTTTGTTGCTTTTCAGCCTGAAATAAAGACGGACACAGTTTTTGTTTTATCCAGCTGTATTTACTCAGTGCAACTTATAACATCCAAGTGAAACATATAACACCAACATGTCAGAAAAAATTTTAAAAATTAAAAAACAGAATCACTGAGTTGGAAAAAGGTTCACCCCCTTGCGTCTGTATTCTGTTGAACCACCTTTTGCTTTAATTACAGCCTTTAGTCTGTTGGGATATGTCTCTACTAACTTTGCACATCTAGACTTTGCAATATTTGCCCACTCTTCTTTGCAGAACTGCTCAAGTTCAGTTAAATTTGATGGTGACCGTTTGTGGACTGCAGTCTTCAAGTCATTCCATAGATTTTCAGTGGGGTTTAAGTCTGGGCTCTGACTACAGCATGCAAGGACATTCACCTTTTTCTCCTTCAACCACTTGTGGTCAGTTTTGCTGTGTGCTTTGGGTCATTGTCATGTTGGAAGGTATACCTTCTTCCCATTGACAACGTTCTGGCAGAGGGCAGCAGATTTTCCTTAAGAATTTGACGGTATTTTGCCCCATCCATTTTCCTTCTATCCTGACAAGTGCTCCAGTCCCTGCTGCAGAGAAACACCCCCATAACAGGATATTACCACCTCCACGCTTTACTGTAGGAATGGTGTTATTTGGATGGTGAGCTGTATTGGATTTCCACCAGACATATTGTTTGGTGTTGAGGCCAAATAATTCCATTTTAGTCTCATCTGACCATAACACCTTTTTCCATGTGGCCTCAGAATCACGGTGCATTCATGTGGCCTTTCTTGAGGAGTGGCTTTTTTCTTGCAGCCCTCCCATACAAGCCACATTTGTGGAGAATTTGTGATATTGTTGTCACATGCACACAATGACCACTCTTTGTCATAAATTCCTGCAAGTGCTTCAGGGTTGCTGTAGACCTCTTGGTAGCCTCTCTGACCAGTTTCCTACTGGCTCTTTCATCCAGTTTGGAGCGATGTCCTGATCCAGGGAGGGTCTGTCTTGTACCAAATACCTTCCACTTCTTAATAATAGACTTCACTGTGCTTCTAGGCATTGATAAAGCCTTTGAAATTTTGTTGTATCCATCTCCTGACTTGTGCCTGTCCACAACTTTATTCCGGAGATCCATTGACAGTGCCTTGCCACCCATAGTTGATTGTTTGCTTCAGTTGCACTACCAAGGACTGAAATGCTCCAGGAAAGCTCTTTTCATGCTGAGCTAATCAAAATGACCACAGCTGATCACAGTTGAAAGTCAAATGACTTTGTGTGCCATTGAGAAGATGATTAGCTACACCTTATTGAGTTTACAAGTCATTTTTAGGAGGGGGGTGATCCTTTTTCCAACTCAGTGATTCTGTTTTTTAATTAAAAAAAAAAAAAATTCTAACATGTTGGTTTTATATCTTTCACTTGGATGTTATAAGTTGCACTGAGCAAATACAACTGGATAAAACAAAAACTGTGTCCGTCTTCATTTCAGGCTGAAAAGCAACAAAATGTGATTATTTTAAAGGGGGGTGATTCTTTTCTATACCCACTATATGTGCTAATATATACAACATAACAGTTGAAATAATAAAAAAGCACAAATTAAAATAATAAATTGAATAGTTACTAAAATATGATGAATTAATACCCCCAGTTCCAGTAGCAGGTCCAAGCCCTCCACCAGGCAGCCCTCCAACACCTCCACCAGGTACACCACCAGTTCCTCCAACTCCCCCAGCAGGCAAGAGAGTAGCTCCAAGTCCAGTGCCAGCTAGACCACCAGTCCCAAGTCCCCCTGGTAATCCTCCTGGCAGTCCTCCAGCACCTAAAGCCCCACCAGGACCTCCAAGCTGAGCTACAGAACAAAATAGTAGTAGAAACAATACATGAATTTTTTTTATTGAACAACCTTGTAAAGTTTCTTGTGGTTCAAGTGAAATTATGGGCTAAAATAAAAATGTAATTAAGTATCACTGGTTTAAAAAAAATGCTTTAATCCTATAAATAATAAACTATACATACATGAGTCCATGTGCATAATTAATATGACTCTTACCATATTTTCGTGCTTTGGCTCCAGCATATCCTGAAATGTATAAAAGAAAATGTCTAATTGCTCAGAAACAAAAATAACCCATTATAGTTTATATGATTCAACAACATTTAACAAGTTACCTCCAGGACCAACTCCAACAGCAGAGCCAGGAAACCCACCAGCTCCAAGTCCAGAACCAGGAAGTCCTCCAGCTCCAAGTCCAGAGCCAGGAAGTCCACCTGCTCCAAGACCAGAGCCAGGGAGTTGACCAGCTCCAATACCAGAGCCAGGAAAGCCACCAGCTCCAAGTCCAGAGCCAGGAAGTCCACCAGTTCCAAGTCCTCCTGACAATCCTCCAGTACCTAAAGCCCCACCAGGACCTCCAAGCTGAGCTACAGAAACATTGAAAGTAGAAACAATACATGAAAAATGTATTGAACAACCTTGTAAATTTCCTTGTGGCTCAACTGAAATGAAGGACTTCAATAAGTGTGTTAGGGATTATTGGTTAAATGAGCAATATGTTTTAAAAGGTATGGCTATGACCATATTGACTTTTGGATATAATCTTTAATCACTACAGAACATACATGGATTCATATGCATTATTAATGTGACTTTTACCATATTTTCGTGCTTTGGCTCCAGCATAACCTGAAATTTATAAAAGAAAACATGTATCACTACTCTGAAACAAAAATAACATATTTTAGTATATATAATGCAACAATATTCACATTTCATTTAACAAGTTACCTCCAGGACCAACTCCAAGACCAGAGCTAGGAAGTCCACCAGCTCCAAGTCCAGACCCAGGAAGTCCACTAGTTCCAAGTCCAGAGCCTGGAAGTCCACCAGCTCCAAGACCAGAACCAGGGAGTGCACCAGTTCCAAGTCCAGAGCCTGGAAGTCCACCAGCTCCAAGTCCAGAGCCAGGAAGTCCACCAGTTCCAAATCCTCCTGACAATCCTCCAGTGCCTAAAGCCCCACCAGGACCTCCAAGCTGAGCTACAGAAACATTGAAAGTAGAAACAATACATGAAAAATGTATTGAACCTTGTAAATTTCCTTGTAGTGCAACTGAAATGAAGGACTTCAATAAGTGTGTTAGGAATTATTTGTTAAATGAGCAATATGCTTTAAAAGGTATGAATATGACCATATTGACTTTTGGACATTATCTTTAATCACTACAGAGCATACATGGCTTTGTGTGCATTATTAATGTGACTTTTACCATATTTTCGTGCTTTGGCTCCAGCATAACCTGAAATTTGTAAAAGAAAACATGTATCACTACTCTGAAACAAAAATAACATATTTTAGTATATATAATGCAACAATATTCACATTTCATTTAACAAGTTACCTCCAGGACCAACTCCAAGACCAGAGCTAGGAAGTCCACCAGCTCCAAGTCCAGACCCAGGAAGTCCACTAGTTCCAAGTCCAGAGCCTGGAAGTCCACCAGCTCCAAGACCAGAACCAGGGAGTGCACCAGTTCCAAGTCCAGAGCCTGGAAGTCCACCAGCTCCAAGTCCAGAGCCAGGAAGTCCACCAGTTCCAAATCCTCCTGACAATCCTCCAGTGCCTAAAGCCCCACCAGGACCTCCAAGCTGAGCTACAGAAACATTGAAAGTAGAAACAATACATGAAAAATGTATTGAACCTTGTAAATTTCCTTGTAGTGCAACTGAAATGAAGGACTTCAATAAGTGTGTTAGGAATTATTTGTTAAATGAGCAATATGCTTTAAAAGGTATGAATATGACCATATTGACTTTTGGACATTATCTTTAATCACTACAGAGCATACATGGCTTTGTGTGCATTATTAATGTGACTTTTACCATATTTTCGTGCTTTGGCTCCAGCATAACCTGAAATTTGTAAAAGAAAACATGTATCACTACTCTGAAACAAAAATAACATATTTTAGTATATATAATGCAACAATATTCACATTTCATTTATCAAGTTACCTCCAGGACCAACTCCAAGACCAGAGCTAGGAAGTCCACCAGCTCCAAGTCCAGACCCAGGAAGTCCACTAGTTCCAAGTCCAGAGCCTGGAAGTCCACCAGCTCCAAGACCAGAACCAGGGAGTGCACCAGTTCCAAGTCCAGAGCCTGGAAGACTACCAGCTCCAAGTCCAGAGCCAGGAAGTCCACCAGCTCCCAGTCCAGAGCCAGGAAGCACACCGGTCCCAAGTCCTCCTGGCAATCCTCCAGCACCTAACGCCCCACCAGGACCTCCAAGCTGAGCTACATAAAAATTGATAGTAGAAACAGTACATGAACATTTTATTGAACAACTTAGCAAATTTCTTTGTGGTTCAAGTGAATTTAAGGACTTCAATAAATGTGCTAGGGATTATTGGTTAAATGATCACTATGCTTTAAAAGGTATGAATTTAAATACTGACTTTTGGACATTATCTTTAATCATTACAGAACGTACATGTATTCATGTACACTATTATATGTGACTTTTACCATATTTTCGTGCTTTGGCTCCAGCATAACCTGAAATTTGTCAAAGAAAACATGTATCACTACTCTGGAAAAAAAAAAAAAATTTTAGTATATATAATGCAACAATATTCACATTTCATTTAACAAATTACCTCCAAGACCAACTCCAACACCAGAGGTGGGAAGACCACCAGCTCCAAGTCCAGAGCCTGGAAGTCCACCAGCTCCAAGACCAGAGCCAGGGAGCACACCAGTTCCAAGTCCAGAGCCTGGAAGACCACCAGTTCCAAGTCCAGAGCCTGGAAGTCCACCAGCTCCAAGCCCAAAGCCAGGGAGCACACCAGTTCCAAGTCCTGAGCCTGGAAGACCACCAGTTCCAAGTCCAGAGCCTGGAAGTCCACCAGCTCCAAGCCCAAAGCCAGGGAGCACACCAGTTCCAAGTCCTGAGCCTGGAAGACCTCCAGTTCCAAGTCCAGAGCCTGGAAGACCACCAGCTCCAAGTCCAGAGCCAGGAAGCCCACCAGTCCCAAGTCCTCCTGGCAATCCTCCAGCACCTAAAGCCCCACCAGGACCTCCAAGCTGAGCTACAGAACAAAATGATAGTAAAAACAATGCAAACAATTAAACTTTCATTGGACAACATTGTAAAGTTATTAGATTCAAGTGAAATTAAGGGCTTAAATAAAAAATGATAATGATTATTGGTTAAATAGGCATTATGCTTTAAAAGCTTTTTTATGAACATGACCATATTACAGACTTTTGATATTACCTCTTATCACTAAAGAGCATACATGTATCCACATGCATTATTAATGTGACTTTTACCATATTTCTGTGCTTTGGCTGCAGCATATCCTGAAAATTTGTAAAATAAAATATCTCATTACTCAGAAACAAAAAATAACCTATTTTAGTATATATATAATTCAACAATATTCACATTTCATTTAGCAAGTTACCTCCAGTACCAACTCCAAGACCAGAGCCAGGAAGTCCACCAGTTCCAAGACCAGATCCAGGAAGTCCACCAGCTCCAAGTCCAGATCCAGGAAGTCTACCAGCTCCAAGTCCAGACCCAGGAAGTCCACCAACACCAAGCCCACCAGTTCCAAGTCCAGGTAGCCCACCCACACCAATGCCTGAGGCATAAAAATATAATAACGCTATTGTAAAATAAGATGGTCCACTGAAATGTATAGTGAAAGAACATCTTTAAAAAAAAACTCTTCATCTTTTAATAAACAATATCCCATTTGGAATTGGCATTAAATTAGTTTCACCGTCACCCTGTGGCTTTTTTTTTTCCTTACCATACTTCTGTGCTTTGGCTCCTGCTCCTGGTGAGGGTAAAAACAAGACATTCAATAGCACTGACAATAATACTTCAAGACAATGTTTGATATCATGATATCAAACCACAAGCACCCTTAGCTTACCTCCCGGATAGGTGCCAGCACCACTGGGATACAAGCCTCCAGGACCTGCACCAAAACCAGGTACACCACCTGCTCCAGGTATAGCACCAGCACCAGGTACACTACCTGCTCCAGGCACAGCTCCAGGTACACCACCTACTCCAGGAACAGCACCAAATCCAGGTACACCACCTGCTCCAGGCACAGCACCAGCACCAGGTACAATACCAGGTACACCACCTACTCCAGGAACAGCACCAGGTACACCTCCTGCTCCAGGAACTGCACCAGGTACACCGCCTACTCCAGTTCCTATACCAAGTCCAGCTGCTGTTGGAGACATTAACATTAATATGAGTATTCTAATACATATTCATTATAATCAGGTTAATACACTATATGGCCAAAAGTATGTGGATATCTGATCATCATACCCAAATGTGGGTCTTCCCCAACTACAAAGTTGGAAGCACACACTTGTCTAGAATGTCTTTGTATGCTGTGGCATTAAAATTTTCCTTTACTGGAATTAATGAGCCTACCCCAGTCTTGTTCCAGCATGACAGTGTCCCTGTTCACAAAGCAAACTCCATAAAGATATGATTTGATGTTGGTGTGTAAGAACACAAGTGGGATGCACAGAGCCTTGACCTCAATCTAACTGAACACCTTCTGGATGAACTGGAATTCCAACTGTGTGCCATGCCTTCTTGCCCAACATCAGAGCATTCCCTCAGTAATGCTCTTGTGACTATGTGGGCAAATCCCCACTGCCATAGTCCAAAATCCAGTGGAAAGCCTTCCCAAAAGGGTGAAGGTTGTTAAAGCAGCAAAAGGGTGACCAAAGTCATATGCCCATGGTTTTGGAATAGGATGTTCAAGGTCAGATAAGGGTGTGTGGGTCAGGTGTCCACAAACCTTTGGCCTTATACTGTAGCTTAGTGTGTGATTAATCCTTTCAGCTTGATGATCTTATCTTACCATATTTAGCAGCTTTAGCTTGAGACTTAGCTGAGCCAGGTCCTGAAGGAATAAAGAATAAATATTTTAGAACCAAAATTATTCATAAAATTATACAAAACACACATGTGGTATTTATATATTTGTGGTGTGGAATATAGAATCATTCAAACTGTAAAGGGTATGTGAGTGTCAGAGCTAATTAATTAATAATTGTTCTGGGGTTTTTTTCAGTGCAGTGTTCCTGGCATAGCCTTTGCATCCACTATGAACCTGACCAGGATAAACCACTTACTGAAGATGAACAAATAAATTAATTTTCTTGAGTTGGAGTCAGTATGCAATTGATAGAAGATCTGAAAATGAGAAATTTCATGAATCTGCCAGCATAAAAAAATTCAATTAACTTAATTAAAACAGCAGATATCTCAAGAAGATTTGCTACTTATCCTATTCACAATAATACCTCCAGCCTTTGGTGAAATGAGAGGGTATCCACGAAACACTCCTGGTAACTGTTGTCCAGCAAAGCTCCCACGACCACCTATAAATTTATTATTATTTTTTTTACATATCTTGACATGTCTTGTGAAATGTCTTTTTTATATACAAGATATTTATATATGTACTCACCATTGGCCCCAAGTCCACCTTGACCAAGCTGAGCTACAAATTAAGAGGGGAAAATTAGAGATAGATACAGAAACAGATTAAGTTTAAGATTAAGTTAAAATCAGTGTTAGGTTTTCCCCTGCTCTCGCTACGCTGCAAAGAGTAGCATAGCATACTTCCGCATTCCGATCTCCGCATCCATTCAAAAACTCTCCGGACTAATCCATTCATGAATTCTTGTTTTGTTTACCTGTCATGTTTTCGTTCACGTCATGTCTCCGCCTCCTGTGTTTCCCCATGTGCTCATGTTTTCGTTCACGTCATGTCTCCGCCTCCTGTGTTTCCCCATGTGCTCATGTTTTGGTTTGTGTCATGTCTCCGCCTCCTTAATTCTTATTGGTTCATGTTTGTCTCATTCATGCTGTGTAATTATGAGTTTGAGGTGTCTGTGATTTTCTGTGTGTTTAAATGCCCCGCTCTGTGTCCGCTTCGGCGCGGAGTATTAGATTAGATTTAGTTTAAACTTAACCTGGATATATCCGTAGCTCTTAGCCCGTGGTTCCCAAACCATCTCCTCGCCAGTCTTTTGTTTCCTTAGCTCTTTGTCCGTAGTTCCCAGACCACCTCCTAGCCTTGCGTATTTATCCCGTAGCTCGTTCTTCGTGGTTCCCAGACCACCTCCTAGCCTCGCATGTTTTTTCCCTGTGGTTTTTGGATTACTGCCTTTTGGATTAGTGTCTTTGTTGGATTACTACCTTTTTGGATTACTGCCTCTTCGGCTAAATACATTATCATTTTGGATTACTGTTACCTTTTTTTCATGGATTATATTTGATGGTGTTGTGTGTGTTTGTTTATTTTTGAACTTCCGGTTCCTAATAAACTGACGTTTCCCCTGCGCTTGCATCCTGACTCCCTCGTTCCACTACACACCACGTGTCGTAACAGAATACTCTGCCCATAAAATGGATGCAGCGGGGAATGCAAGGGCACGCCACGCCATGCCATGCCACGCCATATTTAAAATGCCTGCTCATGATGCCTTTTTTTTTGTTCTTCAGTGGACTTTCGTCTATCCTCCGGACGACTTTGACGGCTTTGCCACTTGGCCTCAATGCTTTTTGTTGCAGGCACAACTTTATTTTTTGAGTTTGGAGGACCCCAAACCCGACGAAGAAGAGTGGTTGGGCTTCCTCCTCTCTCGTCTGGTCGGCTCTGCTTGCCAGTGGGCGGAGCTTCACCTCGCCAGTAGATCCACGAAGCTCCAGACAGTTTCGGGCTTTGTGGATCTACTGGTCCAGGTGTTCGGAAGCCCAGACTTCCAACCCAACTTCAGGACCTTTTTGGGGAAGGACCGTCTGGGCGACCAACCTAGTCAAACGTTCCTGGAGTTTTATGAGAGTAAGCGGGCTAACGTGGCAGCCTACACCTCTCATCCCCTAACCCAGGAGCACCACCTGGAGGTTAACATGGCGACCTCCATCCCGGAGCTCCCGCCGGAGGCCCAGCAGGAGGTCTCCTCAAGGGAGCTACACCTGGAGGTAAACGTGGCAACCTCCAGCCCCGAGCTCCAGCCGGAGGCCCAGCAGGAGGTCTCCACAGCGGAGCTGCTCATGGACGTTAACATGGCGACCTCCAGCTCCGAGCTCCAGCAGGAGACCCAGCAGGAGGTCTCCACAGCGGAGCTGCTCATGGAGATTAACGTGGCGACCTCCAGCCCCGAGCTCCAGCAGGAGACCCAGCAGGAAGTCTCCTCCACGGAGCTACACCTGGAGGTAAACGTGGCAACCTCCATCCCCGAGCTCCCGCCAGAGGCCCAGCAGGAGGTCTCCTCAAGGGAGCTACACCTGGAGGTAAACGTGGCAACCTCCAGCCCCGAGCTCCAGCCGGAGGCCCAGCAGGAGGTCCCTTCAGCTGAGCTGCTCTTGGAGGTTCAAGAGAAAACCTCCACTCCAGTTCTGTTCATGCCAGAGATTCAAGAGGAAACCTCCTCTCCTGGCCTGCTCATATCGGAGGTCCACGAGAAAACCTCCGCCCAAGCCACGTTCCTGCCAGAGGTTCTAGAAGAAACCTCCTCTCCTGTCCTGCTTATACCGGAGGTCCCCGAGGAGACCTCCTCCGAAGTCAAGTTCATGTCAGAGGTCCACGGGATAACCTCCTCCGAAGTCAAGTTCATGTCAGAGGTCCACGGGATGACCTCTTCCCAAGTCGAGTCCATGTCAGAGGCCCACAGGATGGCCTCTTCTCAAGCTCAGTCCGTATCCGAGGTCCAAGGGATGACCTCCGTTCCAAGTCCTAGCCCATGTTTTAGCGCAAAATTGAGTCCATGTTCAGGTTCCTGTCTGAGTCCTAGTCCATGTCCAGGTCCATGTCCAGGTTCCTGCCCTAGTTCTAGTCCATGTCCAAGTCCATGTCCAGGTTCCTGCCCTAGTCCTAGTCCATGTCCAAGTCCATGTCCAGGTTCCTGCCCTAATTCTAGTCCATGTCCAAGTCCATGTCCAGATTTCTGCCCTATTCCAAGGCCAGTTTCTGAACCAGGTCCCAGTCCTGCTCCCTGTCCTGTTCCAAGTCCCACACCCGGTCCCGTTTCCAATCCTGTTCCCAGTCCTGCTCCCGTTCGTGGTTCCAGTCCAGTTTCCAGTCCAGTTTCCAGTCCAGTTTCCAACCCTGTTCCTAGTCCAGTTCCTAGTCCAGTTCCTAGTTCAAGTCCAAGTCCAGGTTCCGACCCTGTTCCTAGTCCAGTCCCTAGTCCAGTTCCTGATTTAGTTGCTAGCTATATTGGTTTAATTTCTGGATATCTTTTTGCTCTCATTCTCAGTTCAGAGGCTAATTTAACTCCCAGCTCCGTTTCCAGCTCCGTTTCCAACCCAGCTCACTCCTCTGTCTCCTCCTCTGTCTCCTCCTCTGTCTCTAGTTACCTTCCTAGCTCTGCGTCCAACCCAGTTTCAGAAGCTGTCTCTAATTTATTTTCCAGCTCTGTTTCCAGCCCTGTCTCCAGCCCTATATCTAATTTAATTTCCAGCTCTGTTTCTAGCCATGTCTCCGGCCATGTCTCCAATTTAATTTCCAGCCCTGTCTCCGGCCCTGTCTTCAGCCCTGTCTTCAGCTCTATCTCCAGCCCTATCTCAAATTTAATTTCCAGCTCTGTTTCCAACCAAGTTTTTGATTTTGTTTATGGTTCTGGGTCTAACCTAGTTCTCTGTCCTGTTTCCAAGTCTTTCTCGAACTCTATTTCCAAGTCTGTCTCGAGGTCTGTCTCCAAGTCCTTCTCGAAGTCTGCTTCCAAGTCTGCTTCCAAGTCTGTCTCCAAGTCTGTTTCCAAGTCTGTTTCCAAGTCTGTCTCGAAGTCTGTCTCAAAGTCTGTTTCCAAGTCTGTCTCGAAGTCTGTTTCCAAGTCTGTCTCTGATCCAGGTGCCAAAGCTGACTCCGATCCAGGTGCCAAAGCTGACTCCGATCCAGGTGCCAAAGCTGACTCCGATCCAGGAGCTAAAGCTGACTCCGATCCTGGTTCCAAGTCAAGCTTCAAAGCAAGCTCCAAGTCAAGCACCAGATCAAGCACCAGATCGAGCACCAGGTCGAGCACCAGGTCGAGCACCACTCCAAGTTCTTGTCCAAGTTCTCGTCCAAGCTCTCGTCCAACCTCTCGGCCAAGGCTGAAAGGAAAACTCGACACGCTCTGTTCGGGTTTCGGGACACTGGACGTCACCAGCCTCAGGTCTTGGAGGGTAGAGGTTAGGATCCTGCCCAGGGGCCCAGGTCCACCAAAGTGGATGGAACTTGCGGCGCTTCGGGAGCCGCACCTTAAGGGGGGGGCTCTGTTAGGTTTTCCCCTGCTCTCGCTACGCTGCAAAGAGTAGCGTAGCATACTTCCGCATTCCGATCTCCGCATCCATTCAAAAACTCTCCGGACTAATCCATTCATGAATTCTCATTTTGTTTACCTGTGTTTCCCCATGTGCTCATGTTTTCGTTCACGTCATGTCTCCGCCTCCTGTGTTTCCCCATGTGCTCATGTTTTGGTTTGTGTCATGTCTCCGCCTCCTTAATTCTTATTGGTTCATGTTCGTCTCATTCATGCTGTGTAATTATGAGTTTGAGGTGTCTGTGATTTTCTGTGTGTTTAAATGCCCCGTTCCATGTCCGCTTCAGCGTGGAGTATTAGATTAGATTTAGTTTAATCTTAACCTGGATATATCCGTAGCTCTTAGCCCGTGGTTCCCAAACCATCTCCTCGCCAGTCTTTTGTTTCCTTAGCTCTTTGTCCGTGGTTCCCAGACCACCTCCTAGCCTTGTGTATTTATCCCGTAGCTCGTTCTTCGTGGTTCCCAGACCACCTCCTAGCCTCGCATGTTTTTTCCCTGTGGTTTTTGGATTACTGCCTTTTGGATTACTGTGTCTTTGTTGGATTACTACCTTTTTGGATTACTGCCTCTTCGGCTAAGTACATTATCATTTTGGATTACTGTTACCTTTTTTTTCATGGATTATATTTGATGGTGTTGTGTGTGTTTGTTTATTTTTGAACTTCCGGTTCCTAATAAACTGACGTTTCCCCTGCGCTTGCATCCTGACTCCCTCGTTCCACTACACACCACGTGTCGTAACAATCAGTTTAAAGCTCACCAGTCTGAGATCCTGTTGCTACACCTGGCAGAACTCCTTGGCCACCGAAACCTGCATACAGAAAGTTGGTCTAAATATCTGATGTTAATAAATGGAAATTTCCTAGATGTCATTAAGTGCGTCAGTAGTATTTACCTTGTCCAGGAACAATACCACCCTGGTACAACCCTGGAACACTAATACCTAATTTAAGATAATAAAAAAAACAGTCTTACATTTGCAAATTCTAATATGATGCCAAAGAATAAGTGGTAGAACCACATTACCTGGTACCGGTGCCTTCCCTATCTTGCCAGCTTTGCGCATAGGGCCTGTTCCAGTACTTGGTAATCCAGTTTGTGGCAAAATAGGTGCTAAAGGGCCAAAAATAACAGGGAGACAATGCATAGGTATCTATTTTCCAAACAACAAAATATCACAAGAACTATGATTTTTGGGAACTACCTCCACCCGGACCAACTCCAGCTCCACCCGGACCAACTCCAGCTCCACCTGGACCAACTCCAACTCCACCCGGACCAACTCCAACTCCACCAGGGCCAACTCCAACTCCACCAGGGCCAACTCCAGCTCCACCCGGACCAACTCCAGCTCCACCAGGACCAAATCCAGCTCCACCAGGACCAAATCCAGTTCCACCAGGGCCAAATCCTGCTCCACCTGGGGCTACTCCAGTTCCACCAGGGCCGAAACCTGCACCACCAGGTCTGACTCCTACACCACCGGGACCAAATCCAGCTCCACCAAGACCTATTCCACCAGGCCATTTTGTGGATTTTATTAATAGCATAAGTTATAAATGTTCTCTGATATGGCTGCTTAAAAGTAAACATTTTGTAACTGTAACATGCCTCAAACCTTGAAATGTGTCAGGTATTTTCACAAAACAGGGGTGGAGACAGAACAGAAACCAAAACAAAACACACATGGCAAAGAAAACAAAGTCACATGAACCCGGATACGTGCTGTCATGCTACTGGCAGCTTAGGCACGCTAAGTGTCGGAACGCTTATCATGCCTAAGCTGCCCGTAGCGCAACAGTGTGCTCCCGGGTTGACGTGACTTTGTTTTGTTAGCCATGTGTGCAGGTTGACAACATTTAGCCTCGTAAGCACTAGCTTAGCGTTATGAGGCTAGCGTTATCACTGCTAGTTGTGGGAATGGTCACCAAACTGCTTCATCAGTGACCTGCTACTGCTCGCTCTCTTGGACTCTTGCTTTTTTAGTATTTTGTTTGTGTTCTTAAAAAATGCTGGTAATGATAACTGCGTTCCATTCGCCATGACACACTCTAAAACGCATGCTATATGACTGTAGGCTTATTTTCCCCCCATTGACACCCAGCGCACCTAAGCTGCCTGTAGCGTGACCACGTGCTTCCGGGTTGACGTGACTGTTTTCTTTGCCATCTGTGTTTTCTTTTGATTTCTGTCTTGTCTCCACGCCTGTTTTGTGATTGGTTGTTTCCCTTATGTGTCATCATTGTTCACAGCTGTTTCTGTTTCCCCCTTTGATTAGTTTGTCTATTCATACCCTCGTGTTTCTGTATTACGTCGCAAAGTATTGTGTTCAGTGCATTGCCCTCTATGCTGTACTAAGCCGTATTGTTTTGTATCTTGCTCTTCTGGTTTTAGATCTTGTTTTCGTTATTGGTTTTGTGATTCCGGCCCTTTCCCTGTTTTGCCTGTTTGTGGATTGTCTGACTCTGTGCCCATTTCTGACTACGTTTTTGCCATACATTTTGGATTTGTCTGCCTGCCTCTCAATAAAGCCTTTTACTGCATTTGCATCCGTCTCCACTCATCTGTCTTTATAGGCATATATTCCACACATGCCTAAAACAGATATAGCTTATAATTTAGATAGGAAATCATACCAAATAACTGGATTTTCAGATACTATATGAGAACACTATGCATGCTGGGTAATGTTTGAATTTTTTTTTGTTCAATATTTAAGACAGGTAATCTCCCCATGAAACCTGCCATGAAACAAAAATTTTGACTGTGCTTATGGATTCATGTGGTGTCCGTTCCTACCTTCTTGTTGCCTGATGTAGAAAAGAGTACAGTTGATATACTGATGTGCTTACCCAAACCCTCTCTAAAGCCATTCATAAGAAATTTGAGAAGGGCCACATTTACCCACATATTCAAATTCAGCAGTAGGTTCTATTCTAAATATTTGTTTGACATTTGTCTGGAAACCATAATACTGTAAGGCAGAATGTTAAAACACATTCTTTTTTTTTTTTTTTGTATTTTTACACAATACATTCATATTGGATCTTATTGGCACCAATCACTGTATACCCAATAACATTTTTTTAGCAACCCCATTATTTCTTTATAATATTATAATCATACCTGATTTCCTGGGTTTTCCACCAGCTCCTATGGAAAGGTACAATATGTTGATGTATTCAATAATTAAGATTGTATTTGCAAATGTATCTCAAATTATGGCAATTTTCTACATGATTTATATAAACCTAAAATCACATCTTCTACATTTAATGTTTGTAGATTACAACAAAACAACATAAAGTGCATTAATAAGGTGTTGGGCCACCATGAGCCACCAGAATAAGTTCAATGCACTTTGGCATAGATTCTACAAGTCCCTGGAAGTGTACTAGGGGATGTAACATGGTTACTCCAAATGATATTCCCTCAGTGTTTCCCAAAATTTCCTATAACTGGGAATCGATTGGGTTGAGATCTGTTGACTTTGAAGGCCATAGCATATGAGCCCTGTGGATTGAGGCATTGTCATCCTGGAAGAGACCACTCTCAGCAGGATTATAGAATTTTTAAATCATATGATAACCTTCCCATAATGTGAATCTTCCCTTTAACAGAACAAGTGGGCCCAATACATGCCAGTAAAATGTCCCCACAGCAAAGCAAACCCCCTGTTTTTTTCCACTTTAATTTGTCACCTGTCTGTATATTTAAATAAGTAAATTAAGGTTCCTTACCTACTCCCACTCCACCAGGACCATAACCTAAGCCAACTCCACCTGGACCAACTCCTTCAGGACCAACTCCTCCTGTTCCTACTCCTGGACCAACTCCAGCTGGGCCAACTCCTCCTGGTCTGACTCCTCGTGGACCGAATCCTCCTAGACCAGTGCCACCTGGACCAACTCTTCCTGGAACAATTCCTCCTGGACTAACTCCTCCTGGTCCAACTCCTGTTCCGACTCCTGCAGGACCAACTCCACCTGGTCCAAAACTCCCAACACTCTGTCCAGTGCCAAGTCCACCTAAGCCTATTATAGAAGAAAATTGGCAAATGTGCAATTAAACCAAAATGTTTATCCCCTTTGTGTATTGTATTTTCTCTTGAAGAAAAATCACAATACTGTGTCAGTTAAAAAGTACTGACCCAGTTTTGGTGGTTTCCCACTGATGCCTATAAAAAAGAAAAAAAATATGGTATTGGCTAGGTTGCTAGAAACATGCTTTAAAATGCATATATTAATATTCTGCAACCACAGTAGAAGAGGTAAAAACATAAAAACAATATTGCATGATATCATCCTAAGACTTTACCAACACCTCAACTAAAACCAATTAGTTGTTTTTCTTTAGTTTTACAGAATTCTATGAACTATTCATAAAGTGTACACTTAGCGTTCACTCTAGTTAGGGGATAAGTACTTGGTCATTATGTCTAACCTCGTCCAAGTCCACCAGGGCCAACACCACCAGTTCCAAGTCCACCGGGGCCAACACCACCAGTTCCAAGTCCACCAGGGCCAACACCACCAGTTCCAAGACCCCATGGACCAATCCCCCCAGGTCCAAATCCTGCTCCAAGAGTACCAGGCACTCCAGCACCAAGGCCTAGTCCTCCAGCACCTAATCCAGTACCAAGCCCAACACCCCTCCCTCCATAAAAATGGTGCTAAATATTCTCCGAAGTTTTACTATGGAAAAGTAATGACATTCAATTTATGGACTTTCAGTGTTATAACAATAAAAGCACCAAACTCACCAGGCCCTGCACCTCCAGGCACAAGTCCTCCTAGTCCACCACCTCCAAGAGCACCAGTTCCAAGTCCCTGAGCACCATATCCTGCCCCTAGGAAAGTATACATTTATTGACACATTTACTATATTAAAATTGTTGTAAATATGAGCAAATAATGAATAAAGAATATCTGCTGAAAAGTTGATGTCTTGCATACTCTATATAAGGAAATATTATCCATATAATTACTATAGAATGGCTGACTCCAATCTTACCTGTTTTTGGAGGCTTGCCAGCAGCTCCTGGTTTAAAAAATAAAGATTGAGCAATTAAACAACTGTAGCAATGAACAAGGAAAACAGTGAAGAAAAAAATTGTCAACTGACAGTAAGTATAATTGGCTCGGTCTGAAAGTTATTCAAGTTTTTACACCTAACCAGATATCAACACATTAGAAACACAAAGTACAACAAATAATACAGTAGTTGGGAGAGAGCAGCAATTTTGATTGGTTTGGGGTCCATTTAATCTTCTTTGGAAACTGTCATAAGATACTAAAATAATTCTGGTTGACAGAGTTATGCAAAGTTCAAGTTAATGTTAGCACCCTTAGTAATTTGTGACCTACTCAGATTGCACTGCATTATAGCATAAACACGAATCTCACAAAATTTATGTACAGTATAACAATGAAAAATTTACCTTAGATAAGATGATTTTTTAAATTGCTTATAAGCTACATATCCTTCAATTGCATTACTAGCATCTAGCTACTATTCATGATTTTCTCAACACATTCTGTTTGATTAAAAAAACCTATTAAAAATATCTGTCAAATCACTTACAATAACATCAGTGTATATGTTATTTGTATGCTGTTTTGCACCACCAACTTAAAGCATCCCTGTTATGTAATTAAATTGCTGCTGCTGTTTTTTCGTGGGATCTGACTCAATCTAATCTGACTTGATCTGATCTGAGCCCTCCAGTATGGGCCAATGGCAATGTCTTCAGGTCTGACACCTCTGGGAACAGGACCAATAGCGCCTGATCCAATGCCCCCTGGACCAAAACTACCCGATCCAGAGCCAGTACCCACACTACTAACAGATCCAGAGCCAGTACTCACACCACTATCAGATCCAAAGCCAGTACCCACACTACTATCAGATCCAGAGCCAGCACCCACACTACTAACAGACCCAGAGCCAGTACACACACTACTAACAGACCCAGAGCCAGTACCCACACTACTAGGCCCACCATATTATGTAATTTAGTATGATACCTTCAACACATGGGGGTGTTTGTGGGGATTTACATGAGAGTCCCTCAGAAGAGATAGTTTACAGTGAAATTTTAGATGTGAAATTTTATGTAACTTGTATAACATAATTTCAAACCTGCTCCAAGTCCTCCAGTGCCCAAGCCACCAACTCCTATTCCACCAGTTCCAAGACCTCCAGTGACTGGTCCACCTGTTCCAGGACCATAACCACCTGGTCCTACTCCTCCTGTACCAGTACCAGGAACATATGCTCCAGTTCCAAGTCCTGGCCCACCAGTACCAGTACCAAAT
This sequence comes from Cranoglanis bouderius, assembly GCA_023630585.1. Classification (NCBI taxonomy): domain Eukaryota; kingdom Metazoa; phylum Chordata; class Actinopteri; order Siluriformes; family Cranoglanididae; genus Cranoglanis; species Cranoglanis bouderius. The sequence continues at coordinate 25,741,163 of CM042541.1, forward strand.
GCAGTCCCTGCTGTACCAGGACCTACATCATAACCCAACAAAAATGTGTGTCCTGCTTTGATGTAAATTGCCTTTAAATAAAATACATATATTTTTAAAATAATGTATGGCTATAATAGTTAAGTGTAAAGAATGTAGGGTGTCACTCACCAGCTGTCTTCCCTGATTTGTAACCAAGAAACCTGCCTGGAACTAAAATACATTGAAATGGAGAAAAACAATATTTACTGTAGGTTTAAAGTGTATATGACTTTCTACCAATGTAAAAATGTTAGATTTTTTTTAAATCACATACAGTATATGCCTTAGACTTAAACAAGACTTTTGATCAACATTTATGTGCCAAACGTAATTTTTTAAAATGAATTGTGCTAGAAAATTAATACTAGCATATCTTGTGTTTATTAAAAGGAAATATTTACCACCTCCTGCTCCAGGACTGGTGCCAATTCCTGGTCCACCTCCAGGACCAGCACCAAGACCACTCCCTGGAAGGACTCCGGTCCCTATACCTCCAGGACCAAGTCCTGTGCCTACGCCTACCACAGGTCTAATTCCAGTACCAAGTCCAGCTCCAAGACCCCCTACTGGACCAGGTCCAGCACCTTGTCCAAAACCAGGACTAATGCCAGCCCCTAATCCAGGCCCAGCTCCTCCTGCTCCTGCAGCTGGTATGTAGACTCCTGCAACAGAGGACAACAACCTTTCAGTGGGATAGTTACTAAATTATTTGGAGTGATGAATGAAGAGAACAGGAAATGTATAGAACCTATACATTTCAAATGTATGCATTTTTACAGTATATGGTTTTGTGCATATCCCAGAAGGATGCTGGGGTCAGAGTGCAGGGTGAGCTTGTTGAAGGGCCCATAATTGGTAGCTTACATTTAGTAACCCATTATTCCAGTTACCTGCTGGCCCACTACCATTCCACCACTTACCTGCTGGCCAACTACCATTCATCCAGTTACCTGCTGAACCACTACCATTCCACTAGTTACCTGCTGGCCCACTACCATTCTTCCAGTTACCTGTTGGTTCACTAACATTTCACCAGCTACCTGCTGGCCTGCCACCATTCATCCAGTTACCTGATTGCCCACTATTACTAATAACAATTTACACCTGTTGTAAGGGTACTATCCTCCTCCAGGTTCACAGAACTTTAAATACTCAATGTTACTCATGTACTTTGCAAAAAGAGTGTCTGGTAATTAACATTTTAATGATTAATCTTTATGAAATTATGAAAATTATAGCCTACATCTAGGTGTGTACCATGTTAGAATTTAACATCTATTGGAACATGTCTTCTTATCTTCTGTACAGTCTTAGAAGAAAAAAACTCTTTCTAGAGTTCCTTAATGATTCCTTGAATAGTTAATGGTCTATAGCTTCCAGAAATGGTTGTAATTGGTAGAATTCTGGTTCTCACTCAGGTTCCACGAAAAACCTTTCAGGATCGCTCCTCCAGAGGGACAACTGAAGAACCCTTAAGGGTATGTAAACCTATTCATTTTCTAATAGTAATAATTTCTAATAGATACTTAATGTGCTGTATGAAATCTCGAAACTGCATCAAATCATGCACCTGTAAATAAACGATTAAAAGTGCCTTCTCCTATACATTCTGTACTGGTAGCAATATACACATATGTCATCCATTTAACATGTTTTTAAATTCTGGCATTCAGACAAAAGTACTTGAACTACTTGAAGTAAAATAAAATTGGCTTTAGTTTTGTAAGTTGCATTAACACAATGCAAAGATTCATTATTAGTTCAGTGGGCTTATGAGTCTTTTAAGAGCATTGACTCTAGTTTGTAGAAATGCACTAAAATAATGATTGAAAATGCTTAAAAAATGAATGAATTTGAAAATAACTTGAATGTCAATAATGTCTCAATTAAAGTCATACTTTATTTTTAAAGTTTGTTTTGCTTATGTTGACATAAGTTATTGTACTTAAGCTCAGTCTATGACTATTGGTTTAATCTGAAAGACAAACGCAATGCAGAATAAATTTAAAAGTCCCAAATAACTTTTACCTAAGAACCTATGAAACTGATCTAGATTACATCAGTTTCTGCCAAACACACACTAATTATAATTATAAACATTGGATCACTGTCTATAATAATGATTGGAGGGTGTTGTATTTTAGAGCATCTGGAATGCTTCATTGAGAGAGAGAGCCTGTATCAGAAAGCAGGGGACATCTTACCTCCTTGAAGTGAGGGTCTACACAGAGCCAGTAGGACAAATCCATGGAAGAGCAGCAGAGCTTTGCCCCTCGCCATCCTGCTCTGTAATACCCTTTTCCTTTAGCAAGCTAGGGGTTTTATTCTCCCTCAAAAGCTCATAGCCTTGAAAAAGGAGGGAAATTGGAGTGGGATGTCCATCTGCGTGTGTGTGTGTGCGTGTGTGTGTGTTCATGATGGGGGGTTGGACAAAGGTAAGGGTATGATTCACTAAGTAATTACTACACCCAACACTGTGTCTATGTGTATTTCACTTTTTTTTTCTCTTTACTCCACCTCTGAGGCCCCAAAAATGATTTGTGCTTGGGAAACACATTGCTGAACAGAAACAAAATGAGACACAGAGAGAAGAGAAGTAGAGAGATTAAGAGAGAGTAAGATCACATCCCACCAAAACAAAATCTCCTGTATGCTAAATATTCTCAAGAATTCGAAGGATATGCTAATTTTCTTTAGCTTCATTGCTCCAGATATGTACCAAAACAGATTATTTGGTAAGCAAGTTATCAACAGGTCTAGAAACTCTTTTGCTGCTTTACTGAAGGCATTAATAATTAATAGTTGTGTTCAAATACTTCAGTTCTATGCAATGTATCGAATATTTTCTGAAATCATGAAATCGCCCGGTATGACAGGTTCACTGTCTTTTGCAGTGAATCTAAGAGGTTTCCTGGAAAAGTATCACATTTTCTTTACTCCTTTAGTTAAGTTTAGTTTTGTTTTTGTTTTGTTTTTTGCGATCTAGCTCTCCTTCTTTGGGCTGGGAACCTCCTGCCAGAACACAAGCTGTGTTTTTAGGCTGTTGGCAAGAATAAAGATTAGGTCATTCCTGCACTGATAGACATTTTGAAATTGAACGTAAAACCACATATATGCATAGAGAGAGAGAGAGAGAGAGAGAGAGAGAGAGAGAGAGAGAGAGAGAGAGAGCATGTATCTTGGTGAGGAACAAATGTCACCACATGTATAGAAATACGTGCCTGGCAGTTTTTACCTTGTGGGGACGTTTGGCTGGTCTCTACAAGGATAACTAAAGAAAATTAAATAAAATAAAATAGCCAAAAACTTTCCTTTTGGTTACTAAGGTTAGAGTTATATTTGGTTGTAGGAATAAAATTAATTAGCCACATTAATAATTATGTCAAAGAAACATCCTCACAAGGACAAACATCTTAGAGAAACACCTTGTTCTACAAACGACATGCAACACAAAATTAGGCATGTTCTTCATTAAAGAGCCTAATGTACAACAAAAATAAACTAACCAGAGCTGTAATGATGTAACTAATTACAAGTCAATCACAAGATGCTTCTGTCACAAGACATTTTTTGTTCTGTGGTCCAAAGCAAACCTTTTTGAACCTTTCTTCCTTCCAAAACTCTACTGGAATTACAGACGTCCGAATGTCCAAAATTCACAAGGATGACTAATTTCGGTTGACTAGTTGAATTGGTAACATGCATAGCAACAATATGCTGCATTTGGTAAAAGAAGATAAAAGATCATACAAAACTATGCATGAAAATTCTTATCTTTAAAAAACACACTAACATCCAAAGCCAGACAGTTTTAAAACAAGTTGTCTGGCTCGTGTGAGAACTGATAAGTTAAGTCAGTTAGTTATTGGCCATTGAGTGAAATGACTTCGCCAATGTCTAATGTGCCTTTAATAAAGCAGTGGATTTACAATGGAGTAGGGCTGAGGCTTGCTCAATGCTGTAATTCCTTAACGCAAAACAGTGTAATACCTTAATTGGACACAAAAGCTGCTTTTATTGCCTTGCGTGAAACATGATTGAAACCATTTTTACGTACAGTTTGATGGAGCAGCATAGTTATGCGATGAAATAATTGCAGAATAAAAACAACGGGGGGAAAAGGGTCTACAGAGGAGATATACATTTCTCTCCCAGGCTGATAAGCTGCAGTGTGTATGTGGAGAAAAAGAAGGGGGAAAAAAAAAACAGAAAAAGGATGGTTTGGAAATGAGGACAAAGCTGTGGAACCACCATTATATTATTATAAATTTGGTTAAAAGTGCAATATATTTATGAACTCGGTTATTCTGTTGTGTCCAGCAAAGAAAAGGGGAAAAGACACGGTTAGACTTAATGTAATTATTGCACCCCGATATCTACTGTATCCTATAGTTTAATTATAATAATCTTACATATTGTCAAACCACCTCATGGGGACCAGCCAAATGGTCAAAACTCTCAGATATGGAGATGTTTGGTCCCAACCAAGATATATAAACATACCCCCTCACACACACACACACACACACACACACACACACACACACACACACACACACACACACACACACACACACACACACTTTGGTGTTGTGTGCCCAGTGCCCTGCTCTCTTTGCCAGCTCAGAGAGGCATATCACAGTTATGAATAAAACTGTTGATTGAAATGCGCCTATTTTCAGTTTACCTAATGTCTACCTTACGTTTACCTAATGTCTGCTGTCTATATAAGGATCTGCATGCTGCCTGCTTACACTCCCACAGACTACTCTCACCATTTAACAAGGCTAGGAGAATGTGGATTGTTTTTCAACAGGATATCAGAATTCGGTCTCGGGGCCCCTTTAGATAAATTGGCATAAATTTAACCTTTCTCAGGTCACATCTAGTGCAAATTTCAATCCAGAACACATGTGAATGAGCTATGCAGCTGTTATAAATACGTGGCGGTCTGGGAAAACCAGTCAGATGAATTCTGCAAACAGCCAAAAATGATGAGAAATCCTTGTTTGACCAAAAATTGCTTTTTCTGCCTTGTAGCTTAATGATGATAAAATTGTAGCTTAATGATGGATGGAGGATGCGATGTCTACAGCGGTGTCTGGCAGGTTTTAACACCATGCTCAACTTCAACCTCAGTAGCATTGGAAAACGAGTCTGAATCGCCATTTTGAGCCGCCTCGCATCAATGATTTGACTCGAAACTAGCTGAGTGGGACCTCGTGTACACCTCTCCACTTCATGCAAGGTGATATCAAAGTGTTAACAGTCCAAAAGTTAAGAAGAAAAGCAGCTGACTGTAGAATTGGCTTCATCTAGTATAAATTATTTTCAGACTAACAATTAAAGTACATTTAGTTGCTTTCTTTATCACCTGGTTCTCTGTTTTTCATCACCCGACTAGTCAACATTCACTATGTTGCCACTAGTGAATATATTATTAGTCATATATATTATTAATATATTAGTCAACTAGTCTAAGAAACCTCTACCTTAAATATTCTTTGACATGTCTACTTCAAGGGAACCTGAACATATTTCACCAAACCAATGTAGAAATGTTTTTATTAATCTTCTAAACTTGCTTAGGCACTGTGTAGAGATCAGGTTTAACCAGCAAAAGCAGTCTGCATAAAAGCAGGTGTAAAAGTGTGAATGTCATGCTATGATCAAGTTGTTGGTTTTGTGCTGTAGTGAAACAGACATAAGCCTAATACAGTTGTAGAGCTGTAATGTTCTTATGTTTGAATGCTAATCCAAAAATGTAAAACTACATAGAGATAGACATAGTTTCATGGTAATATTTACTACTTATTTAAATGCAAATGAAAGCAATAAATAGCTTTTAGATAATCAATGTGGAGCTGGAATGGAATCTATAAATGCTAAAATCTTTAAATGAGTGCATTTCCATTTTCACTTTTGGGGGTAACCAGACTTTAAAATGCTAGTGAATAAGATACTCAAAAGAGAAACATGTTTCAGTTTTAAAAAAATTTATCAAACCTAACATCTGCTGTGTTCAGTTCTATACCTGCTTTCATCTACATTAACTGCACAACCAAGAAACCACAACTCCTTTTTGGACAGCTGTCTAAGTACAAGTCAAATCCCATTCAATTAATACCCTGCCAATTAGACATGGCTGATATGACAAAAAAATATCATATCGATTCTCAAAGACAGTTCTACAATATTTAATCTACAATCTACAAAATTACTCTTGCATGGTGCAACGGAAACACGTTCATCCTATGGTTCAGAGATTGCAAGTTTGAATCCTGAAGATGCTGCAGCCATTAGTGGATGGGAGTCAAGCAAGCAAATATTTTTTAAATATTAAGTAAAAATGTTAACATCAAATCAGTTGATTTGTAATAATTTTTTAAAATTCTAAAACGATATCCTGGTGTCCAAAATATGACAGAAAAGCACATTGTTATATGAAATCATATCAAAATTTTACAAATTTTATCAATGATATCGATATTATATCATCATATCACCCAGCCATACTGCCAAAGACTAATATATGACCTACAGCCTCCAGGAAACCTGCTGAATAATAGCTTCATTAGTTCAACAGAATGTCTTAGGGACAGCTTCGCTAATCAGGAAGTCAGATTGTATAACAGAATATAGAGGGAACTCCAAAACTGAGAAAATATACAGCTCTCTTCAATTAAAAACCACAATCCATAGATTCCTGAAATAATACAGAAATAAAGGAATGGCAGGCTAAAAAAGAGTATTGTTTGGCAAATCAATCCCAAACACAGGGCACATGTGAGAGCAGGGCTAGACATTAATTGGTCTGCACAAACATATTTTGTGAGTTTTATGATGTAAGAGTTATAGGGCTCAAAGAAGAAAAGCAAATGTAACCGAGAACATTACAGAATACTGTGGGCCTCCTGTAGTTGCACATGTAGCGTGAATGATGTGTGAATATATTATGATGGGGCAAGCGACATGCAGTAAGAATCTAAATGCTGGTCTTTACAGTCCTACCCTGTTTTCAGTTGTGTATAAAACCAAGCTTAGCTTAGGATTTCGTGAGATCAATGAAATAAAACTGATGTAAGAAGGCCTTTATTGGATGAATGTAAAAAAATAAATAAATAAAAAATTTTAAAAAACGTACTTAGCTAAATAGCCCATCTAACTGCCTTTGTGTAAGGAGTGTGTTCTTTATTATAAACACACTGAAGGGACTGTGACACAGCTTTAAAAACAACATTAAGCAGTCTGACGTCACGTGAGTTATGCTGTGTGATGTCATCTCCAAGAGCCCCCTTCCCATGATTCACTAGCCTCAATTAGCTGGTGGGGGTCGAAGCATTAATACAATAACAATGTCCTAAACACATACAGGAGAGTACCAGAGCTAATCAAAATGTCAAGTAAAACAGGGATGACAGGTGAATTTAAAAAAAAAAAATATATATATATATATATATATATATATATATATATATATATATATATATATATATATATATATATATATATATATATATATATATATATATATATATATATATATATATAAAATTTATTTATTTATTTATTTATTTTATTTCTTCTTGATTATCCTTGATGGATTGAAAGATTTGCATCTTTCCACCTCAGTCCAGATCACAAATCATGATTTGTGTTTCGTTTCCCAGTCTCCCAGTGTTCAAATTATAATTTCAATATTTTGTTCTAATCAACATCTTGAGGAACACCTCATACAGATAACTGAGTGCTATAATCACTACAAGCCTCCACTGTCTGTATGGATACTAGTAATGCTTAGAGCAGATAGGCGACTTGGCTTTCAAAATGAGATCTTACTAACTTTTTAACGCCATATTATTGTTTATATGTCTTTTAACAGGAAAATTGTTTGGCCTCTGTGTCTTACTTGTTGCCATCCTCCAAATCCTGAGCCCAATTCTTTGAGTGATAAGCAAACACAGTGACTGAGATATTTGTAGACATAATGTGGAGTGCCCTAAATCTGTGAACCAGTAAATTAACTTGATCTCAAACGAATTTTTGGAGCTATTAGTAGAGGGTCACTGGGAAACAGTCACTGACCTAGACAAACATAAATTATCCAACACCAACAGGAAGTAAGAACAACTAATCAGCAAAGATCTGAGGTTTGTCCATGTCAGCTTGTTGTAATTTAATACTTCACTGGATCACAAATGTTTTGCATTCCATGTTCCTGAAGACAGCTGTTGTAAAAGGATGATATCAGGTCTGTCTCGTCTGAGACTTCGTGGGGAGGAAAGAAGGCAGGGTGAGAATGGAAAGAGGAATCGGGGAACACAGGCACACAGTGAGATAACCCTCTGCCAGGAGTCGTCTCTGCCAGCAAAAACAAGGTCATCCAAGTCAAGACGTGAGCCTCTGTAAAAAGAATAGTTTTCTAAGCACCCCTATGTTGTGCTTTTAGAAAAACACACCAAATTTGAATGTTTAATTCTCATCTAACATTAGACATTAAATTTTCACATGCATGTCCCATGTGTGTACCCAGGTGCACAGTGGTGAATAGGGTACCGTTGCCTCCTCACATCTCCGGGGTCCCTGGTTCAATCCTGTTTTGTGATGATCCTGATCTGTGCATGTTTTCCTCATGGGTTTTCTCTGCATTATCCAGATTCCTCCAAACTCCCAAAAACGTGCCAGTTGGTGGATTTGATATTGGATATGAAAAATGTGTTTGTGCATTGTTCCCTACAATGGACTGACTAAACTGACCAGGATAAAGATGAATGAATGTGTAGGCCCATGTCCTAGTGTATTGTCCATCCTCTACCAAATAGCCTCACTGCAGATCTTCAGATCTGCACTTATTTAAATCCAATATGTTGCATGTTCTCTTTAAACTGGCCTTGCAGGATGTGTTCTTGCTTTAGAATGCCCCTAAGAGGTTTCCATTTCGTGAATGAGTACCATAAGGACATCTAATGTAATGGTCCCCAGACGATTGCTGAAATTTGAAAAATGCATTTGCAATCCAATAAACAACTGAGAACACTCATAAATCATAAGTAAAATCTTTTCTGTGTCACTTCTCTGAAATTCCCCCATTGGCCCTTATCTATCATGGCCCCCTAATAATCTCAATCCCTGAATTGGCTACATCACCCTCCTCTCCTCTCCACCAATAGCTGGTGTGTGGTGGGCATTCTGGCGCACTATGGCTGCCGTCGCATCATCCAGGTGGATGCTACACACTGGTGGTGGTTGAGGAGATTTACCCCATACATCTTAACTTACGTTAAGACCACCTTCAGATGATCAGAGTTTTGCACTTTGCTCAATGCTAAGGTAGGCACACTGTATGAATAATAATCTTTTTTTTTTTTATCTAAATCTCAAACAAAATAGAGGTTCTGGCTTTGGTCATCAATTGGAGAAGATGAGAGAAAACATATGTGTCCTTGCTCTGCCACATATTAAGGCTCAGCATATTGGTTGCACTTTGCAAAAGGTTAATTGCTACACGCTGTCTAGAGTGATGTTGCCTGTAGGCAAAATAGCACCACCCTCTCCATAGGGAAACAATGGCTTGGCCGGCACAAAGTGGTTTTCATCAAGCATTGGTCATCTGTAGGAGGCCTAAAGGCTTTTTGTGATTCTTCTCTGGAAACCAAAAGGTACAGTTAAGAATGTTTGTTTAACCCTTGATGCTCTGATTTCCATGTAAGTAATATCTCAAATTAAAAATATCATTTAACATGGGCAACATAGCACACGCAAGACAAATGCTGACCCTTCATGATTCTTATAACCTCTAGATTTCCATATACAGTATAGACTACAGTATTTGCATTCATCCAGTCCAGATATACAAAGCATGGGGTAAAGCAAATGTGGATGTAAAAACATACAAATCAAACATAAAACCTTCCTCCTAGTGACCTTGAATGTGTTCTCTCTACTAAACTACCAGACTTTCAACTGACTTCATCTTCAATTGACTAAGTCAATATCAAACTAACACTCTGATTACAACGGTCTTGATCTTGACATCGATCACTGAGGCAGTCCAGCATTCAACAAAGCAAAGAAACACACATAAGCAATGGATGTCATGATATAAATCATACATATCACCACGGTGTCAAATAGGAGTGTGTGTGGTAAATATATCTCATGCCACGGTCATGAGAACACTTTGTGTCTACAGTGTTAGAGCTTGCAGAATCACTGAGTAAACAATGGAAATTTAATCAGGAGAGGGGAAAAAATCATTGAAGGCTCTGGGCAATGACCGTGCTTTCTGAGGTTTTACCATACATAGAATTAGCTTTTATCTGAGATGGCAGGGGATATAAATAGTGAATTTAGAGTGTCTCGTTGACTGAGAACTAATAGCTCAATAGTGCAACTTTGGCAGAACATTGTGTTAGCTATCATTGTTCATTTTCGATTCGGTTAAACTTTGATACTGTGGCATTGGTGAGGAAAGAAGCTTGACCAGGAAGCATTGTAAAACCAGAGCAACTGGTGAACACACAATACAGCACACAATGATAGGCTTGGTGGAAGGGATGGAAAATATTTCAGTAATTACACTTTATTAATTATTATTACTTGTTATTATTAATTACAAGTACTTAGATAGGCCTACTATTTTGAAAGATTTCTACAATAATATTAAATATTATTCAAACTGAATACTCTTACTCAACTGCATTTACAAGAGAAAAATGTACTCATTACGTTTTTATTTTGACCTTCAACGTACCCATTATAAATCTCAAATGCCATGAGATATTTTTTGCCCTGCTGCTATACCAGTTAATATTTTCGTTAAAGAAACCCAATCAAATTCACATCAGTGCCAAATCAAACTGTGCACTGTGCTGATTGGTGTTTGTTCTCTTTGAATGGATTTACTAACGATTCATACAGGATGACAAGAATCCTTTTCGTCCCATGTAAAAACGAAATAAAAATTCATCATCAAATCTAAAGAAGCGTGTTGAGGTGAGTTAGCTTTAAATTTGCTAGCTAGTTGCTCATGCCACCTCATTAATTCCAACAACATTTTTAGACATAAGCTAACAACCCAAATTCTAGGTTTATCTGAATTAGTAGAATATTTAATAAGTATTTGATAAGATACTGTACATACAAATCAACGTCTAATGGATCTTTGCTCGATGGAGCTTTGGATAAAACTCTCTGTGTTTTAATACACAAATCTAGTACTGAACCGATTTGTGAACCATTACTTTAAACCACAGGGTCCCTCACCCGCACCCTCAGACAAGCCAGCATATATACCAGTGTGCAACTATCCAACTTTATCCCATAGCATATAACAAAGACTTTCAGACAGATTGCATTTGATGCTTTACAGCTGTTCAGACACTTCATTGCAAACATCGATAGTGCTAATTCTTGTCACAGTAACAATTACACAATATGTTTTTTAAATATCCACTTCGTCCTTAATTCAGTCCGGCATTTGCTTTCTCATGCTAAGTCAAGATATGGGTTAGCCTCAGCTATGTTATCTACTGTTTGGAGCAGGCCATCGGGATGACTTCATCGGTCTAAACCAAAATTGTCTATGGTATTTGAATGGGATATTTGTTTAACTTTAGATATCACACTTAGTTATAGGTGTGATAGGCTTGTCTGGATCAAGAACGGACAACACATACTGTTTATTACAACACATACAGCACATGTATACATATACAAGGAACGATGCAAAGGAGACATCTTAACAGTACAGAACCAGTTTAATACATATACAGTATAACATAAAGCAAATTTGTTGAAATAATGAAGAGATTGGGAGGTCAGGGCTGGTCAGGGAACAAAGCCTATAATTACTGATGAGATCACTATGGAAGGCGAATGAAAGTTTGAGAGGTGTGCACCAGAGATAAAAGGTGGTTTACTCCTCAATGAATCCATGTTTAAAAGGTTCTATTTTGCAAAGATGTCATTCACAGAACACATGGACACCAGAGTCAGGATGTACCCACAGAGACCCTCTAGCCAGATGTGTCCAGATGGCAGTTCATAGAATTCTGGGAAGGCCTAAGCATTTGAGGACCTAAAAATGACACATCTGTAATTTTATTTATTTATTTATTGACAAAATGGCTATGCATGTTGCGCTTAATTTCTGCAATTATTGTAGTAATACTCACATTCTATTCTTCAGCCAAGCTAGCTCACTCATTGGTTAAGGAGCTTGCAGAGTCTTTTTCCAATCTTCAGTTGTCCAGTTTGGGTGATTCTGTGCCCAATATAGCCTTGGATTCCAGTTCTTGTCTGAGAGGAGTGGAACCTGATATGGTCTTTTGCTGTTGTAGCCCATCTGGCTTAAAGTTTGATGTATTGTGTGATCTGACATGCCTTTCTGCTCACCATGGTTGTAAAAAGTTGTTATTTGAGTTACCATAGCCTTCCTGTAAGCTTGAACCAGCCTGGCCATCCTCTTCTGACCGCTCTCATCAGCAAGATGTTGTTTTGTGTTTTTTTTTCCCCACACAATTCTGTGTAAACTCTAGAGACTGTTGTTTGTATAAAACTCAGGAAATCTGCAGTTTCTGAAATACTCAAACCAGCCCATCATGCCCAGATCACCGAGAATTTTCTCCTTCCTGATATTCGATGTGAACATTAACTGAAGCTCTTTACCTGTATCTGCATGACTTGCATATGCATTGCACTGCTGCCACGTGATTGGCTGAACGCATAATTACATGAGTGAGCATGTGTACAGATGTTCTTGGTAAACCGTATGCGATGAATTAACCACCAACATAATTAACTAATCAACTGATCATGTTTGATTTCTCCACAATTTTCGGATGGCCAACATGTCACTGATTGCAACCACGACCTAAGGATTAAGTGCACATGGTTTACACAATAACACGTTACATCCAATCTGCATGAATCAGTTATAAGCCATCAGAAAGAGTCAGAAACTAGGTCTACAAGTTAGCTAACCACATTAGTATGTGTACATTAAAACAGAAATGTTGCAGTGATGGGGGAATATTAGTAAATAGGGTCATGGATTTACTAGAAGAAATAGAAGTAAATGAGAATAATTAGCAATTTCCTGATCAGCAATATTGTTAGCATTGGCTCAACAGTGAGTTACACCGGCATTTCAACATTCAGATTTAGCGTTACAGGTTTTCTCTCAGGATTTATCACTTATCACAGCTTTTATCTAGTCTGATCTAACAGTGAGAATCTGCCATCTGGCTGACTGTGGTCCACCAGCTGAGTGGGATATTTTTAAGGGCCATGTTGTTCTAGTTACCAGCTGTTTTATTTTAAGAGAGTTGGAAATGAAGTCTCTGAAATACCTTATGTTTACACTGTGATTGCTCAGGTTGATGCTAGAGAATAACTAGATGTACTGAAACTGGAAACTTAATTAATTTATGAGAACAAACAAATTAGGAAACTAAAATAAAGAAACTAAAGGAGAACATGGTTTAGTATAGACTAGGACTAATACCAGATGTGTGATCAGGGAGGAGCCGGAGCGGAACTGATGCAGGAAATAAGAAATACTGTTCAGCAGCATGTGAAAAATGTAAAAGCATCTCCAGGGCCAAGACCAAGACCGAGGATAGCTTAATGACAAGGACTGAACCTCCCACAAGGTAAAGCATTGAGACAGGAACAAGGTCAAAGACCGGAATGGACAACTGAACTAGAAAATAAGACAAAATGAGGACTAAGAAGAACTAGGAACTATGACAACAAGCAAACTAGAGTAAAGATATCATTTAAGATGTCACACAACACACAAATACAGTGGTGTGTACACTATATATACTGTGTACTTGCTAACAAGATGTTATTGAGACTAACAATAAGGGACAGATGCAAAATCAGGATTATGTTCAAGACAGCGCTAGAGCGGAAGTGAGACAGGAAACAGGGACCGTGGAAAACCAGGAAATAGCAAACAGGAAGTAAAACAGGAGGCCTGTGTGACAAAACCTCAGTCTGCAGAGCAATAGATTGGCATCCTCATTTAAGAAAAGGGGAAAAAAAGGAAAAGAAAAAAAAAGCAACACAAAAATCTTCAAAGATTCATTTAACCAGATTTTAGCTGTATGTAGCAGACTCGCTAATAATCTAACCGTTCTGTGCCAGAGGACAACATGATTCCCTTATTGCACACACGCATAATTCATTCCTTGAATGATCTCACTCTGTTTTCTCACTGAGCCCCATATTGACCTTCATCTATAACAAAGATCACCAAAATGAAATACAGCGACAAATAAGAAATGAGGCACTAGAGAGGAAAAGGAGTTCTCCCTGCTGCATTTCAGAGGAAAACATGTTGACAGAAAATATGTTGTAAAGACAGACTAATGACAGAATGAGCCGAGTATTTACATTCTTTTGTTTTTATAGCCAGGACTCTGCAAGAGAGCACTAATTGTGAGAGCGTTTGCTCATCGTGGCTTGAAGCATAGTGTAGATGGAATATTGGGGAAGCAGTAATAATTCTGCTATCATGGATATTAAAGTGATGAAACATAATTTCTTATTTTCTCTCTATGTAGTATAAAACACAAGAATATGTGAGGTGGTTGGAAGTAGCTAGAGCTGAATGCTGGAAAAGGGCCAAAGACAAAAATTGGGTTTTTCCAAAAATGTTGTTTTTCTGTCCTTAATATACAGTACTTCTACAATCATAGACCTCTCAACTTTAAGAAAACATCAAAATAGTTTACCAAAATAATGTGGAAATGTTTTCTTTTATTGAGGCTACTACCTAACCTTGCCTTAGCATCACTTTTTTTTTTTTTTAACAAACACAGCGTCAGTCTGCCTAAAGGTGTCTAAAACCATGCAAGCCAAGTGTGATTTCCTCATGATTTGATAAAGTTTTTGAATAGTTACAAGCCAAGTCAATTCAGTTTATGATCTGATACTGGCTGACAAAAATGTCCACTATGTTCCTGCACCATCACGTCATCATCAAAACAGAGAAGAGCACTTAAACACTCTGTACAAATGACAACAAATAAAGTTTTGAAATGTTTAAATGTCCTAATAAAAACATTACTAAGAAGCCAACAAAATGAATTAACTGAATAAATCACCGATTATTTCCCCACTGATGTACAGTAAGCCTGAACAGAGATCACCTGAGTGACTTTTACCTCAGGTGATGAGACAGAGAGTGAAGCTGATGATGCTAATAATTAAAGCGATATAAGGGATCAGCATTTCCCATTGTAAACTCCGTAACCAGGATTTAAAACTTGCTGTAACTGTACTTGTGACTGAGATGCATGCAAAAGATAAACAAAGCAGTGTTGTGGTCTCGAGTCATATGACTCGGACTTGACTTGGACTCGAGTCACAGATTTGCTGACCTTCAGCTCGACTTGACATAATCAAAGAAGACTTGCGACCGGACGTTGATTTTTACTTGTGACCTCACTTGGACCTTCATTTCATTTCCAAGGTCCATGTTCAACCAGACAACTTGGACTAGACAACGACAAAGTTGAAAGGCTGCTCATTCATTGATGACGGAGGCACTTTTGCAGAAGCCATGATCCCAAAGATAGTAGCCTTTACCTACAAAGATTATTTTGTTTGAGACAAAAGAACAGTTGCAACATGTAGAACCTGCGATTCAAGAATATCATACGCAGAGGCAATAACTTCAAATTTCACTCGTCATTTGAAGGTGCACAAAGCAAATCCCAAGGCAAAGCCAAATTGAAGTGTGATAGACAGGAACTCTTAGTCAAAATAGTCTACACCTCATCTCATGTGAAATATTCAGCTTTTATAGTCATAGTTATGTGTCTCTCAAATATCCATATATTTCCATTGAGTTGTGTTTGTCTAAAGAGCAATGAACACCAATGTTAATGACTTTTGCATAAACGCACTATAGTAATTATTACTCTGGCCTTAAATGTGGTAAAGAGCACATTAGCACTTGTTTAGGACTCGAAACCTAAAGTTTAAGGACTTGTGACTTGCCTATCTTGACTGGAGACTTATTTGTGACTCAATGACTTGGCCTCACCTTTGAAACAAAGGAAAACATTGTTCAGTTCAGGAAAACTTCCATAGTAAGGACTACGTAGTAGATAATGTCAACATTTGACCAGGCTGCCACACATATCGCGTGATCGAACACAATGTGCAGCTACAGTTGTAAAGTTTACCCTTGAGTTTCTTGACCACAAAACAAACTTTGAAAATTGCATTCGGATTTTAATATTTATCCTATTTTGAGTTACTATAAAAGGATTTCTATTCCACTCCTTGTGTGTGTGTGTGTGTGTGTGTGTGTGTGTGTGTGTGTGTGTGTGTGTGTGTGTGTGTGTGTGTGTGTGTGTGTGTGTGTGTGTCTGAAGCATAGTATACATTCGGATTTAAAAAAAAATCACTGAAATGAACATATTGTTCACACATTTTAACCTTTTAAGCTGGGGTTAGTTTTGAAGAAACATAGAGTCAAGTGACTGGTGAAGTCATTGGTGGGTAAATGGCATTCCTGTCAGTGGCTACGTCAAATGAAACAGCTCTGGCACAACAGTCTGATTTATTTAATACACCTTAGCTAAGTGTCAGCTTTGCTTTCTTGTACCGTAACAAATTTTGGAAATGTGACGAGAACCGTTTGAGGGGGATAATAATAATGCTCATGCCCACAATATGCTCCTATGGAAGGGTAGATTATTTATACAGCAAATTCAACATCATGATGTTTAATGATGTTTATTTGGATTTTAATATTTATCCTGTTTTGAGCTACTACAAAAGGATTTCTATTCAGCTGTTCACCAAGAAGCGTGACACACAGTTAAATGGCATGCCCCAGGGTCCTGACCCGAAATATATCAGGGTTACAGAAATGTTTTACAGCCATACAGGCAAGGCCAAGTAGAAGATTATGCTTTCCGAGGGAGGCCCAAAGAGTAGGGTTTCTGATGGAAACACCCTGTTGCAACACTTCAAGGTCACAGATATCGGCCAACAAGGATGACATCAGTACCCTCAAAATAACAGTGTTTCATTTGTGTTTTACTGACCACAGTATACCTCTAAACTCTTGTTAATGTAATTGTTTAAAAAAAAAATTTATTCACTTCGATGTCATGGAAAAAAGTTTTTAAAAACGAAAGGTTACGCAGTGCATGTTAGTGTTAGGTGGTATAGATGGTATCTGGTATTTTTCAGTTGACAAATTATTTTCACAAATCTGTATGATGTAATTGTTTGTGAGCACGAGCGCAGAACCTGTTAGACTAAATACACACACTCCTGTGGTTACACACATTTTGCGGAGCTTCACTGCTTAGGATCAGTGCCGTACTGAAAACTGGGCTCGTGTAAACAACACGATGTGAGATGGACTGTAGAAGAAACCACAGAGGAAAGTCGGCCACTCTTAGATATGTCCTCGCAACACGCCTCACTACCTCCCAGCCAGCCCTTGTAGCATACGTTATGCATGCGTCAGTGTGTACCTTTCAGTACGCTCGTCTCCATACCTCACTTCAAGTACCTTCCAAGATATCAAAACTGTGAGATCTTCGTTCTTGGCAGAATGTGTAATCCAGCAGGCTGATTCCTCACATTTGACATATTGCACACAGTGTAGCTTTGTTCTGGTCACGTAATCATGCTGAGGCCAAATGTAGCATACATACTCATATAGGAAACAGTGTGTGTGTGTGTGTGTGTGTGTGTATATATATATATATATATATATATATATATATATATATATATATATATATATATATATATATATATATATATATATATATATATATATATATATATATATATATATATATGTTTGTGTCACCTCGCTGGAATACAGCAGGACCTGTTGTTGTAAAGAGTGACATAGGAGGAAACCTTTATAAACCATTACCTCCATGGTGAGTAATTCCGGCAAATAATATTCTGGTGAGAAAAAAATATTATTCAAGTAATTAAGAAATGATTTATGCTCTTCTGCTTGGTGATTTTTGTTTCCCAACTGACCTCATGTTGTTCTGTGCACGTCTGTGACATCACCTTATAAAAGACACCTGCTGGGACCCACATAAACACGGCTCACAAATAAACAGATTATTTCTTAACGTCTATTTACTGCCATGTAACGGTGGACGCAAATCCGTCACGTAGGCTTTATTTGTTCGTCTCGATAGAAACTTAAACTAAAAGCTACAAATCCCCTGCGCAAGAAACTGCCCTAAAGATAGCATTCCAGCTTAAACCCTTAAGCCGTTTACCCGTTCTATACTTCCTGTGCTATCTGCATAAACCAACATGGAAACGATCTAATTCTGCTCTAATCATATACATCATTCTTGCATATACAGCACAGTGGCTTAATTCCCACCTACACCCTGTGTGCACGGAGCTTGCATGTTCTCCCCTGCTTTGGGGGTTTCCTCCGGGTACTCCGGTTTCCTCCCCAGTCCAAGAACATGTGTTGTAGGCTGATTGGCATTTCCAAATTGGCACCCCAACGAGGGTGTCCCTGAGTTCCCTGGGATAGGCTCCAGGCTCCCCGCGACCCTGTGTATGGATAAGCGGTAAGGAAAATGGATGGATGGATATACCAGCTTATATGCAGGGTTGGAAAATAATCGAATAATTGACTATACTTGTGTATTATGTTTTTGAAATCGAAATTTCCAAGAAAAAAACGTACTTCTTGACTTGGTTCCCATACATTTCTTCAAGTGCACCAATGTAGAAAAATAACTATCAATAATCATTCCAATTCATCATCTGGATTGACCTTCTCTTGCTACACAATATAGTTAGCGTTACAGCTATCCATGTGCGTCTGAAGATGGATAATACACCAGACTGCAGTGTGGAACTTGAGGATGAGCGCCCCTGGCCCTACCTCAGTAAATGTTTCAATATGCTGTAGTAAGCAAAGACTCGTATACAATGAGATGGATACTCTGTCGTCATAAAAGGCATGAGGTAAGTTTGTTGACATGTTGAAGTAAGTTTCACTAATTTGCTAACATTGCTAACGCTGGCTATATTTAACTTTAAGTTAACCTGTTTTCTTTGCTAATTCCAGGTTATATTAGCGTCAGTTCGAGTAGCTGAAGTAAATTGTCTAGGCAGAAAGTCAAACTCTAGCTAATGGTAAATATTGGCTATTTACGGGATATTTTACATCTGATTAATTCATTAGCAATATAGCGCTAGTCATGCACAGAGAGACTGAATGATGTTTTCAGGCAGAACTGTGTAGCTGTTTTAAAATGAAAATAATCTTCTAACTGTTTTAAATAAGTATTAACAATTAGTTTTCAGATGAAAACATGACATTAACTTAATTTCATCAGTTAAAAACATTTACGTTTCACTTTTTAATACTTGAAAATACTTAAAAGTAGCTACATTTGACATTTTTGGCTGGATACTTCCACTGTTAACTGATTAAGATTTTGACACATTATCCATACTTTCATTTAAGTATAATTTCTCAGTACTTTTCACAACCCTGGGTATATAGAACTGCCTTTTTTCAAAGCAACATATATCGGGCTGGTTAAACTCTCCGTGTCCTTATCCTGCTTTTGCTATCTTATCATACATTTGCCTCCCTGCTTCAGTCCTGCTGAAAGAACAACAGTCTGGTCTGATTTGACAGACGGCCATATGGGAGTGTTAAAAACTATTTGAAGGCGTCAGCTGAAGAGAATTAACGAGCAACACAAACACAAACAAATCTTTTACGGCCAGAGTTGGTCTTAAGCGAAAATGGGTCCCAGCAGCATCTTTTTACTCTTACTCAACAAAATCTGTCCTTATACAAGAACAACCATATCATATATGCATGAGTGATAAGTTTCTTTCTTTAGTCTATTTTTATTAAAGTTAGCACTGAAGAGTTTGCATGCATATTCAATCCAAATGATAGTGGTTAGAATAAGGGAACGTGTGTACACATCATTAATTCAAGTTAATTCCCCATAAACTGTAATAAATAAAGTGCATAACATTAAAATATGCATTCATACTGTAATGCTTTGATGCATTATACATGTGGATGATTTCAGACTGCATTTGGTTTTATAGTGACAAACAAGACATTTATTTCATCAGAATGTAGGGAAATGGGGAAGGCAACCTACCTAATTGACTAAATTTAGAGTTAGACACAAACCACAAACCACAAACCACAACTAGCGACTCTAATAAGAACAGCACCATTAAGTTGACAGATGTAAAACAACATAGGCTTATACAAAGACGTTATTGATTGGTGGAATCAATAACAAGCTCACAAATATGACCTATCAGTTTGCCCTATCAGTCTTAGTTTGCATGCATACATTATAAGGTTACATTATTTATGGTGTAAAATGTAATAATATGACTTTAGTGTTACAGTCATACCCAGAATTATTGGCACCCTTGGTAAAGATGAGTAAAACTCGTCTTTATGTAGTTTAACAGCACGCTGGGAAAATCTAACCTCTGTGTTTATTTGTGTGAAGTGACACACAGGCCAAATTCCTTTAGTCACTTATCAACATGGGGAAGGTTAGTGAATACACAAATGCAATGAGAAAAAAAGTGTGTTGACTTTCATTAAATCAGGTAAATGCTGTAAAAAACATCTACACATCTGAAACCACCCATATCCACTTACTGCGTGCTAGGGCAATAAGTAAGAAGTTTAAAACAACCGGAGCTGTAATAAATTTGCCTGGAAGAGGATTCAAGTGTATTTTGCCCCCATGCACTTTGCCCATTGCCTGTCGGCAAACTTACAAGAGTATCAAGTTTACTAACAGCCTTAAACAAATCTCGTAAAACTGTTAAGGGCGGAATGACATGATCTAGTTTCCAATCTAGCAATATCTTGCTTCAAACAATAAACAATAGCCAAGCGGCATCCCAAGACTCTTAAACTTGTAGCCAGAAACGTGTACAATAAATATCAGATGTTCCAAGGGTCTTCAACTATCAGTGGACCCAAAGTTCCTAATTTGCTTGTAGCCGGCTATGCCACTTTGACCCTACATGTATAAACCTACAGATGCTTATTTTGAAATTCAAACACAAGTTCCATAGGCATTCATAGGTATCACAGTAGGTAATGCTAGGTAGTGCTAGCTTTACATTAGCTTGCTCGGTTCCCTTATTCACTATACAGTGCAATATTTGTGGTGTAGCCATTTTGTACCGTACAGTTCACTATATTTAGCAGTAGTGTACAGTTTTAACATTTGTTCAGAAAACATATTCATAAATATTGGTTGCCAGTGGAAGTATACCAAGTTATATAGTATGCAGGGTTGGAAAGTACTTGTGTAATTGACTATACACTCGTAAAAATAAACGTTCTTCAATGGTTCTGCAAAGAACCTTCTTCTAGTCAAGAATCAATTTTGTATTGTATAGGGTTCTTGAGTTGAGCAATATGGTTCTTTGGAGATTAAAGAAGTTCTATGTTTCTTTATAGGTTCTTCAGAACATTGTATTGGTTCTTCAGGGTATCATCCCTTAACAGGTTAAAGTGAACCATATAAGGTTCTTTGTGGGACTGGAAAAGGTTCTCCTGGAATCACTGTTCATAAAGAACCTTAACTGGGTTTCTTAAAGCACTAACTAAAGGGTTTTTTTTTTAGAGAACTTATGATAACATTTTCATTGTGGCACTGCTGTGAAAAACCATTTGTGGGTTCTTTAAAGCACCAGTAAGTAGATGGCTCTCTAATGAACATGAGAGTAAACGTTCTTTGTGCAACTTAAAAGGGTTCTACTATGGCATCAGGCTGAAACACCCTTTTTGGTTCTAATTGGAAGCTTTATTTTTAAGACTGTACTGTACTGAAATATTAGTTTGGTGTGCTTATATGTTATTTGAGCATTGTTAAAATTGAGTACTTGTACATTTCCAAGAAAAAAACATACTTTAGATGTATAACGTGTCTGTGTTGATTGATCTAAAGTAAATACTACCATAAACTCAATAAATTTAAAATAGTGAGGTGATGTTTAATTTACTGTTGACTGTGTAGGGGGCCATGGTGACATGGCGTTATATACTGAACCTAACTTTCTGAGTACGAATTCCAATTTGAGGGGGTGTTTTCTTTGTGTTTTCCATGTCCGAGTTCGGAAATTCTGAGTTAATAGCCAAATGCAACATAATGCAACTGTATCCAAGAAAAAACTAGAGTAATGTTAGATAGCTACCACTAGCCAGATGGCATAGCATTAGTTATATTTAATATGTTACATTGATGTATTAAAGTTGTTTTTACCAGCCATATTATACTTCTAGTTGATTGTGGGTTTTTTGTGGGTTTTTGGTGGAGAGATCATTTTTTAAACTTAATTTTTTAAACTTAAAGTCCTATTGGTAAACACTCAAGTCTCAGGTCTCATCAATACCCTTACAGTAATAAAACATATTTTTGGATTTTTTTTTTTTTTTTGGAGTACTTTTTCCACATGCATTATTTTTCATATATATTTATTTCATTTGATATTAATATGTGAAAATACATAAGAAGAGAGACTGTCAGGGGACAAATGATTAAGCACAAGAATGCTGATTTATCTTTAAACATTTTTTTATACACATTGACCTTTTATTGCATTGGAATAATAATAATTAACAATACCTGTTTAAAATAGGTATGCCCATGCATGATCTATAAAAAGATTTCAGAGGTTTTCCATAAATAGTATACCTAATGGTTGTTCAGTTCAGTGTCCTGCAGAGAAAACTGTTTTTCCATAGTGATTTAGAAAACACAAGATGGCACAGATAGAAAAATAAATAAATCTACACATGCCTCACCTGTCGCACTACATTGTATTTCTGAGTAATGGTACAGCCATATTCATAGCGTAATAACAGGCTTTCATATACACTTAATTCTGCAGTAGACATATGCGATTTACATATGATTTCATCATGCACAAATGCCTACAAATAATGTCATTTATCCATTACTGATTGGTTGTATATGACACTCATAAAGAATATGGATTTGAAATGGCTGGAGAAATAACCATGTTATAACTACATCGCTGCACTGCCTTAAATGGGAATAGCTTAGCAACAGACCATGTTTTCTGTGCGTTTCTGATTAATACCAGATTGTGCTGCTTTGGCCTTTGTCCAATTCCCATTCAGGGATTACTTATTCTTGCCATGTTGAGCAGACGTTAGAGTACGGTATGACCTGTTACTTTATTTTAGACACGTCTCTCCGTTTTTACGAAGACCAAATCCCCCTTGACTTTACGCCAGTTACAAATGCATGCCAGAAAGTTTAAGCGAGACCTGGAACATTTACAGACAAAAGAGCTTTGCTTAGATACAATTTTGTCCTGTGGTTAAACTTAAGACTAAACACTATTAACAAATTGCCCAGTTCAATTTAAATCAAAATCTGTCTCTCAAATTACAACCATTGTTCGTACATACATCACAGTTACCAGTCTAATTAATGTTCAGGAACAAATGCCTTTCTACATACACATGCAAAGTTGGCTTTCTCTGTAATCTACCTTTTATACTAGGGGAGAACGGGGTAAAATGGGGGCTTTTTGGCTTAAAATTTTTCAGCTACAGGGCAAAAGCATGGCCTGGTTTTTGAACAGGAATCTGAATCTACAGTGGGCACAGGCTCACCCAAACTGGTCAGGAGAAGATTGGAAAAGGTTGGTATTATTAGGGGTGTAAAAAATACATCGTGATGTATTGGGGACGATAGGACGATGTGCATTGTGAAAATGTGCGAGTCACATTGTGTATATCAGCGTTCTATTAATTGTTTCAGTCAATCATTTTCCCCAGGTCAGACACTGTTTATTCAGTCAAAATCTTTGGACAATTTCTAAATGTATTTATTTATTTTTAAGATATGGTGAACCAGGAAAAGGTTCTCCTGGAATCACTGTTCATAAAGAACCTTAACTGGGTTTCTTAAAGCACTAACTAAAGGGTTTTTTTTTTTTAGAGAACTTATGATAACATGGTTCATTGTGGCACTGCTGTGAAAAACCATTTGTGGGTTCTTTAAAGCACCAGTAAGTAGATGGCTCTCTAATGAACATGAGAGTAAACGTTCTTTGTGCAACTTAAAAGGGTTCCACTATGGCATCAGGCTGAAACACCCTTTTTGGTTCTAATTGGAAGCTTTATTTTTAAGAGTGTACTGTACTGAAATATTAGTTTGGTGTGCTTATGTTATTTGAGCATTGTTAAAATTGAGTACTTGTACATTTCCAAGAAAAAAACATACTTTAGATGTATAACGTGTCTGTGTTGATTGATCTAAAGTAAATACTACCATACTACCATACTACCATTATAGTACTACCATACTACCATTAATTAGACTGGTAACTGTGATGTATGTACGAACAGTGGTTGTAATTTGAGAGACAGATTTTGATTTAAATTGAACTGGGCAATTTGTTAATAGTGTTTAGTCTTAAGTTTAACCACAGGACAAAATTGTATCTAAGCAAAGCTCTTTTGTCTGTAAATGTTCCAGGTCTCGCTTAAACTTTCTGGCATGCATTTGTAACTGGCGTAAAGTCATTTTATTTGCAATGTTAAACCTCTGTAGCTATTTTTCATTTATTTAGTTTTATACAGACAAAAATGCACATTGTTTTGCACATTTTCAGTCATAATTTTTCTTCTTGTAAAATTTTGTTCAAAATATTCTAAGAATCAAATTGAATAGAATCATGGAGCCAGTATAGTGAATTGAATCGAATCGAAGTGTAGTGTATCATTACCCCCTTAGTTTGTTTGTGTATCTAATAAAACTGACAGTGATTTTTGTACCTTTTCAAAGAATATAAAAGTAAAATCGATTTTAAAGGATGCAAGCTAAAACAACCAAAAACAATCTGCATGTCAGAGCATACAGGGCAGATAGTGATTACAGGGTGGACAAAACGTCAACTTGCTTATAGCATTGTTTTAATCATGAAACTATTCATCGGTTCACATAACCACTGTATTATAAATACAAACTGTAACAATAACTAAAAACAGGTTGATGTACCAAAAGTGCCTACACTATTGTATTTTTATGTGAAGGAGGAAAAAAAACTGCTATAATTATAAAAAACTAAACAAAACAGGAATCTAGAATATAAATAACACTTACAAATGTTTAACAATCATCAGATATCACAAACTTAATCTGTGAGCTCTTCTACGTCTTTCTGAGCTCTTCAATATTCTTATTTTGTCTTAAGCGGGAATCATCTTTTTTTAGAGACTGTGGCTCTTCCATGCGGCTTATGATCTCATGTGATCGTTAGTACTGGACTAGATGTATCAGTTATACCAGTTATATGGTTTGCTGTTTATACAGGATGTGCTGAATATGTACAAATAGCAACAATTAGTAATAAACTTACATAATGGAATGAGCAAAGCGGTACAGTTCTTACATTCGCTACACAGATGTCCACCCTGTTAGAGACTCTGAGCTAACAGGGTGGAGGACCAGTGGGCCCCTTTGAAAATCATGCGATGGGGCCATTTCAGGCATGGAGCCAGAAAAAAATTGTCAGGGGCTTTTGGGAGGCAGGGTGGGGGACTTATTTTCAGCAAATCTCATGTCACATAGCTGAAGTATGAATGATAGCCTAAGCCTAAATCATCTAGACTAATGGTATATGTAATCACATTAATCACATTAATTTAACTGTTTTCCTCCATTTCCAAGCATGGATCAAGGTACAATTCAATTCAGTTGTTTGTATATAGTTATAAATTATATAGTTATATAGTTTATTTAACAATAAACATTGTTACAAAGCAGCTTTACAGAGAACCAGATGTAGATTTAGATCCCTAATTAGTAAGCCAGCGGCGATAGTGTCAAGGAGAAACTCCCTGAGTGGACATGAGGAAGGGAACCTGTGCTCTTCTGGGTGACACCAGATACTGGGATTATAAATCATTACTCTTCTGCAATTGTATACTATAAAGTCAGTCAATGCTGAAAGCATGTTCAGCATGAGCTTAATAGTCTTTATGATTACAGCAGCAGTTCTTAGATCCAAGTCTACAGTATCCATGTGAGATTATCTACATTGGGTTAAGGCAGACATCCAGGAGATGATCCAGGACCAAAGAGGTGAAGCTTCAGTGATGATTGGCTCCTGGATGATGGCCTGGCTGTGATTAGGCTATGATTATGGTTATTATGAATAAATGTTGTTGTAGATTTAAACGTGTCAGTAGCAGTAAAACATTGGCCCGGACTGGCAGATCTTATCTTCTGTTATTGAAAAGATCATCTGGGTCCTCATACATCAACTACTGCATCCGCAAAGCCACCAGTATTGCAGACGACCCCTCTCACCCCTCACATGGACTCTTCACCCTCCTGCCATCTGGCACATCCGTTCCACCACCGGCAGACTCTGCAACAGTTTCTTCCCTTAGAGAGTCAACTCAACACCCTGCTGCCTCCCAACGCTCACCTGGGCTAGTAAAACACCTAACACAGTATCACTCAGTACCATTGCACACCATAAGCTGCATCAGTCACTTTTATATTATGGAACTCGTTTTTGCTGCCAATATTGCTGCTATACTTATTGCTGCTACATTACACAATAGTTTACAGTTTACAGCCCATGTTCTGTGTATTTAATGTTCTGCGTATTTATTGTCCTGTGTATTTATTGTCCTGTTCTGTGTATTTATTGGCTTACACTCATCTCACGCTATTGTGTACTTGCACTTTATATAGTCCTGCATACTGTTCTGTGTTGCACCATGGTCCTGAAGAAATGACATTTCGTTCTAATGTATACAAGCTATACAGAGGAATGACAATAAAAACTCACTTGACTTGACTTGACTTAACTTATCTATTCTTTACACAGTTCTGAAAATAAAAAAGAAGCTAATATAATTTAGAAAAGCATTTGACATTGTCAGGACTATCTTGCTGGTCCTGACAGGGTAGGTTCCCCCTATTTCTGGTTTTCATAGAAAGTCAGGACATTTTGGTCCAGACAATTCACAAAAACAAATACACACACACACACACACACACACACACACACACACACACACACACACACACACTGAAATTCTGAACAATAATGTTTCCTTAGTTTGGTAATAATAATTAATGAGACCATTGACAAAAACATGGTCATTTTCACATTTGAATACAAACATAAACATGCAATTAAGCCAAAATGTATTACTCGATTAACTTTCGATGTTATTTTCCCAACAAAACATGAAGTCACTCGTGTTGTTTTGAAGATTCTATACAAAATATATCTTCAAGAGACAGCAGTAATTGTATATAGCATGGTAGACAGAATGAGAAAAACATTTGCCAACACTGTTCAAATAAATGTATTAATGGATGCTGTGAATCATCCATAAGACAAGTTCATTCCTGTTATCACTTACATTATACGAGATATAAGCAATCTTTCCCTCACTAGCCATTTCTTTACTGTCTTGAAGTTAATAAGACAAAAAATGCAGTTTGTCATGTTACAGAGAAACCAGAAAGTGCAAACTCTTCTGCCTTGAAGACTCTCCAGTGGAGGAAAACGTACACTGTTACAAAGTGCTGACACCCGAAAATGTCCTTTGAATGACACCCGACACTCCTTCCATAAATGTTAAATACATACCTCCTTACAAAAAACTTCACCATATTAATGAATATACATTTTTCTTAATAACACATTTTTAAATCCCTTTATTACTAGATCACATGGAGCGTCCACCATACATGTCTCTGTAAGTAAGCTGTTACTATAGAAACCTGTTTGAATTAGGGCCTGAACTATTGTCAGAGCTGCTGTTATAGAAAATTAATCAACACCCTCTGACCAATCAGATTTGAGAATTCTATACATTATACATTGCTGTGGTATAATGACAAAGTATATTTGTCTAAGAAACTGAATTAACAACTCAAGGAACATGGGGACATTTCTGAGGCAAATTGGATTCTTAACTGTTTTAGGCAATACTTGTCCAACGTTTTACAATATAATAAGATAGATTTACTGGGGACGTGGAGGAGACCGTATTTAAGGAGTGATTTATGTTTATCATTTTATATTTATTCGTTTTTTTTTTTAAGGCATGAAACCGTTATCATTTCATGTTGTTAACGATTGGCCCCTCCTCTAAGTGGTCGCCTGTAGCACGTCATTGACACGTCATTAGAGTGCGCCGTTTACCTTGACATTCACGGTGTAGTATCCATGCGGAATGTTTTGAAGTTTACTATAGTTATTTACATCACTGTGGTAAGCCTGCACGGTTTTCGATAATTATTAAAGCATTAATATAATGTTTCTGGAATTGCAAGGTTTTTTTTTCTAGTTGTCAAATGTTTTAAAGAGTGACGTAAACAGATAGCATCATGTTAGCTCCGGGTTAAGGTTATTTCTGCACATTGCGTTTCACGCTGCTGGCTTTTTAACACTAATGTAATCTGATCAACACAAATTCCTGACTTTCAGGGTACAGGAAGTGAAGATGTCCGTAAAACAAGCCTCGATACATGCGAAATGGATTATCGGGCGAGTCATTGGGACCAAGATGAGGAAGACAGCAAAAGTCCGTGTTACTAGACTGGTCCTGGACCCATATTTACAAAAGGTACCAAACATCTGTATTCATTTAGAATGTGGTGAGAAATAAGGTTGAGCCTTTGATAGATGATAGAAATAACCCGAAATGTTTTTTTTATGAAGAAACGGGTGAAACTCGCTCCAGTGGACTACAGTCAGCTCCAGAATTATTGGCACCTTTGGAAAATACTGGGTAAAAAATAAATGATGGTAAATGTCTGGGTGTAGTTTAATTTCACTGAAACATGAGAGAAGTCTAACTTTCAATTGAAGTAAATTTATTCTAAGGAAAAAAAAATCTACAAATTCTACATCACATTATTGCCACTCGTGGAAAGTCTTATGAACAAAATGTATCTGAAGCATGTATTATTATTTTTTTAATTCACCTGAGTGTTTAAGTCTTAAACGGTCGTCAATCCATGACAGGATTCTGTTTCACTGGGATGTAAAATATGAGTTGCTTTAGAAGCCTATTTCACTTAACATGGAGAAGATGGCTACACGCCTGAAAATCTTCAAATCTACAATTAGACGCCACCTTCACGCCAAGAAACTGTTTGGATTGAGTGGCAAGAGAAAGGCTTTTCTTTCTCCACCACAAATGTACACCTTGTTCCAAATTATCATGCAAGTGACATATCAGTAGGATTTCAGTAAAATAAACATTTAGGTTTTAGTTTTTCAAAGAAAGTGTTTGCTTGTTTTATTTCTCATATCTTTTTAGATAACTGGTATCAATCTCAGACACGTTTGCTAATTAGTTTGCCAGGTGACCTTAGTTAAGGGGAAACCTACTTAAAGAGGTTGTTCCACATTATTAAGCAAGTCACAGTTCTCGTGCAATATGGGGAGGAAGACCGATCTTTCTGGAGATGAAAAGCGTGAAATAGTGCAGTGAAAACAACTGATATTTCGCGAAAACTGAATAGAGATCATCGAAATATCAAAAGATTTGTGAGTGATTCAGAGAACAGAGGAATTCGGTCAGATAAAGGCTTATTAAGGAACGTTTCTGTCAGACAAATTAATGGTATTAAAAGGGCAGCTATAAAAAAAAAATGTTTAAAAAGCCAATGTTGAGCAGCAAACAGGTATTTGAAGCTGCTGGTGGCTCTGGAGTCCCAAGAACCTCTCGATGAAGAATCCTCCAGAGGCTGGCAGTTGTGCGTAACGCTGCATTTCGGCCACCCCTAACCCAAAGCTCACAAAGAGAAACGTTTTCACTGCGCTCGGAAATACATGAAGACTAATTGTCAAACAGTTTTATTCACCGACGAATGCCGTGCTACACTGGATGGTCCAGATGGATGGAGTTCTGGATGGTTGGTGAATGGCCACCCTGTTCCAACAAGACTGCGACGTCAGCCAGGAGGTGGTGGAGTGATGATTTGGGCTTGAATATTGGGAAGTGAGATGGTAGGTCCCTTTAGAGTCCCTGAGGGTGTCAAAATGACTTCTGCAAGATGTGTGGAGTTCCTAACCGACCATTTTCTGCCATGGTATAAAAAGAAGAATTGTGCTTTCCGAAATAAAATTTTCATGCAGGACAACGCACCATCCCATGCTGCAAAAAACACAATTGACTCCTTGGTTGCTATGGGCATAAAAGAGGGGGGGGAAATCATGGTTTGGCTACCATCATCCCCTGACCTCAATCCAATTGAGCACCTGTGGAGCATCCTTAAAAGGAAGATCTATGAGGGTGGGTGGCAGTATACCTCGAAACAGCAGCTCTGGGAGGCAATACTGGCATCCTCAAATGAAATTCAGGCAGAAACTATAAATGGACTTACAAGTTCAATGGATGAGAGAGTTGTTAAAGTCATCTCAAAGAAGAGCTCATATATTAATATGTAACTTGAACTGTAAATAGTTTTTTTTTTTTTTTGTTTTAAATTGTGTTTATTTTTTGAAAAACGATCTGTCCATGCAGCACATATGACCGATTTCTGTTCTGAGTTCATTATAACCCACTAAATGTTTTCAAACGGCGTTCTGCATAATTATTTGGAACAACGAATTTTGTGTTCTTTTCAAAATATCGATAAAGCTGTTGTCGTCATCATCAGATATTTCACTTGTCATAACATTCACATTGTAATATAATTGTTGGATGGGGATGGGGGGAAAAAATCCTTAACCATACTGAGTGTTTAGGGAAAAACAAACAAAATTGGCATGTGCATAATAATTTGGAACATGGTGTGAACATGTTTGCTAGATGCTACTGGAACTGGGTTCTGTGGTCATACAAGAGCCTTTTGGCAACAAACACTCAAGGTGGGTTTGGGTGTAAAAAGACGGATGGTTATAAAGAAAAGAACCCAATCCCCACTGTTAAGTCTGGTGGAGGGTCGGTGACGTTGTAGACCTGTTTTTCCTCCAAAGGCCTTCTGAACCTTGTAAGTCTACATTTCATCATGGACTCCATGAAGTGCCATGACTGCTGCTGCCAAGAAGCTATAATTGAGTCCTGTTGGATCTTCAAGCACTACAATGATCCAAAATATACATTTAAATCCACACAAAAATGGTTCAGTGACAACAGAATGAAGGTTTTTGGTATGGCCATCTCAGTCCCTTGACGTAAACCTGAGGACAGTCCACAAGAGAGGACCGAGGAGCTCGGTTTTTGTATTGAGGAGTGATTTCGGATTCCTTATAAAGCGTTACAAAAGTCTCTCTTCATATTTTCAGTGTGAGATTACGTTAATTAACCACAAAGACGTTTTTACACATCTTTACCAAGGGTGCCAATAATTCTGGAGCTGACCATGCAGCTAAAAAATCCAACCAATTCTTTGATTACTCTCACCACCAAAACTATATCAAAGAGTCTGCAATAAATATTGCAGTCTTGGTATTCATAACATCTTCATGACTTTTCTCCTTCTCCACTGACAGTTTTACAACAAAAGGAAGACGTACTTCGCCCATGACGCCTTGGCGCAGTGCACGGTTGGGGACATTGTTTTGTTAAAGGCTTTACCAGAGAGGCGAACCAAACATGTCAGGCATGAACTGGCGGAGATCGTGTTTAAAGTCGGGGCAGTGGTTGATCCCCTGACAGGCAAGAAGGTTGCAGGTCCGCAGTATCTGGAGCCTCTCACCGTGTCCACAGAAAACCCAGAGGCGACTTTAACGGAAAAGTTACAACAGCTGAACATTTCTGCAGCTCCTTCATCCCCCAGTTCTGCCTCTTAATGTTGTATTTTTTTATATTAATGTATGAATATAAATGTGTGTACTTGTTGATTTGTCATGCAGATTAAAAAAAAAATGAGTAGGTTATGTATGTGTGGTAATGTGGGCTAGTATTTTGAGTTGGTGTTTAATGTATATGATGCACTTACCAGATAACAGTGGGAAGCTTCCAAAGTAACATTCATCTGTTTTTTTTTTTTTTTTTTGTATGACTAAATAACAGCACTGGATTGATGTAAAAATATTGCACACAGATAATCATGAACATCATCTCTTTCTCAGGTGTTTATTTTAAAGATAAGCAATTCTGTAAAAAAAAAAAAAAAAAACCTTATATTTTATAGGCTTGTGTGATATATACAGCTACATATGACACGGCCAAGGTATGTAGCGACTGTTTTTATTATATTACAGACCTGCCAGCCTTTCCACATTTTTCATAGGAGTTCCACGATTTAACATCAGAGTACGCTAGTACGAATTATCACTCAGAAATAAGCCAAAAGAGCATTTTTCATCTAAAATGATTTGTGCAGGTGTATTAAATTCTCCGATATTAACTGACACCACCCGAAAGCCAGCCCACTTCCCAACATCTCACATGCTTTCGACTGGACTCGTCGGGCATCCTTGTTTTCCGTCACGATAAACGGAGAATGTTAATTAATATGAAATAAAATCTATCAATGTATGTTTGACGTAGCTAATATTACACTTGTATATAATTAACATCAGTTAGCTATATTCATTAGAGATGCTGCCAGGAAAAAAAATTGGTCAAAAACAGAAGATTTTGACTTAAAAAGATAGTAATCTTAATGGTGGTGATAATTAGAATGCGATTAAACACAAGTTTTTATGCATTTAAACATGTCGGCCATTTGGATGTTAGACAACTGATTTGTATGAGGGTCGTACAGATTTTCGTTTTTACTGCACATTACTGCAGAATCACCTAAAAATCCACCTTTCAGCTGAGTCCTTGCAATTGCCACTGTCAGCAAGCAGTTCCCGACTCCACAGTGATATTATTACACCCTCCATTACTCTCCCTAAACCTGAAATGGTGGAAATGCTCGTTTTCCTGTCCTTTTATATACAGGGTGTCCCGAAAGTCTCCATACACAGGGGAAATGAACACTTTTTAGCAAAATGTCTTTCAAAATTTTTCTTACTTATATTACATATAAATTAGATTTATATTATATATATATACATGTTTTTTCAGATAGCCTTTAAGAACGCCTTTAAGAAATGAAGAACGTATTGAAATCATTCCCGTGGCTGGATCGGGACGCTGTCGCAAGGTTACGATGGACAGGAAACACGGCGAGCACATCGCACACGACACTGTCGCCAAAATTATTAACAAATTCAAAAAGACTGGAAGTGTTGCGGACCGACCGAGAAGCGGACGTCCACCAACGTCCTCTGACGAAGGCACAACCGACGTTGTGCTGCTGTACATAGTCCCCTATGTACTGTATGAAGGCTTTTGGGACACCCTGTACAGTTTTTTTTTTTTTAAATAGTAAATCACGAGCAAAGTCTAGTATGTTATAGAACAAAAATGAGCCCCTTCTAGCTTTTTAAAAGGTGTTCTATTTATAATCTTTTTTTTAAAGAGAGACTCTGTTGTAGAGCTGTACAGTACTGTAGAGCCATTATGAGTTCCTCCAGACCGATAAATTTAAAAAATGCTGTAAGGTGCTAGACAGAAACCTTTTTTTCCCCCTTAAAAGTGTGTATCATAAACTTAAAGTGCCATTAGTATGAAATCAGATAAAAAGCACAGTGGCTTCATTTTTTTCTGAGAATGAGATCACATGACATGATACCACATGCAGAACCTACTTTTGTTCTTTTATTCGAGATATACCCGAGATAGCGTCTTTGAACCAACACCGTAGCGGAACAGACCCTCAACATGAGGAATGTTCCACATCTTATCCTTAGACCACAATACTCATCAATTACTTGAGCGCTTAAATAAGAGGTTACATGACGTATTTCTTTCAAATCTACAATTCTTGTATTTATTACAACTCTTAACACATTAAGGCCAAAACAATACTGATACGTTCTTTATCAATGTGATTATAATTGTTTGCAAAATGTCAAAAAAAGAGTTGGTTTTTTTTCAGGGTTAACAGCTGATGCGGCATAAAGCTTCTAAATGGTCAGATTTATGAACAAGACAAAAATATATGCTGTTAAGAATAATCACATGGAACAGCATTAACATTTTCGAAAAATTAGAAAATCCCCAATAATCTTTTATTGGTAAAATTAAACAATAAAAGTCCATTTTGCATTTCGTGTTACTCCATACAGTACATCAAAAGTATGTACTGCATATACAACCTGTCGTACGTGGTAATGTTCCTTCTTACTGTGTAAAGAGAGTTGCCGAGTGGTTATCAGTGACTCGAGTCTGCCGTCATTTGAATGTGAGACACCTCTAGTACTGGCATTAACAGCTGGAACGCATCCTGGATATATGAAGCACTGTTGGAGGCCTAGGAATAAGAAGTAGAAGAAAATTGTAACGGTTTAATTAAATGAATGCACATTCAAGCAATAAAAATAAACGCTTTCGTAATATGTTTATAGGTGAACGTTTGAGGCGAGTATCTTGGTTTAGGTTTGCTAACCCATCTGGTGTTTGTGTAGCTGGAAAAACCCCTAACCCTAAGATTTTCTACGACACATCCACTCACTTGGCACTTTAATAGGAACACGTACACCTGCTCATTCGTGCAATTATCTAACCGCGTGAATTAGCAAGGGTACACGTGTTCCTAATAAAGTGGACGGTGAATGTATTTCCGTCAACAACTGACACGTTTTCTTGAACTGAAATGTGTTTCCCTTTTGCATGTATCTCAAACAAAAATAAAGTTCGATCATTTTAAATTTCCAAAAGGAAACGTATAATGTATGTCCCAATTGATGTATAATCCCAATTGAGCAAAATTCATTAGTTTATCTGTAGTTGGTCTGCTAAAATGATTTATTTTGTGGTCTAGCCCACTACGTGTAATGTGGCCCGCTATCTAAAATGAGTTTAATTCCCATTAGTGAAATGTAATATGATGAAACAAACCTCCAGGAAAACTCCAGTGATTAATGGATTCAGTACCTCTCCTTTTTCATTTGACTGTGAAGGAAAGAACAAAGGATTTCCTTGGTTACAATTAGTGATGAATCGAAATGAAGATTTCTAAGAACATAGGTGCACTATCTGTTAACTTTACAAATGAATTTATGAACATTTATGAACACAGACTAGAGGAAGGGACTGTGCTCTCTTACTCCAATCGTTGCTAAACAAGCTGTGAATTTTTTCGACAGCATTGATATCTCCTTGCAGAGAACAATTGTGATTCTGGAAAAAAAATAAAACACCAGGCATGTTGTTATTTTAATAACATTTTTTATAAATACCCACTCACCGTCCTACGTGTTAGGAGAAAAAGGACTTACTGTGCCAGGACTTTGGCTTGTTCCAGAGCAGTGACCCCCTCAGTGCTGGAGTGAAGAAGCATTTCTGCCACCTTGTGGAACTGCTCAATGGATCTGGCTGTGAGCTCTGCCAAGCTCGTGATAGCAGAGAAGTGCGCATCCTACAGGGTGGGAGACAAACAGCACAGCCACACCATCGGAAAATAGAAAAAAAAAAAAAACAGTTCACACTGCACATTTTTAAGAAATTAAAATAATAGAGATAAGTCACACCTCAACTGTGCACTTGGTCACTGTGGCCTCCTGCTCGCTGCCCTCTTCTGGCTGCTGCTGCTTTGCTTCAGTTGGGATCTTCATGTCCGTGATACGGTCAAATGCATTCTTCCTAGCCTGAATGATTAAAATAAATTATTTTTTCCCCCCTGAAATATTCAAACTAATCATAATCTTGATCATTCATACCTTATTAAAAAAAATCTTACCTTGCCAAGCCTCTCTGCTGTTGTGGATATGTGAAGCTTTTTAAGAGCATCGGTCAGTTCCTTAACAAAATTTTCCCCATCGTCGACTGAGAGAAAAATATCGCAATATTTCTTTTAACTTCATTTACAAAATAAAAAAAAATAGAGCGTTGACTGAATCATTTAGTATAAATTAAGGGTGTAATACAAAGTCACTATCTGTATCTGTACCCACAGCTTTTTAGTGCTACAAATATTTGTACTGTATATTGGATCTGGATCTGGATTTAAACCTGAAGTGGCTGTAAACCGGAATCAAGTATGAACTCTACAAAACTGTCAAAAAATAATAATAATAAAATAAAAAATAAAAAACCCACAGATCTGTCAGTATGGTGTGTGAATTCTGGCTCTGACAGTTCCTCATTCTCAGCTACATCACTCCATTTCATAATAGAGATGTTTTTAAATAATATTTTGGTGTCTGCCTACCTACGATATTTTCGAATGAATTTAGTCGGGCCTATTTTCCAAATTATGAACCGATGAATAAACTAACTAGTAGCCTAAACTACCATGTTGACCCAGACTAGGCAGTTACTGAGGAAGAATGAATGAAAGAATAAATGAATGAAGGCTGTAAATACATCAAACAGTGACTAACATTCACCTCTCACTCACATGACTTTGTTGCTGTGTTCTACGACATCCCAGTCCCAATGCATATCTTTTGTCTCAACCAGATTTCTTGCAAGCTTTCCAAAAAAAAAAAAAAAAAAAAAAAAAAAAAAAAAAGAATCTCCTAATCCTATCTATATTTGTATATGTTTAGAACGCATTCTGGTTACATCCCTAGTACAGAACAATTAACAGTTTTGTCGTCTGCAATGTAGTCAGTGAATCGATTTGTTTACCTTTTGGGTCGTCTACCTCCTCATCATCAAACTCCATCAGCGAGAAGGACTCCTTGATCTGCTCCAGATCATCTCTCAGAGCGGTCAGCTCCCCGCCCGATAACGTGGTCAGCACTGATTTCACCTGCACACATCAACAACACATCTCAAAAACCAACAAAACCTGATAAAACGTACAGACTGACACTGGAGAGTGTTTTCCTTTAAAAAGACACTAAACCAGAAATTCTATTTATTTGTATTTGTATAGCATTTTCAACCACAGACATGATCTCAAAGCAGATTTACAGAAATCCATGTGTAGACCCCTGTCGAGAAATACAAAGGCTTGAGATGGAGCACTGGTTGACACCGGATAGGATTTTTATTGAATTGGATATCTATATCGATCTCTTAATGAACTATAATGCAATCTTGTTATTAAACTATGCGCTATTGCTAGGCTAGCTACTTAAACAATAGGTTGTATATTATTTTTTTTTATAACTGGTATAAGCAAGAAGTTGTTTTGAGGTTCATTCATTCAGTCATGGTCACTGTGGATCCAGAGAACTGGGCATGACGTGGGAATACACCATGGATGGGTTGCTACACTTTCACACCTAGGGCAGCCAATCTACTACTGACTACTGTGATGTTTACGGACAGTGGGAGGAAACCGGAGAACCCAGAGGAAACCCACGAGAAGGGAAGAACAGGGATGACATTGTTTTTAGCCGCTAAACATTATATACAGTTGTGTAAACTTTTGAACAGGTTGATCGGTGTAAATATCTACATGTTTCATGATTGTTTTTTTTGTTTTTTTTTATTTATTATTCTGAACCGATTTTAATGCATTAAACGATTCGAATCAATTCAATACACTACAGTGACTCGATACATGATTCAAGCTTCTTCGGGAAATATGTGTTAATAGTGTTTTAAAAGACATTCTCTAATATTTCTCAGGTATACTGCTGAGAAATATATCAGTGTCTGCATCAAGGGTTAGATTATTAGAACGTTGTTTCGATGTTCTCGATTTCATTTCTTTTCAACGATTTCATTTGTTTTAAGATCGATGCATCGGAAGCTTCTGAAATCGATGAGCCAAGAAAGCAAACTGTAACACCTTTAAAGAAAACGGATGGAGCTGGTTACCGGCGTTATGAAGAGCAGACGATTTCCCATTATGTACAGGTTCCATTTTAATGCGAAACGTTTTGTAATGATTTGTCACTACCTTCGCTTCACTCTCTCTGGACAGGATCTCCAGAGCTTCTAGGTGTGACAGGCCCTGGAACTCATCAAACAACATCCCATAATGAGCCTTCTTCTCTGTTTCTGAGGTGATGTTCTCAGCGGTCTGCTGCTCCTCTCGTTCCTTTGCCTCCCTTAAAACCTTGACAGGGAAGCAGGAATCACAGTTAAGTAATCTTTACACAATATCAAGGAGTCACGATTATGAAACCTTCTCAACAGTGCCAGTCTACAGGATTACTTCTGTTCGCTGTTTAATGACGTGCACCGTCTCCATAGGCACCGTAACACACCTGTGACAAGGTGGATGTTCTGTTCATCAGGCCTTTGGTTTTTTTGAAGCCAGGGTCTCCTTCTGCTATCACATCCATTGTCTTCTTACCAATGAATTCCAAAGCATCCAGTCCACCACTTATTACCGTTTTACTCTGGCCGACAAAGAAAGG
Source organism: Cranoglanis bouderius (assembly GCA_023630585.1). Taxonomy (NCBI): domain Eukaryota; kingdom Metazoa; phylum Chordata; class Actinopteri; order Siluriformes; family Cranoglanididae; genus Cranoglanis; species Cranoglanis bouderius. Next base: position 25,779,566 of record CM042541.1, read on the forward strand.
GGCAGACAAAAAGACCAGGACTTACTTTACTAAGTACGGAAAGAAAATGGAAAATAGAACAATATCATAATGATCAGCCCAGACATCAAATATTTTTACGCTCACGTACGTACGAATACTTAGAATTGAATAAACTCTTACTGTACTCTGTACCACACTGGACAGAGAGGACAACATTCCCATACTGCTGGAGGACAGCATTCCCATAGCACTTCCCAACACGTTACCATCTCCTTCTCCTGTGTTTCCTTCACTGGAGCTGGAAGGAGCTGAGGTGAGACAAGATTCCCCAACAGGTTATATCAACACAATATCTTAAAAGAATACTTCAGAGGTTTAGCATAATATCTAGCTACTGCATTTTAACGTGTGTGATTACTACGAGGGCTGGGCGGTAGGACGATATAATATCGAAACCTTGAGCAGTTATGTCGGAGTATGCTTTTTCTGAGATATCGTAGACATTGAAGATCTCGCCTTCGTGGAATATAAAAACAATTGTATTTTTGTGGACATTATATAAAACATCGGACAGTTTTTTTTTTAATGCAACACTACTGTTTTGCTGGCAGTCTGTGAGCATATCTACAGTTGTGCTCATAAATTTACATACCCCTTGCAGAATCTGTCTCTGTCTCTGTATAAAAAAATAATACTGTCAATACTGTCACTCTTCAATTTCCACATGTTGCGCTTTATATATAATGAATAAGACACTGCCTTTAGACTTCTATTATAAGTGAGTTTTAAAGTGTCCTTTATTTCTTCAGTTGGGGAAAGGTGTAAAAAAATATTTCTGAAAAATATCAATAAATCCGTAATGCGCTAACAGGATACAATACCCTCTGCTTCCTCTTCCTTTTCCATTTGGGCAGAGAGCTCCGTGGGACTGGGGATTCCCAAAGACGTCTCTGCCTTCTCGATGACCTGAGACAGTCCTTGGCCTTAAATCAGAGAACAAACAATCTATCATATCATTCTTGTTCATCAATGAGCTAATTCCATGTTTTGTAAACAAAATATTTGATTTTTAAAAACTTTTTATTATTAGGTGTGAGTTTTTGTTCTTAGTTTGAATGATAACAGCACGAACGCGAGTAATTATGATGGAACTCACCTACGGTGGCAACAGTGGCTGTGGCCGTAGAAAGAAGAGACTTCCCCCAGCTTCCCCAGCTCCCCCAACCACCTTGGGTTACAGTTGTCTGTGTAGAAGCCTGAACAGAGATAAAAAATAATAATAATAATAATAATAATAATAATAATAATAATAACAATAATAAATAAACAAAACAAAAAAACCCACACAACTGTAACAAGCAGGTGTGTTTGAATGTTTGTTGTTAATACATCAGTGTACAGAGGTTTACTAACAGGGCTGGACGATAAGATGATATAACATCAATATCATGATATCTTGGATATCTTTCCAAAATTTGTTTTCTTTAATGAATTTCAGTAAAAACTGTCTAGAAGTGGAAAATTCAGTGTTAAAATGTTTTCCTTTATTTTTTAAAAAAATTGCAAAGTATATTTACAGATTTAAATTTTTTTCTCCTTTTCAGTGTTAAATATTTATTTATTTATCTATTTATCCATATATCAATGTATTTATTTATTTATTATAAAATAAATATTTTCTTTTTCATATAAAAGATATAAAATCTTGTTATGCAGGCATTAAATAAAGGATCATAAAGGATTTTTTAAATGCAACATTACTGTACTACTGGCAGTGTGTGCTACACACACACACACACACACACACACACACACACACACACACACTATAGAATCTTATAGAATAAATCCTGATTCTGATTTACCTTCGATGCATTTTCTGCCACACTGGCTGCCTCTGGACTTTCCTGGACTTCAGGAGGTGGTTTGTTCTCCGGTCTCTTCCTCGTCTTTCGAGTCGGGGCTACGTCAGCTGAGCTGTCACTTTGCGCGTCATGTGAAGAATCACTGTGTGACGGTGGTGTTGCTGGCTCTTTGGGGATGCGGCCTTCCACGTTCTCCTGTAGTCCAGCGGCTGGGTGTTCGTTGTCCGACATCTTATAACATAGTCCTATAACGGACAGACAAATGACATACCGATGTCTCTGTCTAGTGTCCATCACAAAAATCGGAACCCAGTTCTAAATTAATTCAGCCCAATACAGCTAAAAATCTCACAAACACACTCATTATCTAGTGAATGTACTACTTGCTTTCAGTACTAGGACACATTTCTGTTTTAAAATAGTGAGCCTCTTGTGTTTACATTTGTCAGTACAGTGAAACAGCAACTTGTCCTTCAGGTTCGTTTAACTACTATTCGTATATTTATATAAGCTATTTATGTGAGGGTTATATATAAATTGGGTATTCTTTACCTTCATACTTGTTTACGCACGACAAAGCATACAGTTTGAAGCCTTTGATAAGTAATTTCAATAAAAAAAGGAATGTCTAATAACTATACATGCTATGGATTTGGATGTACATGGGCATTTAACTAGTAATATTATGCTATTACGCATTTATACGCACACTACACATATGTCTTCAGGATTTATATAACACTGAATGTCTCCATTGTTGATCACAGAAGCACATAGTTGATTGGATGTTATGTCATTATGTTTATTCTAGTCATTGTTTTTTATTGTTTACAAGGTTATGTCTTCAGGTATATCGATCTATCTATCTATCTATCTATCTATCTATCTATCTATCTATATGCCCTGATTAGCCTTAAGTCATTAAGTTCACATCTGGAAACAGCTGTATAGGATCAATAAACAGCTGTGGCCTTCTGCCTGAAAGCTGAACAGTGCAAGGATCCACATGACATCATGCAGTCATCACTCAGGTATGTAATGTTCTACTGAGTATTGTCTAGTTACTAAAGACATCCTGTAAAAACCAGTAGAAAATGTCTGGATGTCAAAAAGCTCTCTATTGTACATATAGTGCACTATAGAGGTTAGATAATCCAGTGTTGTTGTTTTTTTTTACACCATTTAGGGAATAGGAAGGCTTTTGGAATTCCTGTGTAGAGAGGTAATTATCTGTTTACCTGTTACGATCATTATACAAACATAACATTGGCTTAAACAGCAAATAAATTGAAAAACAAACCTATTAATTGCTGTGTGTATCAGAGCTCAGGCGATCCTCTGCAGGCCACGTCACTGGACTTTCTGTCCGACGCCTGATGCGATTTGTTTTTCCTAGTTGATCTTTTCTTCAGCTATCAACCAAGAAAGTGTGTTAGGAGATACAATGCGCCATCTGGTGGCTCGGAGCGCTATTACACTAAAAGGCGTGTAAGTTTATTACGCTATTACACTAAAAGAGGTGTAAGTTTTCACACTTACAATACAATACAATACGGTTTCGATTCATAAGGCAACGATGTGTGGAGACTTTTGGGACACCCTGTACAGTATAATATTTCAATCATTGGCTTTTAAATCAATGCATCAATCCAATCATCCAAAATAGGGCCTTCCCCAAACTGTTGCCACAAAGTTTGAAGCACACAATTGTATATGATGTCTTTATACGCTGTAGCATTAAAATTGACCTTCGCTGGAACTAAAAGGCCCCAAACCTGTTCCAGCATGACGATGCCCTTGTGCACAAAGCGAGCTCCATGAAGACACGGTTTGTTAAGGTCGGACTGAAAGAACTGGAGTGTCCTGCACAGAGCCCCGACCTCCAGACCTCCTCGCCGGCCTAGACGTCAGTGCCTGAACTGACTATCGCTCTTGTGACTGAATGAACACAAATCCCCATAGCCACGCTCCAAAATCCAGTGGAAAGACTTCCCAGAAGTGTGGAGCTTATTATAACAGCAAACGGGGATAAAATCTATAACGGGACGTTCAACAAGGATATATGGGTGTGATGGTCAGGTGTCCACAAACTTTTGGTCATAATGTACGTTACAACATAGTGAGCTGCAAGTCCCATGACTGTTGCGCTTTCGGTGTACACAGAGTTGGTAAAACAAGCCACAAGAGGGTGTGTGTTACAGGAATTTTATCATGAGTAAAGGTGTTCTTGGCATGACTGCAATGCTCATGAGACATGCAGGTAGCGCTGTTGCCTCACAACTCCAGGATCCTGAGCTGGGGTCATAGTGCATGTTTCCTACGGGTTCTCCGGTTTTCTCCCACCTCCCAAAAACATGCCAAAAAAATTGCCCCTAGGTATGAATAAGTGTGTGAATGGTGCCCTGTAATGGACTGGCACGCAAAGTGTTTCTGGGATAGGCTCTGGATCCACCGCAACCTTAACCAAGATAAAGCGGTTACTGGAAGTGAGTGTGTCCAAAACTATGATAAGAGTTACTTTGTTATTAATAATATTTACAGTAAACAAATCTTCCGCCACAGAACGTAGTTCGCTAACAGTTTTGGTTGCTTAGCAACATAAGGGACAGAAAGAAACGTTAGGGAATTCTATACAACGTTATAACGGTTCTGTTTATTTACAACCTGGCGCCTTAATACACGTGAGTGTGATTACTGGCTCAGCCAATCAGATTTCAGATCCGAAAATATTCGTTTTTAATATATCGCTGGTCGTTTTAACAAAACCACTTCCGTCGCGTTCTTAACAACATACACAGCACTTCGAAAAGTCACCGTCACACACATTAGTTCGCCCGAAATCAAGCAAGTTCACAAACTTTAAATGTGTTAATATATACAAGACGAAGGAGACTCTTCCAGGCAGCTGATTGGCTAACACGGAACAGTCGCGTGTGGAACCGCTTCTCTGATTGGTCGTCTGATGTTCGTGCTCGCGACGCGTCGTTTTGCTCTCACGCACGCAGAAAGAGTCAGAAACAAAAATGGCCGAAGAGGAAAGCGAGCAAACTTCTCCTGGTGTTCTTGAAGAAATTTTCACGTCGCCTCTAAACCTGAGTCTGCTGTGCCTTTGTTTGTTTCTGTTGTACAAAATATTTCGCGGAGACAAGCCTGCGGAAGTGGCCGAAGTCGAGGAGCCGTTACCCAGACTGAAGAAGAGGGACTTCACTCTGGAGGACCTGAAGCAGTATGACGGAGTGGCGAACCCGAGGATCCTCATGGCTGTCAATGGCAAAGTGTTTGATGTGACCAGAGGAAAGAAGTTCTACGGTCCTGGTAACACACTGAATAGTTAAAGAGAATTTTAACGTTTTTTTTGTTTTTTTTTTAAAGGCACAGTGTGTGCATCTGATTTTAATTCATTTGTTTATGAATGCAATAAATAATTTAGTAACACGTGGTTGTGCTGGGACACTTATATCTTCCAGGTTTTCCCTGTTTTCAGTCTTTCAAATGGTTTATTTTGCACTTCTACGCTCAGTGCACTTCGTTTCACTTGAGTCACACCCCGTATTTCCTTCCTTGACTGTTGGCACTTTTAGAAAATCCAAGCCTAGTTAGACTGTGAAATAACTTGCATGTTCCCCCCCCCCCCAGATTCCTAGTTGTTGTTTTTTTTTTTAGCTGACTAGGTAGGCACGGTAATAAATAGGTTATAATTCATGCTTATACTGTGTACGCTTTGTAACTAGGAGACACTAGGGCTGTTTGAAGCTTGTGAATGAGTAATGAGATGAAGATCAGGCCAAAGATCAGGGTCTAATCAGACATTTCAGTTTTTTCCCCTCAGGACTTTACGCAATTAGGTGAAATGTCAACTACTTCCAGTGCATGAGAGTGTGATCCAACCCTGTGTGTGTGTGTGTGTGTGTGTGTGTGTGTGTGTGCGCGCTCGGGCGCTTATGACTTCTCCAAAGATGACCGTTATCATAGAAATGATACGATAACAGTTTCTGGTTGTTAGCAGAATAAACATGATGAACAGACCACATTAATTTCCAGTGCCGTGTATTTCCAGATGGACCTTACGGAGTCTTTGCAGGCAGAGATGCTTCCAGAGGACTGGCTACATTCTGTCTGGAGAAGGAGGCCTTGAAAGAAACACATGACGATCTTTCAGACCTCAACGTGACGCAGCAGGAGAGCCTGGCCGAGTGGGAGACGCAGTTCACCCGTGAGTCAAAGCACTTTCACATGCTGTTCTTGCACTGCATATTTGTGTTGGGTTTCATGTACCGAATATTCTGGTTTTCTCCTGGCAGAGAAATACGATTACATCGGCAAACTCCTGAAGCTCGGTGAAGAGCCGACAGAGTACACGGACGACGAGGAAGTGAAGGACAAAAAGAAGGACTAGGTCACGAGAGGCACCCAAACATATTTCCTCTCAGCTATGCCTAATGTACTTGCAAATCATTGGTGTGTCCTTATAATTCTGGTTCACTGTGACTGTTTGGTCTGAACCGCCATGCCTTCACTTTTCAACATGCCATAAATAATTTGTGCTAAGATGATTTCAATCAGCATTTTTCTTAAGAGAGCTATCCGACAGCAGCGGCAGGAGCAAATGTCATGCTTGTACTTAGTATGCGACATACTCGAGTAACGTGGACCACGATGTTATTATCGCGATGTTTTAAGGTGTTTCATCTAACAATAATATTTAAAATGCAAGTAATTATGATGCACTACATATGCATTTTGTATGAGGTTTCAAAACAATCCATGAGGGAAGCGGGAATGTGATTCCATTTGTAATTCTGCAAATGTAAACAAAATCTTAACATTCCATGACTGGGACCTTAATAACGCTAAGAGTTTAGGAAGCACTTGTACCTGAAAATACTTATTAAAGCAATTTTCATATTAACATGGCCATGTTTTTTATTTTCCAGCTAGTTAAACCTCTACTGATTCCAGTTTGTTACGAGTTTAATGCCAACTGATACTAACCACACCAATTGCAAGTCTTGAATCTCAAATACATGCTGTTACTACATTTCAGGCTGTAATAAATGCAATGTCGCGTTTCTGTTTTAATCAATGGACAGTTCATACAGTCCCTGTGTGTGTGTGTTTGTGTGTGTGAGACCGTTGCACTTTGCATAACATTTTGAATACAACATGGCATTGGTTTCTAACTGATACAGAATCTTAGAGTGTAATTTATAAAACTTTGCACGGAGTCCATTATGGATATAACGTGTATAACATATGGATAAAAGTGATAAATTGCACATAGCAAAAATATTCTGATTTCTAAAAGTGTGCATACGTTTTTAGAATTTATTTTACCTTTTCAAATGGCAATGAACCTGAAACATGAACAAGTTATACTGGCAGCATGTTGAAAAAAAAAAAATAGCATTATGTGAAATTTAATATTGTGTGAAATGTGAAATATTCTTAGTGAGTCATAAGTGAGGCCAACTACTGATTTTCCTACTGTAAAAACAACGTGTATAAACACCGCTGAAAACCATTTAATCAGTTTATCATCTGCGTTCACTTTCTGTCTATTATAAACATGTAACAGTTCACATTTCTGTAGATATGCATGCATTTTACAGTCAGATTTGAGTTTCAGACGTAAATGAGAGTCCAAAATTGGGAAACAATTTGGTATATATTAATGTTGGTATTTGATGGGTTATCTTTATTATTACCATTAAAAGCAGCAAGTTTATATAATTATTTGCAGCAAATGTGAATTTGGCCAAGATGCCATTTTGGTCAACGGTGAATTTAAATAAATAAATAAATAAATAAAAATTAAATAAAGTTTGTGTCTCTCTGGACTAAATCACCAAATCGGTTTAGCATAAAACCGATAGCACCAGTAGTAGATGAATGTACTATTCACTCACTGGCCACTTCATTAGAAACACTGAATCTCTCATTTGTACTTGTACAATGACGTTAAAGGAATTTGTATTCGTATTTCCTCTAACAGTATCGGTGTACTATGTCAAGTCTCAATCGTAGTTGTGTTGGTGTAGTGCACACTTTTTTGTTTTGTTTTGTTCATTATTGGCTTCTCAAATACACAACAGCAAAAACGGGTTACATGCAATTTGACTACAGACATTCTGCTCAGACAACGAACAGGTGGAAGAAAGGATACGAAAACAAGCAGCAAAAAAGACTGCAAGGCAACATAAGTCAAAAAGTAATTCTAACGTCATCAACCGGCACCTTTTGAGCGAAGTGACGACAGTTACGACAGCAGACGTTTCGACGTGGATGTGTGTAATTTGCAGGTGTTTTAGTCATAGTTTTCATGTACCTCAAGCTCAGAAGTTAAATAAAAAAATCACAGATGAATAAGATTTAAACAAAACAAAACAAAAAAAAAGGTTTACGAGTAGAGCTAAAATTTCTCATTTACCAACAAACATGCAAAACAATTTCATGAAATTACAATTTTGCCAATTCAAGTAGTGTGTTTGCGGATGACATTGTGATCTGTAGTGAGAGCAGGGAGCAGGTGGAGGAAACTCTAGAGAGGTGGAGGTTTGCTCTGGAGAGAAGAGGAATGAAGGTTAGTCGTGGAAAGACAGAATACATGTGTGTGAATGAGAGGGATCCAAGTGGAACAGTGAGGTTACGGGGAGAAGAGATAAAGAAGGTGCAGGATTTTAAGTACTTAGGGTCAACAGTCCAGAGCAACGGGGAGTGTGGAAAAGAGGTGAAGAAGCGTGTGCAGGCAGGTTGGAACGAGTGGAGAAAAGTGTCAGGTCTGTTGTGTGATAAAAGAGTACCAGCAAGAATGAAAGGAAAGGTGTACAGGACAGTAGTGAGACCAGCGATGTTGTACGGTTTGGAGACAGTTGCACTGAGGAAAAGACAGGAGGAAGAGTTAGAGGTAGCAGAGCTGAAGTTGGGAGTGACGAGGATGGATAGGATCAGGAATGAGTACATCAGAGGGACAGCACATGTGAGATGTTTTGGAGACAAAGTTAGAGAGGCCAGGTTGAGATGGTTTGGACATGTTCAGAGGAAGGAGAGTGAATATATCGGTAAAAGGATGCTGAGGTTAGAGCTGCCAGGCAGGAGGCTGAGAGGAAGACCAAAGAGGAGGTTTATGGATGTAGTGAAGGAAGACATGAAGGTAGTCGGTCTGAGAGAAGAGGATGCAGGGGATAGGGCTAGATGGAGGCAGATGATTCGCTGTGGCGACCCCTGAAGGGAACAGCCGAAAGGAAAAGAAGAAGTAGTTTTCTGTAACATGGACTGTCACCAGAGTGCACAATAATTGATAATTATAAGTATTTTTTAACTGTTTGCATGTGAGTGGAATAAAAAAATTTTTTTTAAAAAGTATGTGTCAGAAGTGGGATTCGAACCCACGCCTCCATTCGGAGACCAGAACACCCGATAGTACGGAAGGGAAGAAACCTTGAGTCTGGCGCCTTAGACCACTCGGCCATCCTGACACGGATGTAAAACGTGTCCACAGTACAGCTTTTAAATATTATAGTAGTATTAGTAAACAGTAGTTTATCTAAACGTTTGTGTCTTTAAAGCAGGTGTATCTGTAGCTAACTTAGCTAGCTAACTAAGAAAGCTCGGGTTGCCAAAAGAAACCTATTTAGTCTTCAGTGTTTTTTTTTTTTTGTTTAACCCACTATACAATATTCGCTCACATACTCGATGGTTAAATGTTCAAATAAAATTAGTTTTTAATTTTAGGTGGAGAAAAGCACAAAATACCGATTTGTTAATATGCACGACAACCCTGCGTGAAACTCCCACAGTGCCCCCTAGCGGTTTTACGTATTTCCGGTATGAGCCATCTGCCATTTTGTTTTATACCGTTCAAGGGTATCGTGTAGAGAGTCGACAAACCTCAGCCGACAAACATGTACCGCTTCGCCAAAGCTGCTCTAAACCTCAGTGGTAAGGCTGAAGATGTCTTTACGTTTGTTTGTTTGTTTTTCTTATCTTGTCATTTCATTTACCTGAAACTGTGTGGAGGTGGAAATTAAAACTGTATGGAAACTCAGTGTTACTAACAAGCTAGCTTAGCCAATGTGCACAACACTTCCTAACCAATAAAACTAACCAATATTAGACATATAAGCTAGTTAATCAACTAACGAAACATTAAACTGGATATATAAATGTAAAAACTAATCAATTATTCTCTATTTTCTATGCTTTTACAAATTCCCATAGATTTACGCCTATCATTTGATATCTTCCGGGAAGTTAGCTAGCTGGCTGTCCTAATGTCAGACAATGTTATGTTGGGTCGTTTACGGCAGTTTGCAACGATTTGCGGCAGTAAAATAGCGTAATATTCACAAAATGGAGGTTTGACTCTGGTGTTCAATGCTTTATTTGTTGTAGCAGTGTCGTCTGTATTGTTGGGTTTATCGCAAGATTTAATTCAGGCAAATGGATTTGGTACATACCTTTTTAATTTTAGTATATAAATGTCAACTGACGTAAGAGTACTGTATTCCATACACTTTGACGTCATTTCAGGGGATATTCCAAAAATGCCTGATTTCATTCAGCTGGTAATGAAACAAAATATATATATATATATATATATATATATATATATATATATATATATATATATATATATATATAATTTTTTTTTATTAGTAGAATTTTAGACCTAATTATTTTCCAGGAAATCTTTCATCGATATTTGGTGCAGTGCTCATCTAATATACAAGAAGTATCGTCTTTATATAAAGCAACGTTTTATTTAATGATTTCCATACATTTGAAGTTACCCAAGGCATGATACTCTCTTCATGACATTAACATTTGCAACACCTCCCCACAAGCTATTTTCATGTCCTGTAGGTCGACTGTTCCTGTGCTCTGTCGAGATTTTGAGATAGAGGAATGTGGAATAATCACTGTTAATACAAGTTAACACTTAATACATGACAGATGAGTGTATTTTAGTATTTTACTGTGTTATTTGCATGAAAAGGGTCACGTGTACAGGATACCATGCCCTTAACTAGTGCTACCTAGTCCTAGCCCTGACAAAATGAACAAATAATATAATGGTCAATGTGGTGTTGTTGTTGCTGTTTTTTTTTTTTTTTCCACCACCCCTCCTCCTCTTAGGACAAGCCAGCCGCCAGGTTGCTGTACGAAATGTTTCTTCGGACGCGTCCCGGGCGTTCCATGCGAAGTACGGCATGCCTCTGCTGATTGCTGGAGCAACGTTTTGCACTGCAATCTGGAGCTATGTAGGTGTCCGTGATGTCTCCGTGTTGTCTCCACATTGCACCAAAATTATACATTTGTGTCGTTCCTTTTCATAACCGTGCATCTTTTGCTGTGTGTAATGTTTGCAGGTGATCACATCAACTGGCATCGTGTGGAACCTGTCTCCCGTTGGCAAGGTCCAGCCTAAGGAATGGAGGGAGTAATGGGAACACCACGTTTAGGAATATCCTGAAAACCTTGTGAACTTTTCCATTTTGTTAATGGATATGCTTTACACCTAATCCCTGTTGCTGTGATGTGTCTGTAAAAATGTAATAAATTAAATATAAATACAGTGCTTTGTGGTATTTTGTGATTTAATTTTTTTTTTTTTTTTTTTTTTACTATGGGCCCATAAGCTTGTGTTAAGCTTGCTTTATTAGCCAAAGCCAGAAACAGGCCACTTTATTATTTTATTTATTAGGTCTTAACCTTTTCACCTGTAGCATCTTATCGATGTCTGTTTCTGACCACAGGATCCTGTTTTCTGGAATTTTTTGTTGGTGGCCTATTCTAAGCCTAGCAATGACCTTGAGGTATTTACAAAAACAAAACAAAAGCTGTAATACTGCTGGGCTTGATACACTCACAAGATTCCACTACCGTTTCAGTGTCTGTGCTGCGCTCAGAATGGTCTACCGTTCAAATCATATCGAGTACTACGATGGTCATGTACGTGTAGCAGTGGTGCATGAGGAAGTAGTGAGACTCTATCAGTAACTGTGCACCTATATGGCAGGTAATTCTGTTTAAATGGCTAAAGAGGTGGTGGCGGATCAGCTAAGTTGCTTTGGATAAAAGCATTTGTCAGATGAGTGTAGATTCAAGGTTAATACCTACTAAGTTTATACTACATGGCCCAAATTTTATGGACACCTGACCACCAAACCCAGACTTGATTTGGTCCCCCTTTTCTTTTATAATAACCTCCATTCTTCTGGGACGGCCTTGCACTAGGTTTTGGAACGTGGCTGTGGGGATGTTTCAGAAGCGGTCGAGGAGGCCTGGGGTCCGCATTCCAATTCATTCCAAAGGTGTTCAGTAGGGTTGAGGTCAGGAGCCCTGTGCAGGCTACTCGAGGTCGTCCACTCCAACCTTGGCATCACGGACCATGTCTTCATCACTGTCATGCTGGAACAGGTTTGAAGCTTTTAGTTCCAGTGAAGGGAAACTCTAATACTGCAGTGTACAGACATTCTTATCAGTTGTGCGTTTCCATCTTTGTGGCAACAGGTTAGGGAAGAACCACATGTGTGTGTGATAGTCAGGCGTTTTGGCCATATACAGGTGCATCTCAAAAAATTAGAATATCGTGGAAAAGTTCTGTTTTTCCGTAATTTTATTCAAAAAGAGGAACCTTTCATAATATTCGAGATTAATTACACATAAAGTGAAATATTTCAAGCCTTTTTTTTTTGTTTGTTTGTTTTAATCTTGATGATTATGGCTTACGGCTCATGGAAGTGAGATACTGGAAAATTCCAGTATCTCAAAAATATCAGAATAAAGAATTTATGATACAGCAGTGTCGACCTGAGAAGACTCTAATCAGCTAACTAACTCAAAACACCGTTGCTCAGTGGTCCAAAGTCCTCTTTTCAGATGAAAGTAAATAGTAAATGTTGCATTTCATTTGGAAATCAAGGTCCCAGAGTCTGGAGGAAGACTGGAGAGTCACAGAATCCAAGTTGCTTGAAGTCCAGTGTGAAGTTTCCACGGTCAGTGATGATTTGGGGTGCCACGACATCTGCTGGTGTCGGTCCGCTGTGTTTTCTCGAGTCGAGAGTACTTGAGAAAACTTTTCTCAAGCACACTCAAGACAGTGTGGTTGGTTGGCCAGCCGACTCGCCTGACCTGAACCCCATAGAGAATCTATGGGGCATTGTCAAGAGGAAGATGAGAGACACCAGACCCAACGATACAGACGAGCTGAAGGCCGCTATCAAAGCAACCTGGGCTTCCATAAACACCTCAGTGGTGCCACAGGATGATCGCCTCTGTGCCACGCCGCACTGATGCAGTAATTCGTGCAAAAGGAGCCCTGACCGAGTATTGAGTGCATAAATGAACATACTTTTCAGAAGGTCGACATTTCTGTGTTATAAATTCTTTATTCTAATATTTTGAGATACTGGATTTTTTTTATTTTATTTCCATGAGCTGTAAGCCGTAATCATCAAGATTAAAACAAAAAAAGGCTCTTTTTTTTCACTTTATGTGTAATGAATCTAGAATATATGAAAAGTCCAACTTTTTTGAATTAAATTACGTGAAAAAACGAACTTTTCCACGATATTCTAATTTTTTGAGATGCACCTGTAGTGTATCTATGTATGAAAGTTGCTTATGTTGCATATACTATATTTTTGTCCCTTTGTGGTTGTGTATAGCGGCTTCCAGAAAGAAATCATACACTACAGTACAGGCTCCGTATTTGTGTTTTTGTCCTTTTCAGATGTGTCTTGTCATACAGTATCTTCTTTTTCTTTACGTTTTATATCATTCTGAATGTTGAATCTCTGGACGTCCACGAGATGTCGCTATTGTGTCCCCCCCCCCATAGAGACCGAAACCATTGTGTACGTGCCATGTGACACTAACGGCAAAACAATAAAACAACGGCTTTTTTTTATTATTATTATTGTTGTTGTTTTATATATGTATATGTTTAATTTGAAGTGATGTTTCCTTCCAGTGTTTAATTCATACTCTAAAATTATTTGTTTCAGTCGTGTTTGGAACGAGAAATAAAACGATGGCGTGACGTTACGTGGAGTTTTCGACAGACAGCAAGCGCAGCCAATAAACGGATCGAAAAAGTTCTAGTATCCTCACCCCCTCGCGCTTGCGATCAACCAATAAGCGCCGGATTCTCCCAAACATACCCGCCCACTTCGTCTGCGTGCGCTTGACGCTAAGGTCACTCTCATTCGGGAACTGCTGCTCAGCACACAGGGAGTCCACAGGATACCAGAGAATAACTACAGGAAAAGAGTAGCCTTCCAAGATGTCTCTGTCAAACAAGCTCACCCTGGACAAAGTGGATGTCAAAGGAAAGCGTGTAGTGATGAGGTGAGTTTTGAATAACAGTACGGGGGCGGGGGGAAGCTGAATGAATGAATTGCGACGGTTCAGGTGACATCTTCATGCTCAGGAAGCGGCCATGTCACGTAGCCTGGTTTACACATAGTGTGAATTTTAACAACGCCTGGTTTATTAAAATGCTAAAACAGGCAGATATTGTGGCTCTTAAGAATCTTTATCTTTAACGGTCTTTCTTTTTTTTTTTTTTTTTTTTTTTGCATATGGAAAATTGAACCTTAACGTTATTAAGCTCCACTCTGCATCTGCTGTAAGCAATAATCAGTAATATAAGACTAATTCAAATCACTGTCCTCTCCTCTGCAGACTGCAATTTTAAAAATAAAATAAATTTATGCTACAACCAAGCATGATGAGGCAGCAGAATGAACTAATTCCCTTCGAGGCCTACATATAGCTCCTATACAATACACTCATTCATTGCTCATGCATACTGTATTCAGTATGCCATAATAACCCATGATGATGATGATGATGATGATGATGATAGTCAGCAGAGATTAAAAAAAACCCAAAACAGTTCACTCATGTCTTGTCAAACTCAAACACACCCCTCAAGTCGTTCTTGAATGGTTTTAGTTTTCCTGCAATACCAAAGAAGGGCATTTAACACTAAACTAATAATACTGTGGCGTGATCCTCATATGGGACATCGCTATCATCAAATCGTTATCGTTCCAGCAAAGTGCACGAGGCTGCTGGAGGAACGTCGACAGGATGGAGGGTAAAAAGGAGGTGGTGGTGGGGGGTTTCTGTGAGAACTTGCCGTGACGTGTATGCACGTGTGGGTTCGTAGGATCTCCTTCTGACTCGTATAACGTGCGGAGAAACGTCCGTCCCGACACGTCGCCTCGGGGCTGTACCACGTTTTGTTATTCCTTGATCCGATTTGAATGCTGCTGCATCGTGGAGATGTTGTAAGCCTGGTAGCAGCAGTGAGTCAGTTCAAAACCCTTGCACGGTACAGCGAGTGCGGCGTCGTGTGTAAAATCGGGATCGCCTTCTGAGTGAACGCACGAATTTTGATCCATTTTGAACGGAAGATAGTAATTTCACTTGTTGATTAATAACTGCCTGATAATAGGTAGAGCTTTGAGGTACTCTCCTGTTGAAGAGCAGTGGGTGGGGGAAACCTACTAAAAAAAAAGGTTTGGGGTGTTTGTAATGTCCCCAACAACCAAGTAATCACAGTGTGGACTTGTGGACAGGGTTGCCCCGGTAACATTTTCTTTAACAGATGGAAAATGGTGTGTACCTTTTGGCATCCTTTCATAAACAACCACCGGCGCTTGATGAACAGAAAAAACGGAAGGAAGGAATATTACATTCACCACGGTTGCAATGCAGGAGATTATTCACTTCCTCATTTCGGATTGCTAATTCTCATCCCAGTCCAGGTAACGTGCAATAAGACACTTGATTAAAGAAATAATGTGAGTTCTCTCGCACAGGGTTGATTTCAACGTTCCCATGAAGGACAAGGCCATCACAAACAACCAGAGGTAAAATTCTGCATGACCCCTTTCTTTATAACCATCTGATGTTATTCGTATTCTTGTTTTATTTCTTGACGTTTCCAAAATTGGTTTTGAATAAACGTTAACCGAGAGCATGACGTCGCGATCCTCGTCACAGGGTCAAGGCCGCAGTTCCATCCATCCAGCACTGTTTAAACAATGGAGCCAAATCGGTGGTGCTGATGAGCCACTTGGGTCGGCCCGATGGCGTCCCGATGCCCGACAAGTACTCTCTGGAGCCTGTGGCCGCAGAACTCAAGACCCTGCTGGGAAAGTAAGCGAGGCGTTCCGACTGTTATCGTCCATCATAGAGATCCGAGTAACTTTTAATTATACGACACTGACGCACACTAGTGAATAACGAAAGGGATTACGTGAGCAGAAATTGGTTGATCATGGTGATCTTGGTTGCTGTTACAGAGATGTTACGTTCCTGAAAGACTGCGTCGGTGAAGAAGTGGAGAGCGCCTGCGCCGATCCTCCTGCAGGTTCCGTCATTCTTCTGGAGAACCTGCGCTTCCACGTGGCTGAAGAGGGCAAGGGCAAAGATGCCGCAGGGAACAAGGTGAGTGCCTCGGAAATCAAAATTGATGCTGTCTCAAACCAGATATGTCCTGCCCCCAGAGGCGGGTCTTGCTCCACAGTAGCAGTAAGAGGAAACTTTGTTTGTTTGTGTGTTTTTTGGCTCCATCTTCCCACACACTATTCACTTATCTACCCATCTTTAGGTCAGCGGAAAATGTTTGGAGTTTTGAAGAGGTTGGGATTTGTACAAGGTCAGGGATACTGTATGTGATGGGCGCTTTTTGGAGGCCTTTTACCGACTTGGGGCTTTTCAATTATGGAATTTGTCGCTTCCTCAAACTGACCGAAACAAGATTTCGTCTTTATACACGGCCTGGGCTTCTCCATCAGCTTCTTCATATATCGCTACCGTCAGGTTTGTTTAGGTTGGGGCGGGAGTGTTGCGTATCCCGGACGATATTGGCTGGTGTAAGACGGTCAAGCAGTTCAGCACAACGTCACTTTCTGTTTCAGAAGGAAACACGCCAACTTACGGAATCAAATCGCAGCCAAGAAGCCGTTTCATTGAGACTTTAAGAGCTGTCATGAGTAGACAGGGTATTTTGAGGTAGAACGTGCTGAGTATGAGGACACTACAAATCTAAAAATGTAAAGTTCAGGATAGAAGAACGTAGTAACATAAGCTAAATAAACCTTCATCAGCATCTACCCACCAGTCATTCAAAGAGCAGAGACGGATCCACAGGGAGATTGCTCCATTATATGCTTGGCCTTTTGACATTTTGAGAAAGGCCACCGGTGTTGCTTTTCTGGTCCATGGAGCCCTGACTGGAATGCACTGTAGGGAAGGAGAGATGGCGAGGGAGGGGGAGGAAACTCAGACGCCCTCCTGACCTTTCTGAGGTTTATTTGATGGTACAGTAGAAGTAGAACATAGTAGAGAGTAACCTTCATGGACTTTAGATCTTCAGTGGAATGGGGGCCAAGCATTTCATAGGCACTTTAGTGACCTTTCTTTCAGCTGAGTTCATAAGTCATGATCTCTGAGCTTTTGAATGAGGTAGAATAGAAATCTGGATTAAATTACATTCTCAGATTCTTGGGGTTATTCGAGGATGTCTGTGAAGACTGTTTATAAATGCGTGATCTCCGGAGAGTTTATTCCTCAGTAGCTTTGAGCGATAAGTTGACAGTGTTGGTGTCACAGAAATGTTTTCGGTATTGTCAGTGATCGTTATATTTCACTTCTAAATTTCATGTTGATATTTTTGTGGTAGAGATTAAGCGGTCGGCTGACACGGCCTACACCAAATACGTTTCTGTCTTACGAGTTTTTTGTTTTTTTTGTTTGTTTGTTTTTTTTTAAAAAGTGTTCACTCTCATAAATGGTAGACCAGTCCCTCCAGGATGTTGCAGTTTTGCGATCGTGGAAATTCAAGCACATTTTTCAAAATTACCACACTTTTTCTGCAGATTTGGGCCAAGACGTCATGTGACGTCATCACAACGCGCATGCAGCCGAAGCCCTTTTTTGTACGATTGAAATTTCACCAATTCAAGTAGTTTTCTGCAAAAAAAACCACAAAACTCTGCAAGTTGCATCGCAAAATTCTGAAAAAAGACGCAGCAAAATCAAGCATTTTTGGCCGCAACAATCACAAAAAAACAAAACCTGGTTCTGGTTTGTAAGAACATTTAGGATAGAACATTTGCTTATAGCCAAAAAAATCAGTTGTGGCCTTGTGTCTGTGCTAAGAGGGGTTCCTGAGGAGCAGTTATGTGCAAATTTGGACTAAAGTGGGTCTCCCTGTGCCAGTGTTTTCTGAATGCCACGCCCCTATTGGCAACTGATCTAGAAAATGCTAAACGTGCATCCAAATGACTTGAACTATGTACAGACAAAAGAGGCTCCTAAGGGTTCTTTCTTTGTTTCTTTCTCTCTCTCTCTCTCTCTCTCTTTCTCTCTCTCTCTCTCTCCCTCTCTAGACCAAAGCATCCCAGGAAGAGATTAATGCTTTCAGGGCCTCCCTGTCCAAACTGGGTGACGTCTACATTAACGATGCCTTCGGAACGGCACACAGAGCCCACAGGTACACCTCATCGCAATCCCTTACAATCCTGTATCGCATCCTACACATCTAGAATCTTTGTAACGATGAATTCCTATTGGTTATAATATTTTACAGCTCTATGGTTGGAGTCGATCTGCCTCAGAAAGCTGCGGGCTTCTTGATGAAGAAGGAGCTGGACTACTTTGCTATGGCCTTGGAGAAGCCACAGAGACCATTCCTGGCCATCCTCGGGGGGTGAGGGCTTAAGACGTACACGAACGCGTACACACACCAGAACGCCATGTCGGAAATGAGCAGTGGAAGGAGTGAATAATCGTATATTGGGTTTAACCCTTTAGATTCTTCAGCCTTTTCTGCATGTTAAAAATTAGCTGTACTGAGACAGACCAATGAGAAGAGCGTATGCTGTGCTGTACTATAGTGATCCTGATATACTAATACATGGTCGTTATATTATATGTACCGATTTACCCGTGCTTCCTGTTCGGAAAGCATGAATGGAAGTCCAGGAATAGATTCAGCATGTGAGACTGTGTCCTATTTGCTGTCGGTCCTATTGGTGAAATGCACGAATTGTGCACGACGGTTGTGTAGGACACCACGGCTCCCGTAGCAAAGGTGCTGTAGGGTATGCTTGTGCTTTGGAATAAGGTCAGAGTATGAAATTGTGCAAGAATCCTTTGCAAATAGAATGTAGTGAATCCGAGGACTGCGTTTCTGAGAAACAAGTTTTCTGACATTAAGGCAGTTTGTTAGAGTCCGGCACACTGGAAAAATCTCAGTAGTAGGTGCATAGCGAGGTTATTCTCCCCAACTGTGTTTCTTTGTGCTTAACGCCCCTTCCAGTTCATTGGCTGCTATCAATTCGCAGCGATGACACCAGCATTTTTTCTCTCTCGCTGGCCTCTTATCGGTTACTGACCTCTCTGAAAGGAATGGCCCCTTGATAAGCCATTCAAACAATGTACACATAAATCTGTAGGCACCGCGGAACTCCTCTGGCTGCTTATTTTGTCATTCTCACACACACATTCCAGGTTTTAATCGACAAAATAAGGTGATTATATTTGGCAAAAATAACCTAGTATGTGCTTGTTGTCGTCATTGCAGGGCCAAAGTCAAAGATAAGATTCAGCTGATCAACAACATGCTGGACAAGGTGGACGAGATGATCATTGGGGGCGGCATGGCTTTCACCTTCCTCAAGGTCCTGAAGAACATGGAGGTGAGGGATGCTAACGTAAAGCGGTCTTCAGATACACTGTATATGCAGAGGTGCCAACGTCTACGGTTTAGATTTAGCGTTTACAGTTTGCCACGGCGATACGAGACACACCTGAATACTACGCTTTTTCCAGAAGACCGAACCCAAATAAAATTTGTCCAGCAGAAAAGCTAATTTATTGAAAATAGGAAAGATACAGGCATATAAAAGAGATGCATTTGCTTCTGGTAGAAGGTCCTTTGGCTTCACAGCAACCTTATCTTGGTGAACTTGGACCTGTGAATTCGCAAACTTCTCTTTTGCGAACCAGTTGAAACCAAGATGGTGGAGCTGTGGTCTCTGCTCGGTAAAAGCACAGGGTTGAATTCCCATTTGTGCACCAGCATGTGCTAGAGTTTTTGTGGTTAAATTCTTTTTTTTTTCTGCTAGAATGTTGGCTCCTCTAGTATAAGTATTTTGCTTTGCAGTTCCTTCCTTTTTTTTCCTACTAAAACTAGTACTGGTATTATATTCTCTGCAAATATTCTTTCTCCTGTATTGCGACAGATTGGCACTTCTCTGTTTGATGAGGAAGGATCCAAAATCGTCAAGGACCTGATGGCCAAAGCCGAGAAGAACGGAGTCAAGATCACACTTCCTGTCGACTTTGTCACTGCAGAGAAGTTTGATGAGAAGGCCACGACAGGAACAGCTGCTGTGGCTGATGGCATTCCAGCAGGATGGATGGTAAGTTATCTACAGTAGAGCCTATAAGCGTCAGTCGTTTATGGCTTGAATGAAAAGCGATTAAATTTTTATTTATTTTTTTTAATGTAAATTTTATATTTAATAAAATATGTCCTATCCAGGGTCTGGACTGCGGACCTGAGAGCTCCAAGCTTTTTGCTGAGGCCGTAAGCAGAGCTAAGCAGATCGTATGGAACGGACCCGTCGGTGTATTCGAGTGGGATAACTTCGCAAAGGGAACCAAGAACCTGATGGACAAAGTTGTGGAGGTGACCAAAAGTGGTTGCATCACCATCATTGGTAAGTGCAGTCAAGTACTTTTATATTAATATCCTTAGCATTTACTTATGTTGGGATCAGTACCGACACTGGGTATAGATCGGGTCTGGATCCGTATTTAACGAATAATAACGGTCATTAAAAGATATGCTGCTCAGGTGGGTTGCCCTCGTGCTCTCTATTTAAGATACTGTTTAAACGCCGTAGCATCGTAAACGTTTAACTCAGGATGAGGGATTCATTGCTAACCAACATAAACCGAGCTAAATTAAACGTTCCACCACACCAGATTGATTAATACTAAGTAAGTTACTCATTTTGGTATCACTGTCATTTATTGGTATTGACAAGTGCCAAAAAACATGAACTCGTATTTGTACCCGGTCTAAAACCCGGTATGGCTGCATCGCTAGTTAAGACCATGTATTAATTTAAACTGGAGTTCATGCTTCATTCATTTTAAGTGACATTTCAACCACTAGGTGGCACCAGATTCTCATTCTGGTTACTGTGTTTCAGTTCAAAGTTTTAAATGTTTTCAAGCGTTTGTCGTTTTGACTGTGTGTGTGTGTGTGTGTGTGTGTGTGTGTGTGTGTGTGTGTGTGTGTGTGTGTGTGTGTGTGTATATATATACTGTCTTGGAGTATATTCTGCACTATTAATCATCTAATGAGCAGTCTGCTTTTAATTCTGTCCTAACATGTTTACGTTTTCCTTCATGCTGCTGTTTGACATTAATGAATGCGTCCCTGATGATGTTCTCAGGTGGTGGAGACACGGCGACCTGCTGCGCCAAGTGGGACACGGAGGACAAAGTGAGCCATGTGAGTACAGGAGGTGGAGCGAGTCTGGAACTTCTGGAGGGTGAGTATTACTTCACTTCCTGGTTTGAATAATCAATCAACTTTGGACTGTAGTTGTGAAAATGTTTAAAGTAAAGCAAATTTTGTGCCTTATCTGCCATTTTTATCTGATCATTAGCGTCATATTTTAGTTTATTTTAGTTGTATAGATAGTGATTTAAAAAAAAAAAAAAAAAAAAAAGTTGTTCTCATGTCAACTGAAATAATAATAATAATTTATGACTGGCACACACACAGTATCTCACAAAAGTGAGTACACCCCTCACATTTTTGTAAATATTTTACTATATCTTTTCATGGGACAACACTGACGACACTTTGCTACAATGTAAAGTAGTGAGTGTACAGCTTGTATAACAGTGTAAATTTGCTGTCCCCTCAAAATAACTCAACACACAGCCATTAATGTCTAAACCGCTGGCAACAAAAGTGAGTACACCCCTAAGTGAAAATGTCCAAATTGGTCCCAATTATCCCTTTTCCCTCCCCGGTGTCATGTGACTCGTTAGTGTTACAAGGTCTCAGGTGTGAATGGGGAGCAGGTGTGTTAAGTTTGGTGTTATCGCTCTCACACTCTCTCATACAGGTCACTGGAAGTTCAACATGGCACCTCATGGCAAAGAACTCTCTGAGGATCTGAAAAAAAGAATTGTTGCTCTCCATAAAGATGGCCTAGGCTATAAGAAGATTGCCAACACCCTGAAACTGAGCTGCAGCACGGTGGCCAAGACCATACAGCGGTTTAACAGGACAGGTTCCACTCAGAACAGGCCTCGCCATGGTCGACCAAAGAAGTTGAGTGCACGTGCTCAGCGTCATATCCAGAGGTTGGCTTTGCAGAATAGACATATGAGTGCTGCCAGCATTGCTGCAGAGGTTGAAGGGGTGGGGGGTCAGCCTGTCAGTGCTCAGACCATACGCCGCACACTGCATCAAATTGGTCTGCATGGCTGTCGTCCCAGAAAGAAGCCTCTTCTAAAGATGATGCACAAGAAAGCCTGCAAACAGTTTGCTGAAGACAAGCAGACTAAGGACATGGATTACTGGAACCATGTCCTGTGGTCTGATGAGACCAAGATAAACTTATTTGGTTCAGATGGTGTCAAGCATGTGTGGCAGCAACCAGGTGAGGAGTACAAAGACAAGTGTGTCTTGCCTACAGTCAAGCATGGTGGTGGGAGTGTCATGGTCTAGGGCTGCATGAGTGCTGCCGGCACTGGGGAGCTAATGCCAACATGTACTGTGACATACTGAAGCAGAACATGATCCCCTCCCTTCGGAAACTGAGCGGAAATTGGTGGCCAGACAAAATATTGACACTTTGGGCCCAATTTGGACATTTTCACTTAGGGGTGTACTCACTTTTGTTGCCAGTAATTTAGACATTAATGGCTGTGTGTTGAGTTATTTTGAGGGGACAGCAAATTTACACTGTTATGCAAGCTGTACACTCACTACTTTACATTGTAGCAAAGTGTCATTTCTTCAGTGTTGTCCCATGAAAAGATATAATAAAATATTTACAAAAATGTGAGGGGTGTACTCACTTTTGTGAGATACTGTACATGGATGGGCTGTTCAAAAGAGCTACATAATCTGTTATGGAGTATAAATAATAATTTTTTTAAAAATTCTGTTTTGTTTTTATCTGTCTGATGTTGGGTTTCCTCTTGTTGAAATAACTACATACTAACATTTTTGCTTTTTATCATCCACAGGAAAAGTGCTGCCTGGTGTAGATGCTCTCAGCAACGTTTAAACATCTGGCACCGCATTCACCAGGGCTGTGGACCTCTACCCTGAAGAGGCTCTCGCTACACACTCATTCATTGCTATCAGTGTACAGATACACGTGTACCTGTCCCATCTCTACTCAACAAACAGTAAACATTACTGTACTCTGCTTCAGTAACTCTGCCCCCCCCACCCCGTTCCTGTTTACTCCATTACTAATGTAAGGCCTCAGCTACGTACGCACTTAGCACACTGTGCCCTTCTTATCGGTTTCCCGTTAAGGAAAGCGTGATGCTCCTGCTTACTTGTATTAACCCAACACTTTTAGGATCAGGTCATTTGTCTCACCTGCTGAAGTGTTAGTGTGTTTGTGTCATCTTTATATAACCAGTAAATGTGTTCAGTATATAAAGATGAAAATGTGGTATGCGATGTAACCGTAGAGTTTTTATTCGCCACCCGTTAACCGACGTGAAACTGTAGACACTTTATGTTGCACTTCTCATCTTGGCCCTAGGGCTTGTAAAATAAATGACCTGCTCGGAAGACAAATGCAGTCTTTTGATGGACTCTAAATAAAAATGTAAAAAAAAAAAAAAAAAAAAATGTTCTTGGATTTCCTCTTTTTAAGTATGACTGAATATGATGTTTATATCATTACATCTCAAGTTATTATGAAGCATTTTTTTTTTTAATTTCTATTTGAATAATTAAGCGTTTTATTTGAATTAGCTATTCTTTCTTTAGTGTTTGTCAGTCACAAAAATAGCCCAATAATAAAACCCAAGATATGCCCATCCCAAATTATGTACACTGATGTCTATCCTCAAGTGAATTGAATCATATTTATAGTAATATCATACATTAGTTATTTAACAAAAGTATTAAGAACAATTCAATCTTATTTATTTATTTATTTATTTATTTTTGGCACACAAACAGTTGAATGGAGTTGACCTATGTGGAGCCATATCACCCTGCAGTTCTCGCCTGGTTGCCTACTGAAGCTAAGCAGGGTTGAACCTGGCTAGTACCCAGATAGGATCCCTCCTGGGGAAAACTAAGGTTGCTGCTGGAAGTAGTATTAGGGAGGCCGGTAGGTGGTGCTCTCCCTGTGGTCTGTGTCGGTCCTAATTCCCCAGTATAATAACGGGGACACTATACTGTAAAAAGAGCACCGTCTTTCGGAAGAGATGTTAAACCGAGGTCCTGACTCTCTGTGGTCATTAAAAATCCCCATTGGCCCTTATCTATCATGGCCCCCTAATCATCTCCAACCCTGAATTGGCTACATCACATCCACCTGTTTAAAGAGGGCAGAGAAGCAACCAAAAAGCAGTCAGCATGATACTACCACCACCATGCTTTATTGAGGGCGTGGTGCTCTCCGGTAATGAGCGATGTTGGGTTCCAACTAAATGCAGTGCTTCGTGTCAATGCTAAAATCTCTCCAGCTCCTTCAGAGTTACCTTTGGCCTCTTGGTTGCCTCTCTGACTAATCCCTTCTTTACCTGATCACTGACTTTATAAAAAAATGAGTAGACAAAACTACATTCATACAGTGAAGGAATTACTTTATGCATTTACAGTACATTACCTTAATCAGGTCAGTTACATTAACCTTACTCTTTCCAGCTTTTAAAATTCAGCTTACTTATTTGGCTTGAGAAAATTGACTAGTCTCATGTATGCCAACCTCTGAGCCATCAACCTTTCACATTTCCTTCAAAGGTAAAAAAAAAAAAAAAAAATGCAGGTAAACGGGTGTCATGGCAAAATTGCATGACGTTGCTTCATTAGAGCTACATGTCCCATATCCCCACTCCAACATCTGCTGGAGAAAATAGAAACAGGTAAAACAAGGATACGAGTAAATGCTGCAATGTGTATGAGGTTCTGTTTAATGCATTTCTGAATCAAATGCTTTGTGTATGTTTGTGTTGTGTCTGTCTGAGTGAACAAGAAATGATGTTTTGAGTTTTTATTGGGCCTAAAGTACTAATTTAGGCATGTTCGGGTACTACTAGGTAGTTGCAGAGTTAAAAGCCCAAAGGAAATGTTCCAGTGTATTAAAATACTATCGAAAGTATTTTACTACACTGGAACATTTCCTTTGGGCTTTTAACTCAAATCCTGGCCTTTACAGCAAACTTGAAACTAAAAACATTATTTTGTCTCAAAGAAAAAAGATGGGACTATGAGGGAGCATGAAGTCAGTGGAGTGCAGTGAAAGTTTCCATGTGGATGAACCCTGCTGAAAAAAACCGATAGAAACTCTAATGGTTTCCACTACAAATACCATTACAAACCATCAGCTGTTAACCACTAAAGCCATTACCAAATGGTTTCCATTACATAGTAGGACGTATTAAGGATGTAGGTCCTTAATGGTATCCTCTAGACATAACATGCCACCAATAGAAGGCAACAAATGTCCATTAAAGACCC
Organism: Cranoglanis bouderius; assembly: GCA_023630585.1. Taxonomy (NCBI): domain Eukaryota; kingdom Metazoa; phylum Chordata; class Actinopteri; order Siluriformes; family Cranoglanididae; genus Cranoglanis; species Cranoglanis bouderius. The sequence goes on from CM042541.1 coordinate 25,805,162, forward strand.
ATAGGGACCATTACAGTTTCCATTAAAGCCAATACAATTCCCATTATAAACATTAAAACCATTATGAACTCTATGAGGGTTTCTATTGTTTGTTTGTTCTTCCAACAGGGAAGAATATTGGCTTTCCTCAGTATGCACACAAATTTTTAGGTATGCTGGCTGTGGTGGTTTTGTGTGTGTGTGTGTGTGTGTGTGTGTGTGTGTGTGTGTGTGTGTGTGTGTGTGTGTGTGCTTTTATTTCTGTGTCGTTTTATAAACCGAGTGAACGATTGTACTTATTTTTAGGTTTTGTATTCGGTGTTTGAACACACGGGGGCGCTGGAGTGCTGTAACATGATGTTGATTAACAGCAGGGTTGCCAGATCTGCAAAACAAAGTCCTGATCAATCCATCCATCCCTCTCTCAGGGTCCCCTGTTTGAGCCTGAGCTCGGGTTGCTGTCTGTGTGGAGTTTCTGTACACGTTCTCTACATGGTCTATGTGGATTTTCTCTTGGTTCTCCGGTTTCCTCCCACTCATCCCCTAAAGACATGCAGGTGGATTGGACACTCTAAATTGCCCCTAGGTGTGAATAAGTGTGTAAATGTGTGTGTGGGTTCTTGGTGCTCTGTGATGGACGGGTGTCCCATCCAGGGTGTGTTCCCACCTCATGCCATGTGACAGGGATAGGCTCCGTATCCACCATGAGAATAAAGCAGTTACTGAAAGTGAGTGAATGAGTGAAAGTTTCTATTTTCTTCTTTCAGTAAGTGGCTGAATATGTTGAAAATGCAGTACTTAAATGCTAATTAGTGCATGTCTGAAAAATTTTAGCTTCACAGTCAAGCAGCTAAAACACTCAAATAAGTTTAATAAGTAAGGGTGGTTTTGTCTGAAGTAAGTTCGTTTGTTCGTTCGTTCGTTCGTTCGTTCGTTCATTCTTTCATCTTCAGTAACTGCTTTATCCTGGTTAGGGTCACAGTGGATCCGAAACCTTTCCTGTTGTTTTAACCACTTAGTGGGTACTTATCACAATATAACTATTTAATATAGTTACAGTTACTACAGGGCCCTCCACTAATATTGGCCCCCTTGGTAAATATGAGCAAAGAAGGCTGTGAAAAATTATCTTTACTGTTGATCTTTTGTTCAAAAAATTCACAGGAATACTCTGCTCTCATGGATATCAAACAATTGCAAACACAACACAGGTTTATAAAAAAAAAAAAAAAACATCTTTGTTAAATATAGGTGTGCAACAATTATTGGCACCCCTATTAATTCATATGAGAAAAATATATTTAAAGTATATTCTCACTGATATTTTACATTTTTTTAGTACACCTGGGTGACTAGGAACAGGAAATTATTCAACCATGACTTCCTGTTTCACAGGGGTATAAATATGAGGTAACACATAGGCCAAATTCCCTTAGTCATTCATAACAATGGGTAAGACCAAGGAATATAGCTGTGATGTGCAGCAAAAGGTTGTTGAGCTTCACAAAATGGGAAGTGGCTATAAGAAAATAGCACAAGCATTGAAAATGCCCATTTCCACCATCAGGGCAATGATTAAGAAGTTCCAGTCAACTGGAAATGTTATGAATCAACCTGGAATTGGACGTGTGTCTATATCGTCTCAACGCACTGTGAAGAGGATGGTTCGAGTGGCCAAAAAATCTCCAAGGATCACAGCTGGAGAATTGCAGCAGTTAGTCGCGTCTTGGGGTCAGAAAGTCTCCAAAACTACAATCCGAAGTCACCTGCATCACCACAAGTTGTTTGGAAGGGTTTCAAGAAAAAAAAAAGCCTGTACTCTCATCCAAAAACAAACTCAAGCGTCTTCAGTTTGCCAGACACTACTGGAACTTCAAATGGGATCGGGTTCTATGGTCAGATGAAACCAAAATAGAGCTTTTTGGCAATAAACACCAAGTAATAAATTATAGCCAGGGAAATGAGTCCGTATTCCCTGACACTCAACATTATTTATTCATGCCGTAATGCGCAGAGCTAAAGGACAAATATGAGAGGTGATCCTGTGTGACCTTGTGCGGCTGCTAGGGCATGCTGGGAGGTTTAGGAGTGCGTTGTGTGGTTTTATGGTTGTGCGTAATGATCCTGGGGTCAGTTTGGCGAAAGATGCAGTGTAAACGAGTTATTTCATTTGAATGTGGATTTCAATGTTTTCACATATAGATATACTTACTGTATACAAAAAGGTCCAAACCGCAAACCACAGAAAATCAACAGCATTAGCATTTCAACAACACCAAGAGTATGAGGAATGTACAGCACTGGTGTATTCTGGTAATTGTGGCTTAAAAATCCTGTTTTTCTTTCTTTCTTTCTTTTCTTTTCTTTCTTTCTTTCTTTCTTTCTTTCTTTCTTTCTTATTATTTTTTTTTAACAAAATAGAGTTTCTGGGATGGAGCTTTTGGAAATCACTGACTCACTCTTGGGTATTTTTTAAATTCTGTTTTATTTCATTAAATTATTAGTCATGAGAAGTATTAGTCATTGAGAATGTTGTTTGTTTCTTAATATAAGCTTAGGGTTTGTTTTTTTTAATCGTTATGATCTTTAGCCAAAGGGTATGTGTATGTATGTACAGTATGTATGTATGTATGTATGGGATTGGTACAGTATAAACATTCATTATAACCATCCCACCTATTAACAGCTTCATTCATTCATTTGCTTTCAGTAACTGTTTTCGGGGTCATGGTGATTCCGGAGCCTATCGTGGGAACACTGGATGTGAGGCAGGAATACACCCTGAATAGGATGCCAGTCAACTGCAGGACATACACATTCACACACTCCTTCATACCTAAGGGCAATTTATTTTTAGCCAATCCACATGGCTGGGTTTTGGGAGGTGGGATGAAACCGGAGAACCCGGAGGAAACCCACCCAAACACGGGGAGAACAGCTTCTGCTTACAGCTTCTTAATTATAAATAAATATATCATCTGATTAAGACAACTGTAAAAATGTATCATTCTTAGACTTTACTAGTTTAAAATATTGTTTAAAAAGTCTGAATTGCATTGGCATGATAATATCACTGTATAACTGTTTTCTTTATCACACGAAACCATAATGTTTACGTTCAATATGTTATACAGTTTACACACTGTAATACTAGGGCAAGGGATCTGAGACCATTCCTCCATACAGAATCTCTCCAGATCCTTCAAATTTCCAGGTCCACGCTGGTGGACTCTCCTCTTCAGTTCACCCCACAGGTTTTCTATGGGTTTCAAGTCAGGAGACTGGGATGGCCATGGTAGGACCTTGATTTTGTGGTCAGTAAACCATTTTTGTGTTGATTTTGATGTATGTCCTGCTGGAAGATCCGACCACAGCCCATTTGAAGCTTTCTGGCAGAGGCAGTCAGGTTTTCATTTAATATCTGTTGATATTTGATAGAGTCCATGATGCCATGTATCCTAACAAAATGTCCAGGTCCTCTGGCAGAAAAACAGCCTCAAAACATTAAAGAGCCACCACCATATTTAACCGTGGGCATGAGGTACTTTTCCATATGGCTACCTCTCTGTGTGCACCAAAACCACCTCTGGTGTTTATTGCCAAAAAGCTCTATTTTGGTTTCTTCTGACCGTAGAACCCGATCCCATTTGAAGTTCCAGTAGTGTCTGGCAAACTGAAGACGCTCGAGTTTGTTTTTGGATGAGAGTAGAGGCTTTTTTCTTGAAACCCTTCCAAACAACTTGTGGTGATGTAGGTGACTTCGGATTGTAGTTTTGGAGACTTTCTGCCCCCGAAACACAACTAACTTCTGCAATTCTCCAGCTGTGATCCTTGGAGATGTTTTGTCCACTCGAACCATCCTCTTCACAGTGTGTTGAGACGATATAGACACACGTCCAATTCCAGGTTGATTCATAACATTTCCAGTTGACTGGAACTTCTTAATTATTGCCCTGATGGTGGAAATGGGCATTTTCAATGCTTGTGCTATTTTCTTATAGCCACTTCCCATTTTGTGAAGCTCAACAACCTTTTGCCGCACATCACAGCTACATTCCATGGTCTTACCCATTGTTATGAACGACTAAGGGAATTTGGCCTATGTGTTACCTCATATTTATACCCCTGTGAAATAATGTGAACTTGCTGTGTCCTATCAGTGGACTGTTTAGGAATAAAATGCACTATGGATCCTATAAATAGTCAAAACATTATTGTACACATTTAAATAACTAGCCGAATAGTTGAATAGTTGGATTAGGTTCATAAAATAAATTTGTACTGAGGATGTTTGTGGGATTTATTTTAGAGTTAAAGGGATCCTTGGCTGCAAAAACACCTTTGCACTAGGCTAAAACACCCCTGCTGGCATTCAATCCTCAATGGTTTTCTTTCTTTAATTAAAGGTAGAAGCAAGAGTATATAAATGTTTCTATACAGATGTATATCAGTTCTTTTAATGGAGTTGATATGAAATCTATTGAACACATTTTTTTTTTTTTTTATTGTGCATTTATTTATTCCTTTTGGATTGATCTCCTGACATAAAAATAAGGATTGGTAAAGAAATTCCCCTACATTTTTATTACTCTTTAATGGCCCTTTCAATAGAAACCCTCATAGAATTTGTAATGGTTTTAATGGTTATAAAGGGAATTGTATTGGTTGTTTTTAATGGAATGGAAACTGTAATGCTCCCTGTGGGTCTCTACTGGTAATTTGTTGCCTTCTATTGGTGGCATGTTATGTCTAGAGGATACTATTTAGAACCAATAATGGTAATGGTTTTAATGGTATTGTAGTGGAAACCATTAGAATTTCTGTGATGTTTTCTATTGTTTTGGGTTTTTTTTTTTCAGCAGGGATATTTTATTTACAGAAGTCAAACTTTGCCAGAAAGATTCTACTTTCATTTATACACACAGATCTCTGCAATTATATATACGTGTTATGGAGTTTACGCTTTCTGCAAAACTTTTTTATTTTTTTATTTTTATTTTTTACATGTTATGGTAATGGTGTTGTATCCTAATATTGTAATCTCTATGTAAAAACAAACAAACAGACAAACAAACAAAAACAAACAAACACCCCTGCTGATTGGCAGCTTAAGCAAAAGCTCAAAAAAAAAACCAAAAAAACCCTTTTGTCATTTTTTTCTTCTTTCATGTTAGAGCGACGTTGCTGACAGCCAATCGGAAGTCAGCGGAATCCCGCGTGGGCGTGGCCTGGAAAAACACTTACTAGCAATGTGGACCCGTGGGAGGTAGGCGGAGTTTACTATGGCCGCTTTTGAGATTCGTTTTGGCGACTTTACGCTTTGGTGGAGGGGGCCGAGCTCATTCTCTTCACAGCGCTTTTTCAAGAGTAAAACAAGACCCTGTAACATTTCAGTCCACCGAAAATGAGATGTGGATGAAAGCGCGCGGGTCGCTGCAGGGAATCCGGTAACGCAACATCTTATCCGACTTTTTTTTTTTTTTTTTTTTTTTTTTAAAAAAGCATCTCCAACTTTTTTTTTTTTTTCTTCCTATATTATTATCTTCAACTCTATGGGAGCATTCAACCGGCGCCAGCTGAGACGGATCAGAACTCACAACCCGCTGGAGAAGAAGGCTGTAGGAAGGTAAACTGCTGGTGTGGATGAATCGTTTAGATATACATGTTTTGGAAGTTCTTGAGACCTGGGAGTAAACTTTCAGGTGACGATTCTCTTTAAAAACCATAATGCAGAACACAACATGCTTTCATACTGACAGAGGAAACAGCCCAGCGTGGCTCTTTTGCTGTTTGAGGATCGAAAAGTTGCTCCTAAAATATCTCTTGGCTAAATCTTTGGAATGGTATTGTTCATTGTATTGTACAAGAGTTCACTTAAAAATGTCAAGTATTCCACTTATATAAAGCGTTCATAAAGTCCATACAGTCTGGTTGACTAACTAACACATTGTGTCTGTTTGGAATGAATTTGTGTGCCTATCAAAAATACAAACCTGGAGATAACAATGACAGATTGCTATTGGTATTGGTAACCTTGTTCTTCGGTTCGAGATTCCCAGTCTGTCTGAGAAAACTTGCATCAAGGTCAGTAGGTTTGACCCTAAGTAGTAATTATTGCAACTTCAGAATACCTCGATGAAGAGATTTCTGTTCAGTAATCGACAGGTTTGCAGAAGGAACCAGAGGAGCCATTGACAGATAGAAAGTGTCACCACATTTTGCATGAGAAACTGTGTGTGTGTGTGTGTGTGTGTGTGCGCGCAGACGAGACAGGCAAGATATGCACCGTTACGCAGATCAGGAATGCAGTCATGTGTTATTGGAAATCAGAGAAAGCAAGAGATTATAAGTTATGAGGAATGTCCGGAAAGGAAAGCTTGAGCGCTTCTCATGGTTGTGTGGAATAAAAGTTCTAAGACGCCGTTGCTGTTACTGTTCCTGCTGCTTTATGACCGTTTTATTGGGTGAGATTCATGTCTGTGTAGTTCCTCATTTTAACTGAAAGTAGGTTCTAGTGTTACAAGGAATGCTCAAAGCACAATCAGTGCAGTCTTTTTTTTTTTTGCTCCTTCCTGTGAGCAGTGTGTACTGGGGCTTTGTTTAGTGGTGGAGGCAGTCAGTGTCCGCCAGAAAAGTACCTAGCGGCATTGACTCAGAGTGCAAGAATGTCAGCTCTCTCTCTCTCTCTTTCTCTCTCTCCATCCATCCATCCAGCTCTTTTTCCATCCCTCTTCCCCTCTCTGCCACCCATCTCCCTCCTCTTTCTTGCACGAGGCCAAAGTTCTGCCTGCTGACTCAGTCTAGAAATCACCCGAATGCTTTATTTTTTATTTTTTCCCTCTCTCCCCCCCCCCCCAACTGAGCCTTTGCGACTCCGACAGCCTGTACTCTGTACTCACTATTGAAGTTTTCACAATGAAGCTGTGTTCTATAGACTAGAGTCAAAGCCACTTAAAAGTGTCTGAATGACTGAATGGGAATCTTTCTTTCTAGACCCGTATGATGCCTATGAACCCACATGATTCCAAACTATGCGCCGCTCTGTATGGAAGAATCCAAGAGATTAGTCGTCTCTGACTGTTCTGCTCACTTTGGCATTACCTGCCATCACTCGCATACCTCGGTACATCTTCGTTGTAGTCGTCTGACGCAAAAACGTTGTCCTCGAGAACAAGGGAAGGGTCTTGGGGACAGAGCGGCTCATGTGTGTGCAGTCGGCTCAGCCTCTGCCCAGTGCAGACAGACACCTCTGTGGTGGAATGTGTCACCATTTTCCAGACACGATCACGAGGGTGAGTTTCAGCACCTTTCGCATTAATCACGTCTCGAGCAGGATGTGTCACTATATACGCTAGACTCCAGGATGTAAGGTTGGTCTTAATGGTAATGTGGAGTCGAACCAAGCTGTGTCTGGTTTTCTTTTTTCTTTCTTTCTTTTTTTTTTTTTTTTTTAATAACACGTCATGAATATTTTTGTATTTTGTTGTCCTGACATAAACACATAAACAGTGTGGAAGATTTAGGACTTTTGTTGTTTGATTATGCAGTTGACAAGCTCGATCTTGTCACCGAGCATACCTTTCCAATTATCAGAGTGACCCAGCCAAAACAGGTTCAGTTGCTTTTCTTTGGTTTGTGGTTTTAACTAGTTCTGTAGCACGAGTATAGAATGTGAAACTGCGTACATCAGCAATGCCTGGTGCAGCAGATCTGTCATACTCAATCATCACTAGTCATAAACTTTTAGATTTGTTTTGTTTTGTTTTGTTTTTTAAGGAACAGGGCTGAGAGAGAAACTGGCGCATGGTTTCAGTGACCGAGATGAAGCAGCAATCTCATCTCTCCACCACATGCTTTCCATTAAAGCTTTGGATGAGGGAGTGGAAGGAGGGGGGTTGAGAGGGGCTAAGAGGCAGAGCGGGGAGAAGCACTGTGTTTCCGAATACTTGGGTTTGTATCAGAGACTTGCGGGGGGGAGAAAACCACAATATAGAGACCTTGTTGGAGTTGGTGAAGGAAGGGGAGAAAAGAAACGGAGGGAGTTATTTAATGACTCACTCTGGATTTTCTTTCTACCACAATGGCACAGGTTTGCAAAGTTCCTCATATCAAGCTACAAGGCGCAGAGTTTTGTGAGACGCAGTACATTTAGCAAATGTTCAGATTCCAAAATAGTTGGAGCCTTGGTAGTAACTCTAGAGCTAACTGATGCATCGCGTAGTCCTCTGCCTTTCCTCAGCAAGGACTTTCCATCATGTCCCTCGTTTAACGGAACACAATCTCCTGAAATCAATCACCACGAACTCCAAGCGCAGAGCACAGCCAAGGGGGAAGGCTTTGGATTCTGAAGGAGAAAAGTTAGAGTGATGAACATGGAAATGGAAGGAGGACGGGAAAGAGTGTGAGCACATGTGTCAAAGTTTCTTGGCCTACTTTTCAGTCTGGCAGACTGAATCTGAGAATCTCCCTGAGCTGGGAGTAATGGACACCAAGGGAGGCTGTGCTTTACACTTTCTCCACGCTCCCAGTGCCAGACCTTTCCAGATCGGAATGTTGCATTTCCTGCTTTGTTCCTGCCATGTGTTTCTCAGTTTCCCTCCTATTCTTACTACTTTCTCCTTTTCTTTTATTGCATAGCTTTTATGTAAATTCTTTTATCGACTTCACTGCCTCCTCACTCTTGCACACAGTCTTTCACGCGGTTTTCCCAATCTATACTTTTGGTAAATGCGCCATAATATTGTCGGTACATTACATACAAAAACCCTAGAGATTTCCGTGTGTAAAGACAGTTCTCTGGCATCCAGTAAAACCTCGAGAAGGCTCCACAGATGCTCCCCTGTTATGTAAACACATCCTGTGCGTAGTCAAGCTTGTGAATTTTTCTCACATCACAAGGTTTTTCTCGGCCTCGGCAAAGGCTCCGCAAGGTCACGCTCATCTCCCATCCCTCTCTGTGTTCGGCTGTCAGGAGGTTGTTGTGTCAGAGCTCGAGGAATGTGGCCTTACTGCTCCTTAACGTTGGATATTTTTGCCGTTGATGCCAGAGGCAAAGTGCACCATTTCACTACTGTTAGGGAAAAAGAGAGCGGTGACGCACAGCTAGTGAGAGAGAACGAAAGTCCTTCAGGCATCCGGCTCTACAAAGTGAGAAGAAGAACTGAAGGGTGAGTTCTTGAAAGCTTTTACAGAGTTGCATATGATTAGAGAATAAAATGCAATCTTTGGATAGGGGTGGGACAATGTCTTGGCACTGTGTTTTGTTCCAGATCTGGTTCTTTTGGAGGAAGACCAAAAATATTTCCAACTGGATGGCTTTATTGCTATTTCTGATAGCTGGATAGCTTTATATTGGTTTGTCTTGAATCACACATTAAGACTGTAGATGGAGGCAGTTTCGTTAGGCTGCATCACTCCAGACAATTAAACTAACCAAAATAAAGGCAAGCCAGACTAGCTCCATATTAGCCATGATTGAATAATGTGGCTTCAATTATTTGTGTTCATATTTAGACTTCATGTGACTACGAAGCAGGCCTATTCTGATTTATACATTTGTAGGAGTACAAGCTTTTAATGTACAATGTGAAATAAAAGACTGGTGTCTGTTGATTATAAATAATACACTATTTTGGCCCTAAATTGGCTAAATAGGAGACCAAAGTCTCACAGTGCCAGACGTGATGTCCAAATATACGAGAATGCATGTCTGGAGACACCATAGTAAGGAGCAAAGTAGGTCCAACGATACCAAATCAATCCAGCACTTTGTAAAGGTAGAGTTCAAAGTAGGGGCGGCAATTGAAAAATGGCGGCTTGTAAATGAAAAGTCGCTAAACACCAGTTAAACATGTATCTGTGTGCAGTGTGTGCAGAGAACCGATTACATTCAGTCAGTCTTTTCCAAAATGCTTCATTCATTTTGAAGTCATGACTAGCTTGAGATGATGACACTCCATCCGGATGCTTATATTGTGTGAACTACAGGAAATTGGGATGGGTTTTAGAGGATATTGCGTTGTTTGGGATCATTCTTGCTGCAATTCTCTACCAGGTTGTTGAAAGACTGTCTCCAGACATGCATTCTTGCTATTCTGGCCCTGTGAGACTATTACCTGCTTAAACTGTACCAAACAATAACTACTGTGTTGCATCATTCTCCAGATGAACAATGATTTGCTTTACAAGTCTTAGGTTCTCTCTTGCAGGATTATCGCAGAAGCACATCGTTTGCGTTCATTATTTTGACTTTGTATAGTAACCGGATGCAAACACGCTGCACCGCAAGGGCGGCTAAAAGCAACGCGATGTATAACCGTATAGTTTTGGAAGTGGATTTGGTGAGCAAGCATTCATGCATACAAGCAGAGTGCACTTTCTTACGATGGCTGTCTTACATGCCATAAAAGAGGGCAGTGATATTTCCAGTCTTAGAAACGTCCATCCTTTCTGAAACAAGCCAGTCCTGTGATCCCGGATCAGGATGTGGTGTCTTAACAACCTGCGGTGTCTGTCTCCAGAAAGGGACTGCACTGTCAGGTGATGTTATTCAGGGACGTCTGACTGAGTGGCAACTCCAGAACTGAGCCTACACTGGACCACATTCCTGCTGTATTACTAGAATAAACACTGTCAGCATGGGGGCCCTGGGAAACTTGTGCATAAAGAGTAAATATTTACACAACTTTGGTCTCCATTCAGAACGTACTGGACCTTTACTAAATCCAGGTTGTGGTCTGGGCAATTAGAATTTATCATCAAAATAAATCATAAATGCCATTATGAACATCATGAATAATAAATCTGGCCCTGAAGTGGCCGTTATTTATTTATTTATATATATATATATATATATATATATATATATATATATATATATATATATATATATATATATACACAGTACTGTGCAAAAGTTTTAGGCACACTATTTTGTTACAGATTTTTTATTTGATGACGTCTACATGATCGAGTCAGTACAAAAAACATTTTAGATTCCCAAACATTAGTTTTCTAGCACAAAATGAAATGTTACAGAAAAATGTTTGTATGTCATTAAAGAAAGCAGCGTATTACGTAAGAGACACTTTTCAGACAGTAAACACAATGAAGGCTGCTGGGTTTCGCTGCAAAAATAAGAAGCGAGTGCAAAAGTCAAAGTGTCCAGAAGAACTGTGTCTGGTTCTGCAAGATGCTCAATAAAACTTCCCAGCTCATTTCCTTATAAAACTGCACACATTGTACCGGAGACTATTTTTATATTTTTGTCACACCAGATATTGACTTTGTTTCATTTACTACTGTTTACTGCTCTTTTTGGGTTTTTTTTATTTTTATTTATTTATGTAGAAACATTTGATTCCATTATTTTGAAAGCTTTTTGCTCTACAGCATTTCTTTGCACGCGCCTAAACCGCTTGCACAGTACTGTGTGTGTGTGTGTGTGTGTGTGTGTGTATATATTATATATATAATTAATTCTTTTGTACTACAAATAAAATTGTAATGTATGGTTATTACAGAGTAATTATCATTTGCATCATGTACCACATTGCAGGAATAATTCTTGTTTTTTCATGTTTATCGTGTACTATACAGAGTAACCTACACACAGGGGATCTTTCTTTACAATGTAACACTGTTTAAAACCCTTGTCACGCTTGATTTATTGTCATGGGTTTTCCAGAGGAAGTAGCATGGCCGTTGTTCTTTTGCCTTTTGGACTTGTCTGGCAGAACGTGCCCCAAAGCTTTTGGCACCAGTCTGGAGCTGCCGGCTCTCCGTCATTCCCTCTGCCTGTGTGTGGCCCTTTCTCTTCTGATCGGTTGAGCGTAGGCCAACGCTGGCTAACACCTGTCCCCAGCGACCGCATTGTCGTTAGTTCTGCCAAGTAGCCCCTTGATGTGAGTGAGCAAGGCCAGTTAATGAGAATATGAATTTGGAGAGACTGCTGGGTGTTTAAGAAGCAAGCCAGGTGCTTATGTCTCTTATCTGAGCTCTCTATCTTTGTCACCTGCTTTTAGATTCGCCTACCTTCCATTTTTCAACAGGTGAGTTGAACTTGGGTGGTGGGTGGTGGGTGGTGGGGGGGGTGGTTTCCTTGTCTGTTTTAAAGAGGGCATTAGGACATTGTGAGAACCTATTCACCATTTTTCTAAGCATGCATTTAAAGAAAACTCCCATGTATACCCCATTAAGACATTTAACATCTTGGACCCTTTTAATACAAATGGATTTAATTTATCTGTTGTTGTTTTTTTTAATATATTAAATTTGTGCATAAATTTTTTTTGTAAGCCAAACCGAATGAAATATTTCCACCAGATTTACAAAACTTTCGGTGACACTGATTTTCTACGTAATAACATGCATATGTTGAATGCCAATCAAAGTGCAAAGCACATGCAACGCTACAGCTCATTCGCATTTAGTGACGCCCACAAAACTCCATAAAAGGTAAAGCTCACAGAGAGCTGAATTCACAACATGAGGACAAAACTGCGATAGAAAAGGAATTTCTCAGAGGCGCAAGTGGAAGCGTATGCCGATAAAAAAAATAATATTAAGCAGCGTAAGAACAGCTGAAAAGGCAAATTACAGAAAAATTTGAGTTCGCTTTGAATTATGTCTCTCACTTCAGCCTCTTATGTACTGCACCCTTCCCAATACCGTGTTGGAAAAGCAGGCAGGAATGTGTCATAAGGAAACCTGATATATTCGGAATGCCCGATGATGGCATGCAAGCACATACCAGATCGGTCACTTATCGGTCACTTAGTCATGGCTCTGAAGTGTTGCTCAGCATTAAAAGAAGATCCCAGCTTGTACGAAACCAAAACGAAACCAACTTATACGCCAACCGAGCCATTGCAGCATACAGAGCCATTACTTTTGTCTTAATTGAATGACCGTTCTTATTTGTCTTAATTTATGGATTTGTATTTGTTTGATTTCTTTAATTAATCTTTTTATCCATGTTTAATATCTCTTTCATTAATACCATTAACATAAAATTCCTGGATTTCAGGAAATGTAAGTTATATTGGTGTGTGTGTGTGTAATTGAAATGAAGTGATTTTAACTTGACGGCGTAATCTGTCCATGAAATTGCGGTAACTTCGCCAATTATGTGAGTTGAAGCGGATCAGTTTACATTAGCTAGTTTCCTTATATGTAAATTTACACAGACTCAGGAGCTCTCGTAAGATGCGGGCAGGAATACTCATGGAATACGTATCGCATTTCTTGTGTAAATGCTCCGAATAAATTCATTCGTATCCAGCTTGATAAACGAGGCCCATTGTGTGTGAGCAGCTTCTACCAAAGTACATCTGTCCATTAGGTATAAACACATAACAGAAATAATTAGGATCTCCCTGGCACAGCCCTGCTAATTATTTCATAAGTACACCTCAGTTACGAATTTTCAGTTGAATAAAATCCAGCGAAACCACCCAATTATTTGGACATACCTCGTACCATGCTCTTCACACCCGGTATGCGATGTGAAGGTGAGTGGAGAGACTTGGAGTGGAAGCGGTTACAGCAGCAGGTTGGTATGAGGGTGTGGAAAGGGTGCTGGCTGAGCTCCAGACTCACCTGTACTCACGGCCACACCTAAAGGAATGCAGCAGGTAGCGCAGCAAACGGCCACCAGCATAACGGCAGCCGAGCATGTGAAGGGAAGAAGAAGAGTGCGTTTATCTGGGGCACGGAGCGAAGCCCAGGACTCGCTCCTGACCATTAAGTGAAGGTTTTGAGGATTTAAGGCACCATTGGTGAGCGGAGTACTGACTATCTGTGAGTGCTTTCTGTATTTTCCCTGTGATGTGATGTTTTTTTTTTCTTTTTTTTTTCATTTTGACATTTCACTCTGACGGAAAAGAATAATAAACCCAAGGATAAATGAAATGATCTGGAATTAATCCATGAATTAAATATAACACCTTGAACATATCCTAGTGTTGATTTATTACAGCATGTAGCAAAAGATATTTGTCTTGTATAAAATGTTCGAATCCCTGGTTAAAGCTATAATAGAAATGATCATCCCTACAGTCTTTGATCATGTTACTGAAACTACATTCGTAAACAGATTTAACCTGTGCAAAGTCTTTGGATAAGTCTATAACCGTTGGCAGCAAATTGGTGGGGTGGCTGTATAAGCAGTTCGTATCCAGAAAGGTAAACATTCCCCCATTTCTGTCGTTCTCCAGGCTGAGGCTGACACACTCCATGCCTCTAAAGTGTCATTGACATAACCACGCTAAGGCTCCGGGGTCAGAGCCTTTGGAGACGCACACAGCCAGAGACCTATCTGTTGGACTCTGTGGAATGCTGGATTCCACGAATTCACTCTGGCTGGGAATAAACAGTTTATCTGAATCAGTCAAGGAACTTCAAGTTCCAGCGTCAGCCGACAGGGGTGTGGGGAGATGAGCCATCTGGGTGTCGTTTCTCCCCAGTTTTGGGGGATGATTAGTTGTAGTCGCACTACCCGAAACCTTCTTGCGTGATGCGTGTTTGTGTGCAGTTAAATAAAGCTGTTGTGGTACTTGAGTAAGGAAAGGAGGGACGTCTTGTCCCTGATTGTGTGGTTAGGCCCCAGAGATCCATTTCAGAGATCTCTTTTTTTTTTTTTTGTCGATGTTCAACGGCGACGTGGAGTTCGGTGCTTTCGCCGTGTCATCGGAGATTTACTGTAGGAACTTGCTAATGGTTGCTGTTCTCCACATGCAGTCCAAAAACACAAGAAGAAAAAAAAAAGAGGCGTATTCAATTAGGGGTTGTCCTTGGAATCGGATGTATCCTGTGGAATAATTGTTTTAAGGAAAGAATTATATTTTCCATAATGTTTTAAATTGTGAATAAACCAAAACTTTAGACTCCTGCTCAGATGTTTGTAGGATAGTTTGAGCAGTTGAGTTCCCATAGTGATTGTGTTATTTTTGCCTAGAGCAGCTCAAATCCCCTTGAGTAATCCTCTGTAAAACTATGCACATCCTCACATCCTGTGTTTGAATTGAGCTTTTCTCAGACCGACTGCTTTCTCTTTCTACCAACTGATCTGCGGCCAGCCCGACTTACTCAGGCTCTAGTCTTAACTACCACGTGTTACTGGCCTCCGTTCAGACGCTGCCCAAGGCACACAGCTGCAGGGGAAAAAACAAGGGTACTTCTTTTTTAGTTGTGTCATGGCCAGGAAACGAATGTCCTGCAAGCGCCCTATATTCCACATTCCTGACCCCCCACCCTCTTCAACATTCTGAGAGCCCCCTCTGCTTGTCTATGGACCCCACCCCCATTGTTCTAGCTGGTGAGAGTGCCTTCCTGTTGTAGATTGGCTGGGCGTTCAGGAGCTCGCGGATCGCCTGTGCATTTTGGAGCACCTTGAAGAGCTTGTGGTGAGCAGCGAGCCGGGCCAGAATCAGCGCCATGAGCGGCCAGTAGTGAACCAAGACGCCAGCTTCGACAGTCACACAGGTAGGTGACCTGACCTGACGTCAGAACACGAGGGCTATAAATGGAAGACATGAGATGGGTGGACAGGACAGGGACACATTTTATGTTTAAATGTTAAAAGATACATTTATCTGTTTGTGACATCTCCAAAAGCTGTTGATGCTAATTTCATAATCAACATCTGCTGGTATTGACTACTATATAATAGCCATTCAAATGTAGTTGAATGTTTTTACTTGAACTTTGACTATCAGTTATTAGTTATTGGGTTGTATATATTGTTTGTCATTACTACAAAAAAGAATAATCATGTTTTTTTTGTTGTTGTTTTTTTTTAACACTTCCATATGCTCATCAAAATTGCCAACAATGCTCCTGTCATTTTTCATCCTAAGCTCTTTTGACTGTCATCATCATCATCATTCCCATCTCTATCATAGTTCTGAGGAGGGAGAGGCAGTGAGGGCACGGGAGGGGGAATGAAAACTTGTGGGAAGAGCAACAGGAAATGGAAGTTACAGTATGTTTTTTGGGGTGGGTGCGGAGGAAAAGAATGCCATTGTGAAATGCAATATTTTTCTCCCTCTGTCACTTTTTGCCTGCCTCTCTCTCTCTCTCTCTCTCTCTCTCTCTCTCTGTCTTGTTGGAGAGCAGCAGTACGTCGATGGGCCCCATTCTTGACTTGATGTACATTTATTTATTTACCACAGATGTTTCGGAAAAAAGCTTCATCCTCCTTGAGAGTGCGGAGATTATCAGAAAGTAATAGATGTATTAAATTCTCCTTTACTACTTTTGTAGATGGTTCATTAACCACTAGACTGCAAAGCTGCATGCAAGGCCAACAGATGAAACCATTCTATCTTAAGGACAATTGAACAATAAGCAACAGAAGCGCACACACTTTGTAATTCGGTATTTTGACCCTACACAGATTTGTCTTTCAATCGATTATGTTAGTAGTAGTATTAAGCAATAAATGGATACGGCACTGTTTAGACTAATAGAAGGGTTTCTTCCTAATGGCTTTGCATGCTTTAACACTTCACTATATCTTTAAAATCACAATACGCCATATGTAACAGTCTGTGATGTCCTGGGCTGACAATTTATCGGTTGGACCAGTTAATTTATTTATTTATTTATTTATTTAATTTTATTTCAAAGCTTTGGATTTCAAGATAATGTTGATGATCAGCTATCTGCTCTGCACTGCATGTTTTAAACAATAGGAATCGCTCTGCTGTTTTGGTGGTGTTAGGGCCTGTTGGGTGGATGTAAGTGCTTTGACTCTGGGTATAACCATTATCAATCCCAAAAATATAGTCTGATCTCACAAAGAAAGTACATTTAATTGATTTTGTCCATTAAAAAACAAAACAAAACGATGGCTTCTTTTAGCCTCTTGTCACCCAGCTGTCAATGCATGAAAACGTCTGGGTAGTTTGGGTATTTATTTTGTTTTGTTTTGCGAGCATTCTGCTCCTCATGGACTATTAGGATTACTTAAAGTTTACTGCAAACCTTCTGAGCTCATTACATTTCATTTCTTTTCACAATCATTGTTGGCTACATGTAACATGTAATCATTATGCTACTGCTTCTTCTTATCTTATATCTTGCTATCTTAGCAATATCTTGCCCTCTGTTTCATTTCTAGGGGGTGTAGACCGCGGCCGGAGCTCCTCCTTCCATGAGGTGGGTGGCTTGCGAGAGCTGGAAATGAGGGGGGCAGCCTCCGTTTCCGAAGAAACCTCCAGCGCTGGTGCAAGCGGCGGAGGCCACACCGTCCTGCAGCGACTCCTGCAGGAGCAGATGCGCTATGGCGAAGGCAGAAACTACCTCGCCTTGCAGCAGCAGCAGCAACAACAGCAGCAGCAGCAGCTGCAGCAGCAACAACAGTCACAGCCGCAGCAGCAGCAACAACAGCAGCTCCTGGGCCCAGGAGACGAACACTCCATGGTCCCTCACATTGCCCGACAGGAGCCACAGGGCCAAGAGCTTCAGGCAGACAGTGGCATGGAGAAGCAGCTGAACCCCCGAGGCGCAGGTGGCGGAGGAGGCAGTGGAGGAGCCGGATCCCAAGGCCAGAACCCTGAGGACTTGCCTTCGTACGAGGAAGCCAAGGTGCAGTCACAGTATTTCCGTGGCCACCAGCCACAGCCACAGCTTGGTCCAACAGTGGGCGCTGCCTTCTACGTCACCGGCGTCACCAACGCAAAGGTACGTCCTCCGGAGGGCCGCCCCGCTGTGCAGCGGCTTGGTGCGGCCAAAGTGCACCAGGATGATGGCCTAAAGGACCTCAAGCAGGGTCATGTGCGCTCGCTCAGTGAGAGGCTTATGCAGCTTTCTCTGGCCACCAGCGGCGTCAAGGCCCATGCACCCGTCACCAGCGCGCCACTCTCACCCCAGCTGCCTCAACCGGCAGGGGACTACTACAAACCGGTGGGACCTCACCGCGGCCCGCCCCCAGACTATCCCTATAAAGGTCTACATTCACCGCCCAAACAACAGCAGCACCACCATCCACAGCACCAAGATCCAGGACACTACTATTCAGACCACCGTGGCTCAGCTCAGCAGTCCAGAGCCGATGTCCCTCATGTGCGCTACCAGCCACCACCCGAGTATGGCTCTTTCCGGTGAGTAAATTATTTTCCTTTTTTAGGGACGTTCGTTGGGCATAGGTTCTCTCTTTCCTGGGGAAAAGGTGTTGCTTTTGGTTTAGCCTAGAGGGAAATAAATGCTAAATTTGATTTCTGATATAGATTTTTCCTTTGCCATGTTTTAGGTTACGATTTCTTAATCATCATCCCGGGTTACTCCTCACTTGAACATATCAGGTGTTTTACATGTTTGTACATATTCAAGACCTAGATTCCACGCGCTCAACAGAAGCATTATGTATCACAGGCATGTTAGCAGAAGGTGGTGGAGTGGGTAGCCTTGCTACCTCACACATCCACGGTCACCAGCCTGAGTTGATGTTTCACATGTTCTCCCCATTCAGCATTGGGTTTCTCCAGGTTCTCTGGTTTCCTCCCACCTCCCAAATCATACAGGTGGAATTGGTGACGCTAACTTCACCAATCCAATTAGATTACTGAAGACAAACGAATTGTCAATTTTACTCAAACAGTTTGTCAGTTTGATGCTATTGTTTTCAAATTGTTTTAGAGGATGCAGAGGGCATCATTAGGAGAAGTGTGTCAGTCACAGGAAGCAGATGGTTGAGGGGAAAAATAAGTGGCTTTTGTGAGATATGACGAAGGATAAATGTTGAATGCAGCTAATTATGCTTCAGGTTATCAACAGGTAAGTGTTGTGCAGAGCCATGAAGCGGGAACAGATTGAATTCCCCTGTGAATGGCCCTTCCCTGAAGTGCTGGAACATGCTGCCAGGCGTTGTAGGAAAAGCCAGTTTTGCCTGTTTTCCTTTAATTCATCTACCTCAGAGCCAGTGTGGCGTACTGCAAAAGAATGCCATCCCAGTTGTAGTAATCGCTTACTGCAAGTTACAGCCTGACTGTTTGTCTTTAAGTTCTATAGAAACTGGAATGTTGAAATGTGAACAATATTTTCAGTGAGGCACCTGCTGTGTCACATGTGCAGTAAGAATTGGTAACTATTTTTCATAAACTTGGTCATTAAGCACGCTAGTCATGTAATTTATAACCTGTCAACGACAGTTGCTCTTAATAAGTTAATAAAATGTTGATGATATGCTTTATGATTACTCATGATGCTCTGGTCTTGTGTTCTCAGCTCCAATAAAGAGAGCTCAGGACACTCCCAGAGGCCCGTCCATCAGCACAGCCCCACATCCTCTGTCACCTCGGTGGGTTCACTGTCCCGCGCTCAGTCCTCCACGCTCAGCAGCATCCTGGCTTCTTCCCATTCTTCTCCACCCATGGCCCACCAGGTAGAACCACCCTTCACAATGGGGCCACGGAGTCCACAGGGGCCGGGCTCCCATCAGGGCGAGCCATACGGCCTGGGCCCAGCTCACCCCGCGCCTCATCAACGGCCCCACGGCTTCCCTCACGACCCCTATGGCTCGGCACCCAGGGGCCTCCATCTGCACCAGCACCAGTTCCATCTACAAGGGCAGCAGCAGCCTGGCCCAGGGCAGCACTACCCACACCCCCACTCACTCCAGGGTGACCCCTTTGCCCTGTTGGCACGTGCCCAGCAGATGGTGGACATGCTCACCGAGGAGAACCGGCAACTCAAGCAGGAAATGGAGGTGTGTGGGGAGAAGGTGTCCAAGCTGCAGAAGGTAAGCGTTCTGGTTTGCAGCAATTACGGTTAAATGAAAAGCGTGCAGCGATATTGAGAGAAACGTAGCATTTTCTCCTCTGTAGCTAGAGACTGAGATCCAGCTGGTGTCCGAGGCCTATGAGAACCTGGCCAAGTCCTCGTCCAAGAGGGAAGCCCTGGAGAAGACCATGAGGAACAAGCTGGAGCTGGAAGTGCGCAGGCTGCACGACTTCAACAGGGATCTAAGAGGTGAGCACCAGGAGCACGTGCTCCGATTGTAGCTGGGTTTAAGAGGTCATGGTGTAGTCACGGTCCTACCATGGCTCGTTAATATCTGATAAGAAAGCAACGAATAGCTGCACTGTCAAATTCTCCCAAAATATGATGCGTGATTTCCTGGTAATACCCATGCCTTTTGTTGCCCTAATGCTTTTCTTAAGATTTTGTAATATATAATCTGGCCTGTAATATTATTCTTTAGTATTAGAGATACAGATCTTATCTCGGTGTCTATCTGCGAGCTTAGATCTGTACTGTGATGTAAGCCTGGTAGCTTCACAAGAAGATATGGGTAATTCCATGTAAATGACAACCTCATCCTGGAAAAAATAGAGCCGTGAGCACAGGAACATCACTGGATAAGTATATTTATACGTATGATGGCATTTTAGTAACTAATAGAGCCAATGGAACATAATTTAAGCTTCATCCACAGAACAATGTCTGATCACTTTTCATTTAATTAAATAATAACTTTATAATGTTTAAAATATGTTGAAAATTTACAGCCTTTTCCTGCATCAAGTGACTCAAGAACAAAAAAGATGAAGAACTCTGATACTGCACTTAGGTTAAGTGGAACACGGGATCGTTAACATTAAAATGTGGAATTTTTTTTCCAAATATGCACGTTGTAAAAATTTATTTGACCGGCCGGGTAGATAGTAAAGCACACAGCTAACTCATCACTGATGTATTTTTCTTTCAAAAAGTTATTGCTCTCAAGCACAATATTTTCTTGCATTTTTAATCAAGGCCACCTCCACCATTCTGCCCCGCCGTGTTCTTTAGAGTAGCAGAGAACAGAGAAAACGCTGATTTATGGCACTGGGCCTGGACTCGGTCCCCAGGGAGCCCCAAGAGTTTTACAGCAAAATCAGAGGATTCTTCCCCCCTCCCTTCTTTCTCCCTCTCACTCTTGCCCTAATTTCTTCCTCCCCATGTTCCTCATTCTTTCTGCTGTACGGTTCCAACACACTGGGGGGAAAAAAGAGCCCCTGCCTCTTTAGGACGTTCAGGACTAATCTAAATTTCCATTGCATATTGTGGAACTGGGATGTTAAGGAGCTGGGCATTTGCCTCTGGAATACTCATCATTTAGTGCGGTTGACTTAACATGGGGGAAATATTGTTTTAACGTTTGGCCTGCTTCCTCGAGGAACGGTTTGCGATTGCGAAAAACCGGCAACCCCCGCGGTATAATGGCTCTTTTGTTGAAGCCATCTTTTTTTTTTTTTTAGGAATCACTTCAGGTTGAGTTTTGGTGGTGTTAAACTTTACAGCATTTTCCTTAAATATAAGTATAAGAAAATGAAAGCCTATAAACTATACAATACATATTTAATATCTCCGTTTTCACAATTTGAATATGCAACAATCCAAGGTTTTTTTCTTTTATTCATAAAAGCTTCATAATAATTCATTTCAGGATTGGAATGTAATAATTTTTTTTCCCCCCCATTCGTGGACGTTTGAAATTCCACACGGTGACCTTCGCAATCAGCTCCAACTGACAGGACCTTTTGTAAACGTATTAAATGTTATGGTTTCTCACATGCATTTCATTGCTAAAAGAGTAAGCTATAAAATAACGTTATAAAGTTTTTGCGCCGCACGTTGCGGTTTTTCCATCACTACAATTGTCCTTCTTTGCAAATCCTAGAACGTATGGAAACAGCCAACAAGCAGCTAGCAGCCAAAGAATGTGAGGGCACGGAGGACAACCGCAAAACCATCTCTCAGCTTCTGGTTCAGAGTGAGTATCCCTTTCCAGAAATTTCCTCCAAGTTGAAAAAAAAAAAAAAAAAAAAATGCCTGCATCGTGGCTCATAGCCGTCCTGGGGCTCCAGAACGCTATTGGCTGTACGGTTTGTGTGCAATAACCTGAAACCTGAATTGAGCCGATTTCCTTCCACTGTTCGGTTGCTCCGTAGACAAAGAGACCCAGCGGGAAAAGGAGAAACTTGAGATAGAGCTTAACGCGCTGCGCTCCACCAACGAGGACCAGCGAAGGCACATCGAGATCCGCGACCAGGCCCTGAACAACGCTCAGGCTAAAGTAGTCAAACTGGAGGAAGAGGTGAGCTCACTGCTTTTCAGCTGCGGCCTGTTCAGCATATTTCCGTTGCATACGAGGGTACAGAGCTGCATGTTTTCAGTCACGTCTGGGATTAATTATCGAGTGCCTTCAAGGTCTCTGTCAGTGTGTGTTTGTGTGGGCCCTCTTGTGGACACTTTTCACCCTCTAGCCCAAGGCTGCAATATCTGGTTCCATTTAAAGCTTAAGAAACATCTCGGAGGACCTCTGTGGAATTTTTAGGGTTTTTTCTTTATTGCTCCGAGTGTGCTGAGTCATTAAGCTATGCACAAGAGAATGCTTTGTTTCCTGTTGGTCCTGCGTGCTGAGAGGAGTCTTACATTTTAGGTTATTCCTTCACTTTATAAGCTGTAAATATTTCACCATTCTGAATATGCTATGTATTAGATAACTGAAATTGCGACAGCAGATTTCTCTTAATTCTTTTCGGAAAGCTTCCTGAAATGAACTTTTATTCACCCAAGTCAGTGATAGCCCATATCTGCACCAATTTTCAACGATCAGCAAAGAGACAATGACTTTATAGCCCTTCTCATCAACTTCAGTGCTGCAGATAAGATCCTCAATCTAAAAAGTAAACCACTAGCCCTGACCATCAGCCGATCCAAACCGCCTAGGACATTTTAGCAAGAATGAAAGACGGAGAAACCTCCAAACCGAAGGCGCGCAAGAATAACAGGAGGAGTGTAAGTGTGGTTTTTCACGCTAATGAGCTTGAAGTCTCTGAGCATGTTTGGAGAATGTGCCTTGGCTCAACTGGCTCGGGCCCAGACGGCCTTTTGGCCAGCGCTGAACAGGCAGCGCAAGCCGCAATCCCAGAACGCGCCGGCCTGTTCCACTTTCCTCCGGCCCTGTCACAAACAGCCGCTTGTTCCACCAAACAAAGCCTCTTGAGTTGTCCGCCATGAAAGAACTTGAAGATGGCCGAATTCTTAATCCTCCCCCCACCCACTCATCCAGCCAGCCCTGTCTAAATAAATGGAAACTGCATACTTGTCCTCTTTCTCTGCTTCTTCTGTGTAGCCCCGAGAGCTAAATCGGGCCATTCATTTGGGCCACAATTATAGCTTCTGGTGGATTCCAAAGTAGCTTTTTTGTGGGGGGGGAGGGGGAGGGGTCTGGAGGACACAAGCGGGGTATTGTAAGGTAGATTTTCAGTTAAGCGAGGCTCACCTGTGTGCTAGGGGTGTAAAGTGAAACCGGAAAACCTCAGGACTGAATCAGGACTCCATTCCTGATATTTTAATTTGCTAAGACGTCATTTTTTTTTTTTTTTGCAGGGCAATATCGACTCGGCAGCATTTTAGTGAAACGAAGAAATGTTTTGAAATTGCTGTTCCTTTACAAAACTAGGATACATCAATACGTGTTCAATTGAACCGAACTGAATCCTGTTGAATCGTACCTGAATCGAATCATTACTGTTTCGTTTTTGTGTTTTATGGTATACTATGTACCCGAGATCGTCTGAATGGAGATTTACACCCCTGCTGCCTGCTCTCTGTGTGTGTGTGTGTGTGTGTGTAGCTTAAAAAGAAGCAGGTCTACGTAGAGAAGGTGGAGCGGATGCAGCAGGCTCTGGCTCAGCTGCAGGCTGCTTGTGAGAAGAGAGAGCAGTTGGAGCACAGATTACGCACGCGGCTGGAGAGAGAGCTGGAGTCACTCAGGATGCAGCAGGTACAACACGCACACGTTAAACAGTCTAGCAGACGTAACCTGGGCTCAGGTGCAGACGGCAGGAGCTGATTCTCCCACGGGAGATGTTGCGTTACTCTGGTTCCACTCCATTCCTGCTGCGTGTCCAATCCAAATGTCTACTGGTCCTTTTAAATGACCCTTAATCTGGGGATCTGGGGGAAAGGTTGCAGCTCAGCTGCTGTGTGTGTGTGAGTGTGTGAGTGTGTGTGTGTGTGTGTGTGTGTGTGTGTGTGAGTGTGTGTGAGTGTGTGTGAGTGTGTGAGTGTGTGTGTGTGTGTGTGTGTGTGTGAGAGAGAAAGTGAGAGAGAAAAGAGGAAGAGCAAACAGCTGGGATTCTTATTAGAGGCCCAGATACTAGACTTAACCTTGGAGCAGTGTGCTTTTATTCAAGCAACTGCGTGATATGGAAGAAACATTCAGCTATGCTAACTCAATAATCCAGTGCCGTTTAAGGAAATATGTCTCTATATGTCACTAAATTATGAACATGAATGCATATTGGAACGTGTTTTATAAAACCGCCATGCTATGCACTTTTAAATCCAGGGATTAAACTAAAATTTCTCTGTTAATGGTGACTTTCTACTGCAAATCCTTCAGGACTCTAAAGCCCTTTTCAGATTGGACTAGTTTTCCATGGGGAGGTGGGGTAATCGATGCACTTATTATTGGAGTATCTCTGGGATTTTAGTCTCTTCCGAATCAGGAGTATGGGTGCATGTGTGTGGAGAGATTACAATGACCAACTGCAGTAACCCCAGTTAATGTATATCCTTTCGGTTTATCCCCTCTCTTCTGACGTTCATCAAATGAAAACGAAACCAAGTCCTAGTTTAAAACGCAGTACGATGAAATACAGACGAGGCACATAAATCGTGACGCTCGTGTTACTTACTACTGATCGAGCGCGACGTGGTACGGCCACAAAACCTCCAGCAAGCCCTTATAATAAAGGTCAAAGCAGTCAGTTCGTATTAAAATGAGGTGTATGTCGTATGTGTGGAACCTTTAGCGTGATGAGCATGTGTAAATCCTGAAGACACGCCCACCTCTGTCCTGAAATCTCATCCTTGACTCTAACCCTCTACTCTGATCAAATCTAAGTGTACCTCTCCCGTTGTTCTGCACAGAGATCGGGAGGCTCGCAGAACCCCACAGGTCCTGAGTACAGCACGACGGCCCTGATGGAGCACCTGCGCGAGAAGGAGGAGAGGATTTTGGCTTTGGAGGCCGACATGACCAAATGGGAGCAGAAGTATTTAGAGGAGAGTGTCATGAGACAGTTCGCCCTGGACGCCGCTGCATCTGTCGCCACGCAAAGGTACACACACACACACACACACACACACACACACAAAGACATATGGTATAGCTTGTTCTCATGTATGTTCACAGTGTGGTTCACTTTCATTAAGGCCTGACGATCTGAAAATGCAGAGGCAACAGTGACATTATTGTTGCTACTTGGCTCCCCGAGTCGGAAATCAAATGCTGTCGGTGCCTGTTAATGATAAAATCTAGCAATGTTTTTCTGACAATCAGTCCATACAGGATTTCGCAGAGTTTGTTTTTTTTTGTGATTGGCCAAAAATGCTCGATTTTGCTGCAGATTTAAAAAAAAAAATTTTTTTTAAGTTGTGTGCTTTTATTTTTGGCGAAATCGCAGTCGCACGAAATAGTTTTGCACGCTCTTTCGCAGTGATGTTTGTTGGTAAATGAGACCTTTTAGCTGTACTCGTGTTCGACGCACGTGAATCGAAGAGGGCTTTGGCTGAATGCGTGTTGTGATGACGTCACACGACACGTCTCGGCCCGAATCTGCGGAAAATCTGCGGTAATTTTGAAAAATTGCGAGCTCCTGCAAATATTGTGGAGTTTCCTTTTTTGCGTTCATTTCAGCGATCGCCAAATCCTGGAGGGACTGGGCAATTATAACAGTTCAGGCAAAAAGCCTCAAGAAGAAAAGTACAGATGGTGAATCAGTACTATAATAATAATAATAATAATAATAATAATAATAATAATAATAATAATAATGTTGGCATCTTACAGATAATCAGCACTGGCAAAGAAAGATAGGAATTTTGCCTGGGAAAAATTATGACCAAAAAAGTTGATGTGTTGTTCGTGGTGTTGGGAGGCAAGCGTAAAAGGCAAGCGTAAATTTAGCTGTCAACAGTCCTTTTTTTTTTTTTTTAAATCATATCAGTTATCTGGGCATGCTTACATTCTGTCTTTGTGTGGGATTTCATGATGGTTAGAATGAGAAATTGTACTTCAGGGAGATTAGACTAGACTAGACCTGTTCTTCCTTGTCAAAATTGTTATTAAATTATAATTATTCAATTATAAGTGACGTATGGGACCTGAAAAACAGAAAACCGGTTCCCTCTTGGGTTTGAGATTCCAAAAGTTTGATGTATGACTTCCTTCTGCAGAGACACTTCATCAGCTATGATCAGCCACTCACCCAGCAGCAGCTACGACACCTCGGTGGAGGCGCGCATTCAGAAGGAAGAGGAGGAGATTCTCATGGCCAACCGCCGTTGCCTGGACATGGAGAGCCGCATCAAGAACCTCCATGCGCAGATCATCGAGAAGGACGCCATGATTAAGGTTCTGCACCAACGTTCGCGCAAGGAGCCAGGCATCAAAGCCGACGGCCCGTCCGCCATGCGCCCCTCGAAGTCCCTCATGTCCATAGCCATGGGCTCGAGCGGATTGGGCAGCTCAGGCCTGCTCTCTCACTCGCTGGGGCTCAGCGGCAGCAGCCCGATTACAGAGGAACGCAAGGAGGACCGCAGCTGGAAGGGCAGTCTGGGTAAGGAAGGACACTGCTCTACATAACACGTTACCAGTTTGACTAATGGATGGAAGTAGGAACAGGTCAGGGATAGAAACTCGCACTTAGACTCACCGGTCACTTTAATAGAAACAGCTGTAACCCTGCTCATTTAAACTCATTCATGCAATCAGCCAATCATGTGGCAGCAACATGGTTAATTAAAAAAAAAAATGTTTAAATGTGATCTCAGTGACTTTGGCATGGTTGTTGGTGCCAGACAGGCTGGTTTGAGTATTACAGAAACATGCTAATCTCTTTGGAGTTTCACACACAACAATCTCTATGGTGCGAAAAACAACAAAAAAAAAACACCCAGTCGAGGTGACAGGAAGGCTGCGGTAACTCAAATAACCACTTTTTACAAACGCGGTGAGCTGAAAAGCATCTCCGAACACACAATAACTTGAATCTTGAAGCAGATGGGAGTCTGAAACGACAGTGGGCACAGGCTCGCTGAAACCGGACAGTTGAAGGTTAGAACAAGACCAGCTCTCCAGTTCAGTCGTGCAAGCTGAGGAAACGAATCAGAACAAATCATTTCGACGGCTTTAGTGAGCGAGCAAACACACGGCCCATTGTTTTGTTGATTTGGTGTGACTGCAGACACATGTCATAACATGAAAGCTTTAATTTCTCCAGAACTTCTGATGAAGTTTCACAGCACTTGCATGTTTTTTTTTTATGTTTCCCACTGTTGAATAGAAAGTTTGAGAAGGCTGGTTGTGCGTGCAGCAAAATACAAAAAAACAGAACTTTTTTTTTTTTTTTTTACGAAAGGCAATCAGTGTGACGCCACTAAAGCCTGACTAAAAGTCCAAACACATTTTTGCTTGTTCGCAGGTGTGTTACTGGGGCCAGAGTTCAGAGGTGACTCCTTGAGGACCGACTCCATCTCGTCTTCTCCGTCTCCAGTGCTGCCCTCCACCCCGATGCCAGCCACTGCTCACTCGAAGACGGGCAGCCGGGACAGCTGTACGCAGACAGACAAGAGTCAGGAGTCGAGCAAACCCAGCACCCCGGCACTGCAGAGCGTAGCAGCCAACAACCGCATCAGCAGCCCCAGTCCTGTATATATCCCCGACCGTATCGCAGGTAACACACACACACACACACACACACACACACACACACACACACACACACACACACACACTTTCACATGTGAACTACTCAGCTGTGTCAACTAGTGCTGTAAGTGTGGTCTGTGTGGTTGGAATATTGAAGTTCCATCCATCCATCCATTTTCCGTACCGCTTATCCTACACAGGGTTGTGGGGGGAGCCTGGAGCCTGTCCCGGGGGACAAGGCGGGAGACGCCCTTGTCGGGGTGCCAACCCATTGCAGGGCACAGTCGCACCCACATTCACACACTACGGACAATTTAGAGATGCCAACTGGTCTTTGAACTTGCAGACTTTTAAGTTTGACATCTTTAAGTTGCCAGTGGTGACATCCAGAGACAGAGTTATACAGTAGATGGGAGACTAATGCTGCCTTCGACTAACTGTATAGTCACTGTTATAGATTTATCTGTATGTAAGTCGATTAATCTAAGGGGCCGTTCACATGTCGCGGCCGCGCCGCTTTCACCTTCTTTCCGAAGCGCACCATGGGCTGCGCTCTCCATGACGACGAGGAAGTTTTAGCACAGGATGGATTTACAGCACCGCAAATCCCTTGCAGTAGCTCTGCTACTAGATTTATTCATGGAGAAGAGACAAAAAAAAAAAAAACGGCGTGTTTGGGTGCTCCGGGTATCCCTGTAGCTGATTGGTTGGTTCTTGTCACATGACCTGCGGTGCGCTTGTGGCATTCTGAAAAGTTGGGATTTTTTTCATTTCGAAAAACGAGCACGTCGCACCGCATGAGCGTCGCGATAGCGTCACTCTCTATATAAGCGCGCTTGCCGCTCGTCTACATTTAAAATAACGAACTTGAGCGCGCAAAAGACACGATATGTCAAGACACAGCCCCTCAAGTAAATACCAGTATATACTGTACAGCATAATTCTAAAAAAAATTTAAAGTAGTGCTGCTTTATTACTGTTCATGCTGTGAGCAGCCATTTGATCTGATGTCACTTTCTGAACTCGGGGTTGAGGAGACCGTCCCGTGTTTCCAAGTAGGAATTCTGAGGAATTCTGGGGCGTTTTCTTTCTTTTTCCGTAGTCAAGAGGTTTAGTCGAGCGCAGCATAAAATCCGATATCCATCAAAAGCTTGGCAATGAAACTGTTAGGGTTGAGCAATGCATTATAAACAAGGTCTCGTTGATGATGTAGTAAGAATGATATGGGGTAAATTAGACACACACACACACACACACACACACACACACACACACACAGGCACCTGCATTTGTGATTTCTAATCTTTTTAAGTGTTTCAAGTTGACAATGTCTGTTTAATCTTCTACTTTCGGTTTCTTCTACAAACGTTACAAAGTAAATAATCCACAATTTTCACGTTTATCATACCTGCGACTGTACGGGGGGGCCCAAAAATTCCCGGAATTCGAATGTGGCGTGTGCACTCGACGTAGTTGCAGGTTTTGCCGCTAGGTAGTGTATGCTTACAGTCTGGCGAGTCAGACTCTTAATCGGCGATTTTAGATCGAAGTGCTCAGGCGTCTACGGGAAAGCATCAGGAGAAAAACGTCCAGAGAAGTGGTGCACCCAGAACTGGATCCTGCACCACGACGGTGCACCTGCACACACACCGTGTTGTCACCCAGAAACAATGTGATCGTCACTTCACATCCACCGTATTCGCCACATCTCGCTCCTCGCGACTCCGTTTTGTTCGCGAAGTTAAAGATGAGACTGAAGGGGAAAAGATTCGCCACCGTGGAAGAAATCCAGGAAAGTACTAAGATGAAGGACTAAAAGATGACAACAGGAAATGTTTCCAGGAATGGGAGAAACGCTGGGACAAGTGTATCACATCACAAGGAAAGTACTTCGAAGGGGATTGAAGGAGAAACGCTGTAAATATTCATTATTTTATTTTATAACAAATCCGGGTTTTGGGTCCCCCCTCGTATCTCTCACACGCCTTCTCAATCATTGCTGAAGACCAAATCTTAGGTAGGTTTTGCTCTGTGTAATCACATGGATGTGACTGTGCCCGGATCTACAGTGTGGGCTAGAAGGAAATCAGCCCCAGCTTCGCTTTTTGCTTCTTCATACCATTCTGTATGTTTGCCTTATGACCGCTGTTAGTGGTGTCGTTGCTTCACTGCACGATAATCCAGAAACAATCCACTTTAAGACCTTCGTTAATCTGCCGAAAATGAAACGGATTTCTTTTGTGCTGGCACATTTACGCCAGTCGGCCCCGGTGACGTCCGGCGGTAGTGACGTTTTTTTTTTTTTTTTATATCTCGTGACCAGGTAAATTGACAGGATGCGGGTCTAATCAGAGTTTCTGTTTTCTTCAGACGTTCCAGTGTTCCACAGCAGTACTCTGGAGAGGAGAATGCCAGTGCAGTCTCATCTTCCACAGCCGCAGCCACAATCACAGAAACAGGAGGACGTAGATAACGAGATGGTGGAAATACTCATCTAAACCGTGTAACACACACACACACACACACACACACACACACACACACACGACAGGTGAAGGATTCCTTTTTCTACATCACGCGCTTGTGTTAGTACTTTGGGGACACTCATGGTGTATTGAAATGCACTACATTTTTATGCCTTGTACAGAATAATACACCAGTGTCGGTTACCATTAACGTTTTGTACAGTGTTCTGTGGTGGCATTTCGACTCTCGTGTTTAGGACCAAATGTATCGGCAAGGTTTTTTTTTTTTTTCTTTTTGCATTTATTGCACTACCTTTTTTTTTTTCTTTCTTCTTTTTAAGCTTTCAATATTATTTGAACTATTATTAGATAGTGCACATACACCAATGTTATCAATTCTTGGCACTTGAGTTAGTCGTTACATGTAAATATTGTATCTAGATACTGTAAGACCACATGTAAGATAGGAGGAGTGAATGTGTACGGCTCTGTGAACTTTAAAGGCACTGCCAGAGTGTTGAAGTCAGTCAGTACTGACCTCACAGAATTGCGTGGTCTGTGGTTTTGCTGTTTATGCAAAAAAAAAAAAAAAAAACCCAACTGGTTTTGGGTCTGTGTAAACATGTGATGTGAGTGAGTCTGTGTTTAAAAAAAAAAAAAAAAAAAAAAAAAAAAAAATTTTTGAGGGGGGGGTGGTTTGGACCAGCAAGTGTCCTTCTTTCCATTTGAGCTGCACCACGCCTCATGATGTGGTGAACACAAGCAGTCATTTCATACGTCACAGTCTGCAAGTCTCTATCCATTTCAGCCTTTTTTTTTTTTTTTTAAACATGATGGTTACTATTGATTACATTGTCTGTTATATACAGTATAGTATGGCGTATTGCGTATGAGAAATTCCAGGGAATTCACAATATACATTTCGCTTTTGACCAAAGGATACAGAGAGAACGCACACCTTGTACACGTGTCATAAAATATGGGTTAACGAATTATGTTCCACTGGGCAAAAACAGCTGGATTGAAATGGTTGGTCTGCTAAATTAAGCCAGTTAATATGTCATGTAATGTGCTTTTTCTATATTCACTTTTTTTGCTCAGTGGGTTCTTGACATTGTCTTAACATCTTTCATCTAAACAGTTCATATCATTTCTTCTTCTTTTTTTTTTTTTTTCCTTCTTCTCCAAATCCAGGAATTTGGTCATCATCATATGTTTATCTCAAGGCACTGAAAACGTACCGTCAGTGTATTATTGTATTTGTAATTGTTGTATTAAATTAAATGTTAAAATGACTCCATGAAAGAGAAATACCTCTCACTGTCTATAGTTATGAGTATATAATGTTTTTTTTTTTTGTTTTTTTTTTTTTTTTGGGCTGTGCCTTAAATTTCCCTGAACATAACACTGCATTCATGACCAAGTGAGAAATGGGAAGTTTCCAACTTCCCAGTTGGAACGATACCATTTTTAACGGCTCTCCAACTCGTAATTCCTACTCAAGTGTTTCAAGAGCTATGGGTTGCGATTCTGTGACATCACTTCAACATGGCGGCGTTCATAGTGAAAAGACAGAACAAGAAATAACGGCGTTCGTTTTGTTTTTTTTTGAGTTCCTGTTTATATTTGAAATCTGTAAATACTGGCCTGGGGGGAAAAAAAGAAAAAAAAACCCAAAACAACAGAAACCCTCACAGAGTTTGTAATGATTTTAATGGAAACTGTAATGGTTCCTGTGGGTCTCTACTGGTAATTTGTTGCTTTCCATTGGTGGCATGTTACGTCTAGCGGATACCATTATGGACCTACGTCATTAATACGTCTTACTATGTAATGGAAACCATTTGGTAACGGTTTTATTGCTTAACAGCTGATGGATTTGAATGGTATTTGTAGTGGAAACCATTAGGATTTCTGTGATGGTTTTTATTGGGGTTATACTTTGATAATTGAAGTGTTGATTCACATTATGGAAGATTTTTTTTTTTCAAATCTGCTCTATCGTGTCATTTTTGCTGCTATTAACAGTGAATTATAAAACTAAATTAAACACTAAGTAAATAAGTCTTTAATTCAAAAGACGTTTTTGTAGACAGAGATTAGACGAGGAGAGGACACGGCCCCTCAATGCATGTGTATTTCCGGGTTCGCACGTACGCCCTAATGTGGGAAGTAGGAGGTTCCGAGTTGGAAAATTCCCGAGTTGTCGTGAATGCAGCGCAAGTGTGTTCATCTTATTAGTGTTCAAAAGTGCGTCTTGATGGAGTGAGGTTACATTCTAGCGGAATGCATGATTACCTAGTTGTAATCATATTAATATACAACAGTGTGTCATGAACAGAGGTGCCAACATTGCTAACGACAAAATCCTAGCAGGCAAAGAGGGAGGGGGGAGAGGGGGGGGGACTCACGACACAAGTCAAAAACGACCTGTTTATCGACACACACACATTTTTTCTATTGGCTCTTGAGACTGAATTCAACGAGATAAAGTCAGTGCAAAGCAAAAAGTAAAATAAATGAGTCCCACGTCCTTTCCCCTTCGGTGATGGCATTTTGGCCGAGTAAATTTTATTCGCGTTTGGACCGACCGCTTCTCAAGCTGGAAATCATATTTTTGATTTGATTTTAAAAGATTTTAAAAAAATAAAATAAAAATAAAAAAAAGTAAATGTTGGCACCCCTGCGTAAACATCCGTTCAAACTGGAATTCTCGAGCCAGTGAGATGACTTCACACTTAATGCACATTATTTTAATTACTTTATGATTACATCCAAAGAGAGAAAACCCACAAACTATATGAAAATGTGCTCTTGCATTCTTGCGCACGACTGAGATGCATTTTTACGTTATTACTTTTAAAGAGTGTGTGTGTGTGTGTGTGTGTGTGTGTGTGTTTATGGATAGAGGTCTTCAGCATGAAACATCTGGGAAAATACCTGTTCTGTATTATTTAAAACTGGTACTTGACATTTCCTGCACAGGTTTTTATCCGTACGTTTACTCGGTCGTTTGAGCCGCGTGTATACGTTCTCTCTTAATGAGGATATAAATGATTCATTCCAGCACGATTATAACAACCGCTGTCAAAATGTGCCTCGTACGCTGAAACGTCTCCAGTAATCCCGTACAACGCCTCTAGCTACGTTTGGGCACGGACAATGGACCTAACAGCCGTCGATTTGGGGTCTGGGTGGGATCCGTGGCCGTCGTTTAGAAGTTGCACGTACAGTAGCGCGCAAAACATTTCTGGAAAATCTGAATCGGACCAGCGTTCGCTTCTTAAACGGGGCCATGTTTTGGGACAAATTCAAGACTTTCAGGACGTCCTTGTTTAAAACAGACGTGGTAAGTTACGTAACCTTCGTATTAGCTGCTAGCACTTTAAATGGCGGAGGTAAAAATGGAAACGTGCACCGATTACTCGTGTCGCTGCATCATTTCCTGACGGTCCCACCCGAAGTTCAAGTCACCCTTCTATCCGTCTTGATGGTCTTGCTACTTTTGTTGCTGAAGACGAAACAAGAATGTCTTGTAGTCCAGCTCAGGACAATCTACGAAACGTTTTGTCTCGAGTTATGTACAGCGTCTCCCACTTTGGGGCCAGTGATGGATAGTTTTCTCCCCTGTTCCAAGCGAGGAATGTTTTCTTTGAATTCCTGAGTATTGTACCCTTGTTGCTGCTTGACAACATTTATTACTGTACAATCGTTCGTTTGTGATTGAATTGTATTCTCTTTAATAGAATACTTTGTGTTTTTACAAAATTCATCTCATAACGTTTCATTTGCAGTTTTGACCTTCTTATTATTTGGTTTATACTCCAGAACATGTTCCAAATAACATTTTCCTTTTTTTTTTTTTTTTCTCTTAATGAAATTTAATTTAATTTTTTTCCAATAAATAACTATACTGAGCAATCAGTTGTTTTCCTTTGTTTGGAAAAAAAAAAAAAATCAGTTGCATGTGAAACATCCGATACACCAGTATAGTGTTGTTCCTTCTTTTAAATAACATACAAATGGTCAGCTAGAACATTACAATTCATGCAGTATAGATATAAAAGCACAAGTGCATATTCAAAGAGTGGAAATTGTTGTTGCTTTAAAATTTGCATTTTTTTTTTTTTTTTACAACAATAAAAAAAATCAAACCCCAGAGTGTATCTTGGTTAGTAGTGGGGTTTTATGGTTTGAAATAAGTTATGATACTGTGATATTTTGTAGACTAGATTATCACGGTTTCACGGTTAATTGTCCGTTTAAAAAAAATAAATAAATAAAATCACCATCGCTGATGGTGAAAATTGTGCGACTGTCTCTTTGCACATACTTTTCTATATACAACAAAAAGCAAATGGGAGAAAAGAACCCCCATTGTCGGGATATATAACGTTGTGTAAAGGCTATCAGAAAGAAAATCCACAGTACTGTACTAACGTTTTAGGCGCATGCAAAGAAATGCTGTAGAGCAAAGATGCCTTCAAAATAATGAAATTAAATGTTTCTACTTAAAAAAAACAAACAAAACAAAACAAAAAAAAACGTAAAGAGCAGTTAAACGGTAATAAATGAAATGTTTACACAAGTCAATATTTGGTGTGAGGAAAAAAATTAAAATAGTAGTCTCCGGTACAATGTGTGCAGTTTTATAAGGAAATGAGCTGGTGAGTTTTACTTCTGGACACTTTGACTTTCGCACTCGCTTCTTATTTCTGCAGCGAAACCCAGCAGCCTTCATTGTGTTTTTTTGTCTGAAAAGTGTCTCTTATGTAATACGCTGCTTTCTTTAATGACGTACAAACATTTTACTGTAACGTTTAATTCTGTGCTAGAAAACTAATGTTTGGGAATCGAAAATGTTTTTTTTTTTTTTTTACTGACTTTATAATGTCAAAAACATCTAACAAAGTTTGTACTAAAAAAAAAAAAAAATAGGCTGCCTAAAACTTTTACCCAGTACTGTATATGATATAAACAAAGTATGAACAATTTTGGAAGATCATTTTGCTAAAAAGGGGTGTTCTGTATGGAGACTTTTGGGACACCCTGTACAATCAGGATAACATCAGTATAACATCAGTATAACATAGCATCCCCTTGTGCTGAGAAACGGCATTGCTGTAGTATGATTTAGGGCAAGTCAAGATGGAGGAAAGGGGTTGTTATGTTTTTGGGGCGTTGTAGCCGGGCACAAAAAAAGGATGAGAACCAACCACTAGGTTAAAAAAAAAAAAAAAAAAAAAAAAAAAATGACGGTAATGGATTGAAATGTGTTTTAATTTTTGAAAAAGTCAGCAATGAGGTAAACGTTGAAACTTTCGCAGTGACACCGCAAAACACCCCTAATGATTAGGTCTAAATTATGATAGAATATCTAATGTGATCAGCTGCACTTTGCAGTCCCAGTCAGAATCTCCAGTGTAAACTAAATAAACTAAGGCACTCGGTATACATCACTGTCTGAGATAGTGTTATAACAGGACACACTGCTCCAGAGCTTCCCATTGGATATATATGAGAAAAACTCTCATCGTGGTGGTGTGGGAATTCTTGTGACCTTCCCGAAATTCCTCAAACGTGCACGTTGAGCTCGCTCTTACACTCCTGCAGCACTCCTCGATTCGAAACCTACCTCAGCTCACAGTGAGCTCCTACGCTGAGTGCTGTATTAAGTGCACGGTTAAGTAGCAGGTGTTAGCGCTGCCGGAGAGGACGTGGGCGAGTCGGACCGATCTCCCAGAGGGCTTTGCGGGTTTATTTGCGCATCCAGAGCCAGCCGTTGATCAGACAGGCAGAAAGCAGCAGGGAGACGAGGATCAGTTCGCTCTGCCTGCGTTCAGCGTTCTGTTTCTCCAGACTTGCTATCCGCCTGTTCATCTTCGTCATCTGCAAGAACAGAGTGAGGGGAAAAGACTTACAGACGTTCTGAGACGCATCTAATCCCGGTGGAACAGCTTTTAGGACATGGTGTCCAGGGTGAGTTAATTCCCTGGGTACTGCCTTCTGTTAAATCGTGATCGGGTGGAATCTGGCGCCCTCTTCTAGTTATTTTGCAAATCACATGGCCAAAATTTAGGCCATGGTCTCCTAAGAATGTATAAGTCACGTCAGATATTAGCAAAATGGAGAACGCTAGACAGGCAGACATTTTCAAACATTTGAACCATTTGTCAATTTGAAATTATATAGGAAATACTTTACAAATATCAACGACGCATCCTTCTATGTAACTTGCAGATAAATTGCTGAGGTCGTTCCCCCCCCCCCAAATTTCCTTCCCAATTTGCTCTCTCCTATCATACGACAGTTAGCAGCTGGGAGGGTGAAGGCTGACACGTGCTTCCTGCAAGACGCATGAAGTCTCCTGTATCTTTTCAAACTTGTTGCTCATGCTGCATCACAGGGAGGCGTATCTGCCCTCTTCCGCATACATGAGCTCGCGGATACCCACGATTGGCTAGTGTCACTGATGGAGTACGCCCCTCTTAGTCAGAGAGCACGACCAGTTTTGCTCTCAGACGGCTGTGTCTTCGCCGAGATCCGGACTCATGATCGTAATAAAAAAAAAAAAATGTTTTTAGAACTTTTAAAGGTTAATTTCACACTACAGTGTCATTTAAATTAGACTCATGAACTGCGAATACGTCCCACCGTAAACCCTGGGAAATATCAGCTAAGAAGGAAAAAGCACCTCGATTTCAACGTACTGTACAAAGTGCGATAGATCAGCAACAGGTCTGCGATTAAAAAACAAAAAACAAAAACAAATTACAGTCATGTTATTTGTTTATTACGAACCTGTCGGCGCAGCACTATTAATTCGACTGTAGTTCCGCTCTCCTCCTCGGGACTGCGCCAGGACTCCTGCGTGGTGCTATTGGATGAGCAGATGACAACAGATCAAATCTTCACTACATGCTCACTACGATGTTATTTTTAAAAATAAATAAATAAATAAATAAATGTGACGGACGTAGGAAACGGTAGGACATGGCTTAGAAATCACTTAAACTGTCCGGCACTTAAATTCATTTTGATCTTTAAAATAAACAAAACAACAACAACTACAGAACAGAAGTCTCGGTCACCTTTTCCTGGCCTGATCAGCGTGATCCTCGACTGGTCGAGGTGGAGGGTTTTCCGGGAAACCAAACCTTCAGACAGAAGGAACAGACCCACAGGTCCACAGGAGGAATGGGCTGGTATTCAACTCACAATGAACTTTTTTTTTTTTTTTTTTTTCACAAGCTTCAGCAAGCAAGGCTTTATTTGAGAGAGGGTTAGGGTTAGCTCTCTAAAATAAACGAGTGTTTGGCGACTTGTTAGTGGGATAAGTAATGCAGACTGAAGCGAACGATAACTTAACAGGATTATAAATCAGGATTGTGTCAGAATCAGCACGTTTTTAGTATAAGAGCCATGACACAACCGCCGTGAATCCACAATGGCAAATTGATTATTCTTTAGTACATTCAAGCTTGACTATTCAAGCAAAGCTGGAAAATGCGAGGCAGCAGAAATGAACCTGTTAGTAAGCGAGGCAGCAGGTGGAGGCGTGTCACCTGGAGGAGTATTTCTGACTGACAGTCTGGAGGATTCTGTGCGAGGCCTGCTTGCCCAGCTCCCTGGCGGCTTGCAGGACGCTCTGGGGTGTCAGGAGGACGGGGGCAATGGCACCGAGCCCCTGGGGAACAGGCAGGGCCGAGTCTGTGGGTACAGCGGGCATCGTTCCAGCACTGTGGCTGCTGAGGACACACCAACAGCGAGTGCACCAAGGACATGACACACAAAAGTGTACCGATGTTAGTTCGCTACTTAAAGGCATCTATAAATGCAGGGATACAGGAAGTGGAGGTAATAATTGAGCAACAGCAACCCCTACTTTCAGCACTGGTAAAACCTCATATCTTTATCTTTCATGGTTGGGAGCAGATCAGTGAGGTTACGTTATGAATCTCTTCCAGAAAAAACTCAATGAGTTAATAAATCTGACAAATTCTTTAGGATGAACTGATTCCTGCACAGCTTTCTCTCTTAACATGCTGTACAAGGTGTGTGAAGGTGTTCCTCCAAAATTTTATAATGTAGTGCGTATACTTTTTGAACTTATTTCTTTAAACGTATAACGTCTTGCATCGTTCCGTATTCACATCGGGGTTTTTTTTCTCTCCGTGTTATAACAATTACAGTATCAACATTCTCCCTCCACTAGTTAGGATTTTCTGTTGCATAATATTATCCAAATTATTGAATGGAAACTGTATTTGACTATAGAAAAAAAATAAATACGGCAGCATACATCTTTCAAAACTGCCGCAGATTTGAGCCGAGACGCGTCACGTGACGTCATCACGACGCGCCTTCGGCCAGAGCCCTCTTCGATTCGCGTGCGTCAATCATGAGTACAGCTAGAAGGTTTTATTTACCGACAAACATCACTGCGAAAGACAAAAAACTATTTCGTGCGATTGCGATTTTGCCAATTCCCGTAGTTTTCCGCAAAAAAAAAAAAAAAAGCACAAAAAACTCCGCAAGTTGCAGCAAATTTTGAAAAAGCCACAGCAAAATCAATAGTCAGAAAAAAAAAATACTGCGAAATCCTGCACGGACTAGCTAGGGGTGGGTGTAAAACATGATATTGTTGGTTAATTTTCCTTTCCCTGCTCACAAATTCATGGTGACATAACGTCAGATACATATTACCTTGGGTTATTTTGGATTTCTTCTAATCCAGTCCGAGTAGGGCTACAGTCAAAAGTCCGGCGATGTTTAGAGACAGAATTTTCCCTACTGCCAATACACTAACGCATGAAGGCGCTTATTATTTTTTATTATTATTTACTGATCAGATTAGTCAGCTTTAATCTCAGTGGCTCCCCAAGACTGGAGTAAAGTACCCCCTGATACAGTATAATGCATGAAACGCTGACTCTCGCCCTCTGCTGGTGGCTTTATAAATGACAGAAAATCAGCAATGTGGCAAGAATATAATCCTCTCTGTCCCCATTTTAAACCTTGCATCATCATGTGTTAATGATAGCATTTGATCTGACTACAGTCTCATAAATCTCTTGTAAAACTACAGCAAATGTCTTGCTGAATAATCGCCGAGTCATCGCCGGAGCAAGCAGGAGTTGAATGTTAGGTTTCTGGAGTGACAAAACTGGACTCTTTGTATAGCAACCGACCGATTAGGATCTCATTTAGGTCACGCAAAGATGCCTTGGCGGTAGAAATGAATCTACCATAATGCATTATGTTTTATGAACAATGATACATTCAGAACTCATCATTGTGTCTCTTATGAAAAAGCTGCCTGGCCCTTGTTAATAACCAGAAGGGATATTTATCTAAGAGGCAATTTTAACCTTTGAGCTATCATCTATGATCATCGTAATGTGTCATAAACTCAGGATTACATAATTTTATAATATACTCCCCATGTAAACCCAGAATTTGGTAAGTCATGATTTACATTTTAATGTTCTTTTCAACCGGAATAGTCCTGCAATTCAATACGTTTCTCTAATTTAATGATTTTAAATCCAAAAATGTCTAACCTTTATCTTAGTAATGATGTTTATACATGGTTTATTCGACCTTTTAACTCTGATCCTTTCCGAGATTTCGTTTCTTAATGATGTTTTATACTTGGCGTGTTTTGTATGAGATGTTAGTAAGTATCTGCTATCTGACTTCCAAACCTCTACTTATTATAAAAGCACAGACGCACAAAGCACGACCGTACGTACAGTAAACGGGGGGGGGGGGGACTAGATCTTCATTACTCGGATAAAGAACGTATGTTAATGCAAGGTGTGAATAATGCTGCGTTTGATTTAAGAGCTCAGAATTACGTTTTATTGAACTATGAGTGATGTTATGTTACTCAGTGTTATGAGTGATGTGTATTTACCATCTCAAAACAGTGAACTGTATATCAGTGTTATAGACTTAACAAGCAAATATGTCTGTATGTTGATTGGTCCAAAGCAAAAACGTATAAATAGTACAGTATATACACTAGAACATCGTTGATTACGTGAGCGGCAGCCATTTTGATTTGACTTGATCACCTGCTGGACTCGGGTTTGAAGAGACCCTTCCTAGTGGGAATTCCGAGTTTGTTTGTTTGTTTTTTTGTTTGGGATTCTTTGGTTTTTCTTATTCGGAGGAGTTTTACAGTATTACGGTGAATCTACTCTAACACTAGTATCACATAGCAACAACGAATCAAAGCACATCAGACGCGTCGAACAAGTTCGTTCACTGTTCGAACGAAACAGTGCGCTTTATTTATTTATTTATTTATTTATTTTTAAACTTACGCTGAAGAAGAGTGTTTGGAGTGTGTCGGCGTCCCGGATGGGGTCCTACCAAAAGTCTGGTCACTGTACGATCTCCGTAGCGGACTCTGCGGACAATATGGCAAACTGTTAAAAGCCTCCGAACTATCTCTTTTACAGCGGCCGTAGTACTGCACTCTACAGCAGCTGATTACAGACAGGAAGACGAGAAGATCGTCTGAAAGGTAAGACAGTTGGAATACAATGGATAAAAACAAACGAGCGACAGCGAGCAAATACAGTCGGGCGTTACACACTCGGGGCTTATCAGTCATGAAACACTTGCTTGTCGTCTCCACACATTCCTCGCTGCGAAATCACAAAGGGATCGTTATCTTAAACCGACTGAATTGTTTCTGTGCACAAAGGGAAAGATGTAGTGACATTCAGCGAGGCAGGGTACCTGAACGTGCTCTCGTGCGTACGCTTCCCTATCCCAGGGTCCGTGCTGCAGGTTCCACATGGAAAACGCATGACCTCTAGCGTTGTTCTGGGAGAAGAGGGGCCGTGGACTCAGGTCAGGAGCATCTGTCAGATTTAACAATATACAGTATATCAGGATTTATGGGGTGGGAAAAAAATATACCAGTGTTTGTTTGTGTTGCTGTTTGTGTTGCTGTTTCTTCACCTGTTAGTGCCAGTCTGTCAGGGACATGCATGCTGAAAGCAGCGGGAAGATCTTCAGTCCTGGCTTTCAGATCCTCCACCGCCGCCTGAGTGACACGGAGTCGCTCGGGAACCCGCATCCTTTCGCTGATCACAGCTGTGAAGAGCGGATCTCTAAGCGGAGAGCCGTCGAAGAGATACGCCGGAGCCGTCATCGCCGGCCCACAACCTGAGGAAATCGGCGGCGCACTGTTAACGCAGCAGCTCGGTGACAGTTTATTCGAAACATGCTCTGGAATAACTCCAGTTTTGAAGAGAAAAGGCACAACACGGGTATAAACTCTAACCAACAAATATCAGGGTGGAGCTTTCGATTCGTTTATACGACTTGCAGGGGGACTTTTTTTTTTTTTTTTTTTTTAAACCATTCACACCACAGCGCTGTTCAATTCGCAATTCCGATTGGTCGAGAAATGATTAATGGCGAAATGATTAATTGGTTGTTGATATGATGAGAACCATCTTTGGAAGGAGTCTCCAGTGTCAGCTCTTTATAACCGTCAGAAGTAAAGCTGCAACTTTGCAAAATAATTAAGCAAAGCTGTTTTCCTGTCACGAGAATTTCTTCAGGACGGAGGACTTTCCGGTTTCTTGGTAACGCAAAAAGCTGCTTTTTTTTTGTCTTATTAACTTTTTTTTTTTTAAAAAGGAATAAACAACACTAAATGTAACTATAAACAGACGCAGCCGTTCTGTAATGAATGAAAAATGTAACCGTTTGTAATTGTAATCGTTACAAGTGGAGGAATAAAACACATCGACATCGGGGTCGTTGATTATTTTCCTGTAACAGTACTCCCCGTCATGTTTTATTCCTTACTCAACCCAAGAGGTCACACCTGTAAAAGACTTAAAGTCAATCATTTAAACAAGTTAACACATGCGGGTTTTGTTGGGGGGAGAGAAAGACGAACTATAAATTAAACTGTAGGTTGTTTTGATGTCAGTATCGATGTTGTTTTACGTGTAACTGGTCACATGACCACGACCACGAGAAAGATACAACTCTGTAAATGGAGTGCTGTAAAAGCTGAAGAACAATATCAAGTAAAATATGTCATAATAATACAAGTGTAATTAAGATATTTAGTATATATGATCTTTTATTGATATTTTAAACAAGACACTTTAATAATTTTATTAAGAACTGGGTGATACGCAATAGAATACGATATCGCAGTACGTTATTTCACGATACAGTTTTCTGAAATATCAATGATATTGTGATACAAAAAAAAAAAAAACAATTACAAACTCCTGAAGCACCTTTGATCAAGTTTTCTACTGTCTGCTAAAAGTTCTCACCCCCCCCCCCTTTTTTTTTTAGTGTGAATTTATTTTTGTCCACATTAAATAAATGCAACACTACTGGCACCCATATATTGCGATGCGTTTCATGTATCAAAGAAATGTCTTGAAATATCGTGATATTTCTTGTTTTCGTCATATCGCCAAACTCGAGCTCAAATAAACTTCTACGTATATTATAATTACAGGAGATTTAAAAATGTAAACAGTCACGACAATTTCGATTGTCGCATTTCGAATGCGATTCTCTGGGAGTCCCAGGGGGCCGGGATTTTTTTGTTTTGTTTTGTTTTGTTACAGCAGTGGAAACTACAACTCTCCATTCCCAAAGCTGTATTTATTATTGAATACATATGTTATTAA
The DNA here is from genome assembly GCA_023630585.1 of Cranoglanis bouderius. Lineage (NCBI taxonomy): Eukaryota > Metazoa > Chordata > Actinopteri > Siluriformes > Cranoglanididae > Cranoglanis > Cranoglanis bouderius. Next base: position 25,848,001 of record CM042541.1, read on the forward strand.
TGGATCGTTTGAATTAAATGGATTTGATCCAAAGCATAATAACAAAGAAAGAAAGAAAGAAAGAAAACAAGTAGGCCTGTAAGAAACGGCTGTAATGTGCTCGGTCAGTGGAACGTTCAGGAATTCAAATGCTTTACGGTCCATAAAAATCTCCAGAATATTAACGAACAGGCCTAATATCTTAACACTTCATACAATTAATCAGTTACACAATTAATTAGTCCTTAGCTGCTTAAATTTGAGGACCTTTGAGATAGCACATGGCTCACTGTAAATATAAAACTGACTGCTAGTAATTCTGACTATTAATATTGCACTTTGTAAATATATATATATATATATATATATATATATAACTACAATATGCAGCTTTTGATTGTGACCAAATATGAAACTCATTTAAAATCATTTTCACTACGTATTTTGAAAAAGCAAAGTGTGCTGTTGAAATACTACAATTCAATATCCTTTAATATCTGATTTATTTAATTAATTCTGACTAAATTAGCGGATGTCTGACTGACAACAAGCACAATGCAGCCAGTAAATATTAAAGACTCACATGTGGCTAGTTATGAAACTTGTTGCGTGTCCGAACAACAACAACAACAACAAAAATCCTATAAATACAAGGTTTAGATGAATTATTTAAATAGTTTGGAGCAAGATAAGAGAAAACGTGTATGTTGTGCATCTATAACATTAATCCCAGCAATATAATTGATGGTAGCTTGCTTACAATGCAATAATAAACTAGCTAACAGCTTATAAATGTTATGCTAGCCAGTGAGAATTAGCAAAGTGAACGGTCGGGTTCTTAAGGAGGGAAAAATAAACATTAATGAGCCTCCAAACGTTAAAACACACCAGTTAATACATGATATATATATATATATATATATATATATATATATATATATATATATATATAAAAGATATCTAGCTAACTTAGCTAGCTAGCCTTCTGTGTTCGTATGAAGGACAGACTGACACTAAGTACACTAATTAAAGTCAAAGCGCTAGTGGTGTTAGCTTCGGGATAACGCATCTCCTGACACCAGCACACGATTTACTATAAACACCAGCTAGTTTCCCCCTCAAAATAATTTCCACAAACCTCAAGTTTCACGGTGACTGATGGCACATAAAACGACCTCACATGATAAACAAGGCTGGCACAGGCAAACGACTCTGTATTGAGTTTCGATTCGTTTGTTTGGATAACAAGACAGGGCGGTGTTTCGGACGGAAAAATCACATAGAGTCCATAGTTTGGATTAAAAAAAAGAAAAGAAAAAAGTCCAACAGACAATTGTAGCACAACAAAGGAAACCGGTTTCACCTTTTGAACATTGTGTTTGCTTTTCTAAATGCCTGTCTAAACGACTCCGCAAAGTGAATCGGATGAATCGATTCGCAAGCGCGGATGAATCGAAAGTGTATTACTTTCGATTCATCCGCGCTTGCGAATCGATTCATTCGAGTCACTTAGCGGAGTCGTTTAGACAGAACGAATCATCATCAACCATCCAGCACGATTATTAGAGATTTTTAAACAAGACTTTGATAATTACACACATGGGCGTACCCATCATTTCACATGTTTGTGTGTGTGTGTGTGTGTGTGTGTGTGTGTGTGTGTGTGTGTGTGTGTGTTTCTGACCTTTGTCTAATTGATGAGTTTTATCTCTTCTTGCTCTTAATTGGCTTAATATGCAATTTATGATTTTGTACTTGCATGTTATATTTTATATTGCACTGTATTATTTAAATATTGCAAACTGTGTTTAGTGTACATTGTATTGCATATACATAGCACACAGTAGGCCTGTATAATATATACTTGTATATTATGGATGATTTTGGTTCTCTTTTCTATTGAATTATATACAGTAACGTAAAAAATAGCAGGGTTACACTCCCCCCCCCCCCCCCATACTACTGACCTACTACTAACTTAAACTGCTGCATAACGATTTAAGTTGTTATAGCAGCCTGTTATGACTCAGTCATTGTATTTATAAAATGAAATTGTGTTCTATTCTATAATATTTCTATTAATATTTAGCGTCAACATAGTAAAAGAAACCATTATGTAACATGCAACGCTGCCTGATCCAGACTCCAACGCAAATCCCAATTCAACATGAACAGTTCCCCATCTTATTCTAATGTGAAGGGACTCATAACACATCTGTAATACAAAATAAAAGACGTTACGAAAAGAGTTTGGAAAATAAGTGCAGGTTTGTGCGGGACTGTGAATATTACCATCAAATCTCACTAATTATTCATCTATGGAAATAGGCAGCGTTTAAAAAGAAATATGGAGCAAATTATTCATTCATTGTGCAACAGGAATAGGAATAGCACATGCCAAAAGAACGTACACCGCTCGACTTAGTAGTGATGTGTCGTTCGCGAACGATTTCATTTTTTTGTAAATTAATACAAGGCAGAATAATAGGATGATCTTTTCGCCACACTGTTCTGCCACTTATTGCTCTGTGCTGAGCCAAATGATTTGGCTCACTAAAAAGAGCCGGTATTCCCATCACTACGACTTAGTAACAAAAAAATTTTAAATAAAGGAGTGAATGTTTTTCACATCACTCTAGCTTGTTTCTGATTGGAGGAATTCAGTGTGTTACAATCGCCCCCGGTCTCCCCTACATGCTTAGAAATCAAAGATACACAAATTGGCCATGGCCAGTGAAAAAGTGCGGATTCTACACCCACGATTACACACACACACACACACACACACACACACACACACACACACACACACACACACACACACACACACACACACAAACAGCAACAACAATGAAATGATAAACTATGAGAAAAACAATGTGAACACTTTTCTTTAAATGGACCAATAAACAACCGCAGATTTTTAATTCACTTGTTTAATATTTCACAAAATATGTAGTCAGTGCTTTGACAGAAATTAAATTTTGGCACTTAGATAAACACATTGTTATGCAATAGAGTACAATAGAATGGGGGTAAATTCCATGTTAAATAATAATAATAATAATAATAATAATAATAATAACAACTCAAATGAAATACAGATGTATTTACACCACCAACCAAGGTGAAAATATCATCAACCCCAGCTATCTGTGCACATGGAGTCCATTGATTATCTTTAAAATTAATTAATTTTAATAAATTTTTTTTTTTAATAAATATTAATACAACATTTTCACCGAATTCTGATTAAATTGATCAGCCAAGACTTCTTTAGTTTAGGAACCTCAACACTATGTAGATATACAAGTAATAAAAGCTTATGTGTAACCAATTAGCATCAAACTGAATGGCAAAACGATCACAAATTTGTAAACTGTGTTTAGTTCTACAGTTCTAACGAAATATCATTAGCTATAAAAACGGATAAAGGTACATTGTACGTTGTAGAACTTGTGACGGGAAGGGTATTTGCCAAAAATGTTGTTTTCCTTGGTGATAATTTGGTGTCATAAGCTTCTGTTATTTGTTAGCTACATTAGCCTCACTCCAAAATGGCTCCACTCCAAAATTATTATGAAAAGATGTCAATTCTAATATTTTGGAGCTTTAACTATAAGAAATATAAGGGTCAACTCAAAGGGTGGTCACAATCTACTGCATCAGATGTACCTGAAAAACGGCAAATGGAAAAAAAATCCAAAATTCAGTACATAGCTTGATAACTGTACAGCAATTAAGACCAGACTGACGTAAGCTTATTTCTTACAGCTTGGATGGCATGATGATTTAAGCCAGTGTGACTGGAAGCTCTAGAAAGATGTAAACTTGAGCAAAATTTATATATATATATATATATATATATATATATATATATATATATATATATATATATATATATATATATATATATATATATATATATATATATTTATATACAAATAAACATATATATTAAAATATATATATATATATATATATATATATATATATATATATATTACACACACACACACACACACACACTTTTGGCAGGGGGAAGACCAACATATTCCTGTTTTTCAAGACACCAAAAAACAAACAAACCATATATCATGGGAATCAGTTTAATTTTCTTCTTCTTTGACCAGTTAATGGTATCCCAAACATTATATGTGTATATGTAACCTGTTTATGAATTAGCTAACATTATTACAAAAGAATTATATATATATATATATATATATATATATATATATATATATATATATATATATATATATATATATATATATATAAAAAATGAATATATTAATGCACCAATGGATTCGGCCACTCTGATATGAACACTCGTCGTTATCCAATCAGTGGTCTGCTGTTGTAGTTCATCCGCCTCAAAGCTACGGCTTTCGAGTAGATGATTTTCTGCGCTGTTGTGTGTAATAATTCCCAGCAGATCAGCGGTTAACTCAAGCTCTTGGCCTGTTTCAACACGATTTTATGCTTTTACACTGCCTGAATAATTGCGTAACTGAACGGGTGCACAGGTGTTTCTATTAAAGTGGCCGGTGAGTGTGTGTGTGCGTGTGAGTGCACATGTTAAAAATAGTAAGTCTGTGTAGAATGGGGAAGGTGAAAATATGCCAGGAGATATGCTGTACATGTTTTATACACTTTCACACATGCACGGATGTATAATTTGATCATATTACATAAACAGGTATTGCGATTTCAACAGCGTTCGTGTTGCTAAAAAAGACAAAACAAAAACAAAACGTTTAAATAGGTGTAACCAGCACATAAACGCACAATATATATCTAGAGCCTTAGTAAAAAAAAAGATAGGCAGAATTTTTACATCTTAAAAAATAAGACATTAGTTTGAACGAAATAAAACAAGCGTCATGCAGTTAAGCTGAGCAGAAGAACGAAGGTGCGCGTAAATTCGCACGTGACGCGCCACACGTAGACAAATCATGTGGCTCTGGTGGCACATTGTAGGCGGGTAAGAGGGAATGAAGATACACACACACACACACACACACACACACACACACACACACACACACACACACACACACGCAAGGACAGTCAATCCCACACTTTCTTCCATTCTCTAACAAACACAAGTGGTTTAATTAGAAACTGATATACAGAGCCCTCCACTAATATGTAATAATATTGGCACCCTTGGTAAACATGAGGCTGTGAAAATTTCTTTATTATTATTATTATTATTTTTTTTAAAATCTTTTTACCTTTTGATCTTTTGTTAAAAAAAAAATTCACAAAAATAATCTGCTCTCATGGATATCAAACAATTGCAAACAAAACACAGGTTTATAAATAAAAAAAACCAAAACCTTTTATTGGCACCCTTTTAGTCGATACCTCCCTTTGCCAAGATAACAGCTCTGAGTCTTCTCCTATAATGCCTGATGAGGTTGGAGAATACATGGCAATGGATCTGAGACCATTCCTCCATACAGAATCTCTCCAGATCCTTCATATTTCCAGGTCCATGCTGGTGGACTCTCCTCTTCAGTACACCCCACAGGTTTTCTATGGGTTTCAGGTCAGGGGCCTGGGATGGCCAGGGCAGGACCTTGATTTTGTGGTCAGTAAACCATTTTTGTGTTGATTTTGATGTATGTTTTGGATCATTGTCCTGCCGTAAGATCCGACCCACGGCCCATTTGAAGCTTTCTGGCAGAGGCAGTCAGGTTTTCATTTAATATCTGTTGATATTTGATAGAGTCCATGATGCCATGTATCCTAACAAAATGTCCAGTTTTTCCTCTGGCAGAAAAACAGCCTCAAAACATTAAAGAACCACCACCATATTTAACCGTGGGCATGAGGTACTTTCCATATGGCTACCTCTCTGTGTGCACCAAAACCACCTCTGGTGTTTATTGTCAAAAAGCTCTATTTTGGTTTCATCTGACCGTAGAACCCGATCCCATTTGAAGTTCCAGTAGTGTCTGGCAAACTGAAGACGCTCGAGTTTGTTTTTGGATGAGAGTAGAGGCTTTTTTCTTGAAACCCTTCCAAACAACTTGTGGTGATGTAGGTGACTTCGGATTGTAGTTTTGGAGACTTTTTTTTTTCCGATAAACCTGTTTTGTATGCAATTGTTTGATATCCATGAGAGCAGAGTATTTTTTGAACAAAAGATCAAAAGTTTAAACAATAAAGACAATTTTTCACAGCTTTCTTTGCTCATATTTACCGAGGGGGGTCAATATTAGTGGAGGGCCCTGTAGTAACTGTGGTACTTTAATCACAACCCATAACAAAACACTTTATCCTTGAAGTTTCTTTAAAATTATCCACATGTACGAAGGTTAGAAGCTGCCAAAAGTATCTGAATATGAATTTCATATATTTGAATTATATCACATTAAATGAAATTCTTATCTTTTCCATGGTGTATTTAACAAATGCTAACGTTAGTAAAGGTTAACACGTGAAGACATATCATTTAAAATGACAGGGTATGGTTCTGAGAGAACCCTACTGTATATACAAATCTCAAAAATATCGATTTTATGTAAATTAGGCCCGAGGTGACAAAGTGAAGTGACATGGAAAAGTGGATGAGAAGAACCATAATGAGGTAACACACGTAACAATTGCCAGCAAGCTAATGTTGGCATAGCAACTGGCAATAACGTTATCTAAATAGTTATGCTGGTCAAGTGTTTTAATATCACTTTAGAAAACGTGCTTTTTGAGTAGAACATAAAAATTTGGCCAATATAAGTAATTCATATTTAAATACTGTTTTCAGCTTCCAAGCTCCGTATCTCTGCCCATCACCACACTCAAAGCAGTCACTAGGGCTTGGTGTAAAATTTAATTAAGTCAGAATTTCAGTCAGTTCAGAAGCTCGTGCGACACGACTGGAGGCTTAATCGAATTCAGAAAGGCTTTTATAAAAGCTGATCACCACCTCGACTGCGCTCAAAAAATGAGAAAGGAGACGGCGTGGTCATTTAAGCTCCGCCCCCAAACTTCACAGTCTGAATTTTAGATTTCCTTACACGTATAGTATACACCTCATGCATTTAACCCAGTTTAGCCACTTTCCTATAATCATTTGAATGGTCTGTTCGTTGTAATCTGGATTTATCGGTCCAGATTTGCTTCCATGTTCAAATCCCGGGATTGTTGGGATCCAAAGCAGAAGGTAAAACAGAAAAGGCTGAGCTCAACCGATCGGTGTACGTAGCTTTGGATAAAAAGCGTCAACCAAACGCAGGTTTCTTACTATAGAGAGTGTACACCAAAGGCTTCTTTCTCAAACTCTTTGGATTGGGAGTCCTGCCAACGCACTTGAACGACAGCTCACCATCAAGCTACTCGGCCGGACATACAGCGATTAACGTGGCACGCTACATCATCCGATAGTAGCTGTGCTAAACTGCCCTTAAAACTGTTACAATACTCCTTTTCCATGTGATAACACATTGTGCACAATCATTAGGTTTGGTACTGGCAGTGAAAAAGTATTTCATATTCGTGTGTACATATACATATACATATATACACACACACACACAATATTTCCTGCAAAGGTGGCAGTTGATTGGCTTAAACCTGAGCTGGAAAAAAAAAATTACCATATCAGTCGGGCAGTTTAGCGACTTGTTCAGACTCGGAGAGTCCGAGAGTCGTAAATAGTTTTGTGAGGAATGAAACGACATGAGGACAAGCAGCATTATACAAAATACTACAGTATAGCACTTGGTGAAGTCAAAAGCAACGTAATGCATTTTTTTTGTTTTTTTTTTTGTTTTTTGTTTTTTTTTTTGTACAAATTTCACACAGTTTGTTTATGCGGTTATAAAAAAGTGTAACAAAAGCTGTAAACAGTCAGAGCAGAGGGAGGAAAAGGGGGGGGGGAGAATCTTTAGGGATCTGGAATGTTAGGTTATCCAGTAATTGTGCTATCTGTATATTACGTGTTTGTTTGTTTTTGTTTTTGTTTTGTTTTTTTATTCGCAGCAGCGGCTCGTGACCATAGATTTTGGTGGGGCAGAACGACATTGATAATGACACAGCCTCAAACACGATGAAGTCGAGAGGCGATTACACTTGACTTGTGCTATAGGTTACTATCTAGTGAATTCCTAGTGAAGTCCTTAACAGGCGGCTGAGTATCAACATCGGCATACGGTCATCCGGCGTACAGTCGAACAGCTCGTTTTGAGTGGTTTTGGACATCACTGCGTTTCAAAAACCACTCAAAAGCCCTGAAACTAGACAAAAAAAAATGTGGGCATTGGAAAAAAACCAGACACTTTTTCTCAGCCTTCGTGTGAGAAACAATGTCACCGTGGTGCACACGCATTTCTGATGTACAGACATTATCCGCTCCATAACCCCGCTTTCCCTCTCCCAATCTTTGCAATATATCTTACGACAGAAATGGTTCTGTACATCACAGACTAGTCTGCACTTACACTTTATTAGAGTTATTATTGCATTGCATATCCTAGTGGTCAAAATGGGAACTGCAACAATCGCTAATAAATAGAGGACCTTTGGGACAGGAATCATGCTGCCCCATGCTGAAAATTAACATTTTTTTATTGGAGGAGGAGCATTGCACGGAACAGCTGATGACGGGGTTGCCAAGGTTGCCTTTTTCTGCATAAATGTATTCGATTTAATTCTAATGGTTCGATATGAAACAGGATCCTATCGGCCGTGAAGTATTTCACCCCGATCTGGTGTTTAAAAAAACAGAAAAAACAAAAACAAAACGTGCCCCTGGCAACCCTGTTATTAATTGTTCGGTCCAATGCTCCTCCTCCAATAGAAATTTTCATTTTCAGCACGGGGCAGCATCATTCCTGACCCAGTGGTCCTCTAGTTTATTAGAGATCATTGCAGTTCCCATTTCGACCACTAGGTGCAATAATAACTCTATGGAGCTGGATGGGGCATCTAGAAAGATGGGCAAATCAGTGGACCATCTGCGTATATCTGTCAAACAGCAAACAATTTTTCAAATCGTTAGTCACTCAAAAAAAGGTAATTAGTACATACATATACATACATTATATATATATATATATATATATATATATATATATATATATATATATATATATATATATATATATATATATACATATACACACACACACGTTGCCGTTCTGCCCTACGTATCCCTACAGACGAGCCGCCACTACATACAGACAAGTAGTGTGAGAGAGAGAGAGAGAGAGAGAGAGAGAGAGAGAGAGCACAGTATTGAGAGTAAACCCTCATTATATTGGTGAAATCACTGGCAGCTAGTTAACCACAGAACAGACCGTCTGATTGACCTTTAGTCCCACGTGTTTAAGGCGTGTGTTGATTTTGGTACGCAGATTGGGAGAGTTAGATGTGCGTGCACTTCTAGCCAAGGCCAATTCACAAATCTTTCTAATGCTGTCACGCGTCTTATTATTTGCATATTATTTTAAAGTCACCTGCTCTTTTTCCCTTTCTGATGCGATATTGTAGTAATTTTACATATATTCGTAGAGCAGGTTTATAAGAATGTGGGCATTGGCAACACTTCCTAGTTAATCACTCTAGTAGCAACATACATGTGGAATATGGCACACACATATCTGATGACATTTGATTCGACACTAGATTCTCCATTTTGTAAAAAAAAAAAAAATCTCTTTGTACGAATGCTCTTGTTAACACCTTGTCTTTTTCTCGCTTCATTTAACAACAGCGGAGGCTCGATTCATTAAAAAGCACTGAACATGATGAAAGACACTGACGATGGAGTGAGGTGTAGCCGTGCGGTGAGCAGCTGGTTGTGGTTCCGGAAGAGTGCGCGGGGAAAAAAAAAATCAACACGGGCGTCCCATCCACAAAAGCGAGTTCAGAGGTGAAATTAAAAATAAAAATATTGAGGACGACAATCATTTGGTAGTGCACCTCATGCACACCCTCAGGAACTCAGGAACTTTGGGTGGCAATTTGGGATCCAAAACACGCTCGGAACAAGTTCTTTCCTATCCGCATACCTCACACCACACGCCCTCACTTTTCTTTAACAATCTCCTCATACTTGGGTGGCGGGTCGCTGTAAGCGGTGGTGGTCTCGTCGCTGCTGCTCTCCAAGTGGCCCGTCACTTCTTCGTAAGACGGAGGAGGCGTGGCCCCCGACAGCCGTGACGCCACGGACATAGACGAGTCCTGCACGTAGAGTCCGCGGCCGTTCGGAGGTTGCAACGAGCAGTCCAGGGTCCCTGAGGTTACTCCCCCTCTTTCCCTTTCCCCTCCGCTGAGCACCACGCTGGGCCTCTCGTTGGAGTGCGAGTTGTCCGAATGCGAAGGGGTGTCGCGGTGCACAAGGATTCTGGGAAGGCTGCGGGTGTTGCGATTGGCCAGGTAGCGGTTCTGCGTGTACGCTGGGCGCCGGCGCGTGGCCTTCTGCAGCTGGCAGCGCCAGAAGAGGAAGAGCGCAATGATGATGAGGAGGGCTACACCTAGCAGCGGTACCACCATGTACACGGTGTCGGCACGCCCCGAACGCGTTTCTGCGTTGTTGTTCACGGTGTACAGATTACGCGTCTTCCAGAACTCCATCTACGGTTAGGAAGAGGTGCGTTAAGTGTGTATCTGATTACATTGTTAATTACAGTTAGTAATTACAGCAGGGATAATTTCACCAATGGATAACTGTACATCATTACTAATCAATTACATAAGATACTACAGAAATATCTGTGGATTTATATACATCGTTAATCAAATACTTAGTTAACTGATCTGTATGTCCATTCTTTAATACTGTAATCACTATTTGCGTATTCATCATGCTGTATCATAGAAAGCAAAAAAAAAAAAAAAAAAAGGCAGAGATAGATAGCAATGGTGGCTGGGTGGGCAAGTTATGCAACACCAGACATCTTTACAGCAGTTCAGCACTGACTCATTTCCGACTGAGAGGTCTTACACAATCACTTGATCACTCACCGGCAAAATGAAGGCCGACACAAATGCTACTGAAATTTACTGAAAATGTGATTCAGGATATCGTAGTGACCCGTTCAAATATTTTAAGCACCAGATTAACAGTGAAAAGGTCAACCACGTGGACTGATTTGTAGACAAGCGACTGTAAAAAGGTTACATCGAAAATGTACCATTTTATATATATATATATATATATATATATATATATATATATATATATATATATATATATATATATATATATATATGTGTGTGTGTGTGTGTGTGTTTATTTATTTATTTATTTATTTATTTATATGTATTTTTGACTGTTTTTTTCCCCCACTGGCTCTGCCGGCAAGCAGTTCCCGACTGCACGGCTGGTAATTATTACACACTCCCATACTCTTTAAACCAAAATGGCAGAAATGAAAGAATCCTTTTTCCTGTTTTTGAGGCTATCTGTTCTTAATAATTAAATCATTAATCACAATTTATTTTTAAAAAAAAATAGTACATTTCAAGCAGGAAAAAACAAAACAAAACAATATTTCACAAGTCTAACGGTAGCTCTTACTGTTTTTTCCTTGGTCTCGAACGCCTCGTTGGCCTCCTCGAAGTTGCAGCTCTCCTCCACGCACTCCCGCTCAATGTTGCCCTGCCGAAACTCCTCCAGGAACCCATTAGCCCGTGGAAAACGCTTGAGGAGAGAGTTTGCATCCTTCCCATTTAGGAATGCTGTATAAGAGAGCGTAAGAGTGAGTGAGTGTGAAAGAGAAAGAAAGAGAGGTAGAAACATGGGGCAAAAGTGATGTCACAGCATCAGACAAGCCAATGGAAATGCTTGGTGTCAGTCAGAACTCTCGAGATGCCATTGAGACTCTGGCTGCGTCTGAAATCGCGTACTACCTTTCTAGACAGTAGGCGAAAAGCAGTACGCCAGAGGAGTAGTATGCCGGTTGCTTTAATCTGGTGGTCCCTTTAAGATTTTTCCGTTTATGATGATGTCGAAGGTCACATGACAATGCCAATATGGCGGATGTAGTATGTTCCGGGATTGTATTCATACTACGCACACATACTGATCAGTACGTAATGTTTCAACAGCCGCGCAGTTGGTACCGTCACAGTACGCGATTTCGGACGCGGCCTGTGTATCTACGTTTGTTTAAATGTTATCTTTTTGAATCACGCGACACATTCTTGGTGATCACAAGGAATGAACGATTTCTTATCATTTGTCATTCCATTCCTAATAAATATCCATCTCATTATAAAGATGCAAGTGATAAGCTGAAGGTCAAAGTGACTCTTTGACACGCCATCCATCTGCTCAATGTTTCGTGAAATTAAACACGCTCCACCAAAATCTGCGGGGCCCTTTTATTTCTGTAGAAGATTTTCCAAGCCTACTCTTGACACAAAGCCTAGAAAGTTTTAAATTAAGCTCCAAATCTGTCAAATTCAGGCTTTCTGCCAGAGTTTTTGTTTACGCTTTCAAACTTTACGTTTACGCGCCCCAAGTTTACGCTTGCCATTCTGGCAATAAATCTCACGTGTGGGCGGGGCTTGACAGCGATTTACTCTCATTGAGCTTGACAGCTCCCAGATCAGGAAGTAAAGACTTTTTCCTGGATACGGTTCTCTGTATAGTTATAGTGTTTGTACTTTGTAATGGAAATTGCATACTTACTTAATCAGCATATTAGTTCGTATTTAATATTTGAGGTTTGGGTAGCCTCATACGACTATTTTTTTGAGATGAGTTCTCAGGAGCATCATCAACGTCATCCTCCTTCTCCTCCTCCTCCTCCTCCTCAGCTGGACACTTGAGCTGTTGATCCAAACCTCACTAGCCAATGAGAGTAAATCGGTGTTAAGCCCCGCCCACACGTGAGATTTGTGCCAGAATGGCGAACGTAAACTTGCGGAGTGTAAACGGAAACTTTGAAAGCGTAAACAAAAACTGTTTATTTGAAGATCACCGAGTTCACTGTTTTCAGTTTCAGAGTGTTTTTCTTCTCTCATTGTATATATTTTGTTGGTTTCTTGAAAAGTTACGTTCAATACTTTTGGCACAAATCTACATACATGTACAGTAGCTAGAGCAACGCCAAAAAAATGTTTTTTTCCCCTCATGTTAGACACATTATTAACACGTTATTTACCTCATATTACTTTTCAGTCATTTTAAAACCCATCGTTTCTGGTTTATGGGTCTTTCTCCATTCACGTAGATAGCAGCCTGGTCTTGTATGACTGAAAATAACCGTCCGGGAGCGTTGCCAAGATGGCCGCCAAGTGAACAGATTTTACTGTAAGATCTTTGCTTACTACTATGGAGTAGTTTCCTTTCAGTTCATTCACTCTGTCTAACACACATAACTCCTCTCTCCTGTCCGTCTAATATCGATGCATTATAATGTGCAATAGTTTTCATTTGTGTAACATAGTCAAACCCTTTAACGCACAGAACGCAACAACTGCCCTTAAAACTTCTATAAAAACACGAGAATGAAATGAAACGATTTCATTCTGTATGTTGATGTATTTCCTCCCGAAACAGGAAGTCACAGTGACATTGTATTGAAGTGTTTGAGAATAGTGTTCAAGATAAGCAACACCCCTGCCAAATCTAAACCTGAATGAAGCTTGGCGAGCTAGCATAATACAGAGAACACTGAAGAGAGCTCTTTACTTACACTAGAAGTGACAAATTCTTGTAACGAAAAGCCTGAAGTCGGTAAAACGTCCAAAAAAAAAAGTGTCACTACAACAATCCTGTACAAATTCCTTCCTCATCATAATAAATAAACTCCACCCATTTTTTCCCTCAACCAAGTAATGATTGAAAAACGGACATTTTGATGAAACATGTTTACTGCTAACGAGGTACTACTGTAGAGCAAGACCCGCTTCTGGGGGCAGGACATATGGTCCTATAGAGCATTTAATTGGATGATTTGCACAAATATGCATCATTTCAAAATTCTGACCAATTTCCCAGAAGTGAGAACTACAAAATTACAACCTCTAAAACATTTTTTTGGGGGTATATTTTGTACTCACCTGCTGCCATGCTACCGCCAACGATCTCAATGCAGAATATTCTGTACTGAAGGGGGGGGGGGAGGGGGGGGAATACATTAACAGAAATATATGAGGCAGTGTCACATTTGTTCCGTTTTTAACATTTGAAACATATACTTGAACACACACACACACACATTTACTTCTCATGAAGAAAGGGACTAAATCCAGGCTATTTGGGGGACTAAATCCAGAAACTAACCCAAGACCGTCAGGATAACCGCTCAATCCCAGGCACGATGTTGCCAGAAGGACGGAGTGAATTTAATTACGTGATACTGTACTCCTCACTGAAAGGAAGTCAAAGTAATTTGATAACGCAACTACTAGGGACTACTCTGAGTGGAGTATTTCTAGTCGTATGAACACTTATCAAGGTTCAGAGATAATTTTAAAAGCTTGATGAATGCAGGTTCAACATTCAGTGCAGAAGGTGCGAGTGACAATGAACCATTGTTCCATTGTATTTGCACTGTTTATTGCAGATAGGTGTCACAAGTGTATCATTTATTTTTTTTTACTACATGATCTACATTTCGTTCGGTGCAAGTCTTCCAGCGAGTCTGAATTCGATTCAATTCTAGTTCATGTTGCACATTTAAGGTTTTCATTTGACTCCCCCTCGTATAAAGGGCGGTCCTTTCCTTTCTACGGACAGTAAATGCTTTAATATTGGCCTTTTTACAACCACACCTGGGAGTACGGCTCAGGGCTGTGATTGGACAGTGACTGCATTTCAGGGCGGCACGGTTCGGTCCGTTCGCACCGATGGAAGCGAAATATGACGTCGCTGACTGAATTGCGAGCAACTTGGCGACGGTTTTGCTTTTCGGCGCGCCACGTTTGTGTTTCGGATTTCATGTTGGCGTTGTGATTGGGTATCAGCCTGGTTATCAGAACAAAAGGTCCATGGGGTGGAGTCGGATCCGATCTAGCTCCTCTTACCTGGGAGGAGTCGAGCCAAAAGTCCATTTGCCGGTTGCGCCGGCTGGGTGTAAGCCTTGCGCCGGGCTTACACCCAACGTCCAGCCTTGTGCTAAGTATTTACACCTCTTGCACCTTCTAAAACTATGACTAGACGCAGCTACGCCCAGCGTAGACGAGGCGCGTCCACGCGGAAACGTTCTACCGGAGTGATAGTCGCCACGCCGTTCACGTTGCTATGGTTACAAACTTACATTTACTGACGCCACCAAACATTAAAAATAACTGCTGAGCCGGAGAAACAAAAATTTTATTCCTCGAAAAATGACCGAACTCTACAGTAAGTATACGCATATTTTAGTATACAAACAAAACAATGCCGTAACTAAGAAGAATAAACAAGACGTCCGGCGGAAGATGACAGCAGAGAGTGGATTAAGAAGTCGGACATTCGATGAAGTGAAGAAAAAAACATGGGAAGTCCTTTGACTCTAAATCTTTTAATAAGCTCTCGATCTCCAGATATAGCCAGAGGACTGGTGTGGGCTCTCATGACACTTTTTATGTAGCCTTTATTTTAGACACGCCATTGTATCGTTGTTTTTATTTTCACCTTGCAAACTAGTCAAGATTTTTCACTTTACACCTACCTTTGTGTGTAGGCTTTGTGGGCAGTGATGGGTGACCAGGGGTTCAAGCCCCAGTGCTGCCAAGCTGCCACTGTTGGGCCCTTGAGCGAGGCCCTTAACCCTCTCTGCTCTGTATCATGGCTGACCCTGAGCTCTGACCCCGACTTCCTAACAAGCTAGGATGTGCGAAGAGAATAATTTCACTGTGCTGTAACGTATATCTGAGAAATAAACGCTTCTTCTTCTTCTTCTTAGTCTCAGACGTAGCACTACAGGCTAGACGGTGCAACAGGTTGAACATTAATTCTAAGTAGGACTTAAGGCGCATTTTACATCCAGCATGGTCTTACAACCGGGTGTACGTCCACCTGGACCCTGGACTTTTGGTTCTCATCTGGCACCAAATCTTCTCTGTACCCCTCACTCCTGATTAAAGATTTGATTTATGGACTCAGCTGTCCGCCTTTTATAGGCAGGCGAGCGAGGGGGCGGGGCAAGGGTGGAGGTTTCCATAGAAACGGGTCGGGGTAGACGTGCCATTAGCGTCCGCCATTTAAATTCATTTGGCCCCGGTGTAGCGCTCGCTGTTAGCATTGGAGTGTTATTGTCACGAATCCGCTAGTTAACTTACATTTGAGACTTTGTAGGTTAATAAATACGGACATTAACGGTTTAAAGGTTTAACAAAGACGTCCCAATCTTTCTTCCACACAGCTATCAAATAAAAAAAATGAAGGACTCGAGAGAATACTACTACTACTATTATTATTACTATTATTCACCACTTTACTCTACAGTGTTAGCAAATGAACTCTCGCTTTCCACACGCGGCATATCGACATCTCACACATACTGAAAGCATTCATTCATCCAATTAAATATTAATCGAGTCATCCAGCTTTAAGAAGCTGCGAACTCCTCACGGTCTTCCATACAAAGCCTTGGGGTTTCTTCTCCGTTTATTTCTCGCTAAACATCAAACCAGGACTAGCATACGGTTACGTGTGCATCCTAACTGCTAAAATAAACCCCTACCTTCCGCTCCGTTATCACCGCTGATCCCTTCCATCCCTGTTTCCATCCCTGTTTCCTCCAAGGGAGCACACACATGAGTCACGCAGATGGGCGGATGACTGACGTATGCGCGAACCAATAGGAATCCAGCGCTTCCTCTGCTCGACCAATGGAAATGCTTCGTATTATTTTGGACGCGCAATGTCATGCCTCTGGAATGAAAATAAAATAAATAAACTGGGTGTTGTAGTCTAGGCACAGGCAAATATCCGACATATTGTGGAAACAGCTGCGTGCTTGGATTATAGTATTTTAACAAAAAATTCTTACCAGTATTAATATAGTGGGGGGAAAACCCAAATTGTTCATTTATTTAATGCGATTTGTGATGTCTTGGGGTATCTTCCTATGCCACACCTTATACCAAAAGACTACATTTCCCTGCATCCGGGAATCGTCAGTGTCTGATTTATTAGGTCAGTGATGGAGCTTATCCATGACACACATTCTGTGTGTCTGTGTGTGTGTGTGTGTGTGGGTGTGTGTGGGGGGGTGTGTGTGTGACGCATGTAGTGAGAATAATTTTGTTGCTGGAGTCCTAGTTTTAATCCCACTACACACCAGAAATAATAAGGAGGTCTGTTGATATGGCTTTGTGTGCCATGGAGCAAAAAAAAAAAAAAAAAAAAAAGAACATGCAAAGTTTGGCTCTGTGGTTTGTAATCACTGAAAAGGATTACACTAAATCTGTACTTTTGCACCGAAAGAACAAAACATTTTGCTCCTTTGTAGTCATTTGTGCATCACACTGCACACATGTGCATGATATAACAGCGTGGATGTCCCGTGACCCGTGACGCCCTCCACACCCCCCCCCCTCCCCCCGCCTTCCCAGGGGTAAACCAGATCTTAACCTCTGACATTCTCGATGGTCGTTCTTCCCTCATCAGGTCATCCACTCTTAAAAAACCAGGCAGACGCAAAGCAGACGCACGCCAACGTCAAAGAAAGAATCGCGATACCAAAGATTAGGATCGGTGCTTCAGTGAGACCTGAATTTGCAAACGTTAAAAAACAAACAAACAAATAAACAAATCACACTTTCATTCTTATTTTTATACATAGGTTTATTGTGTCATTTACACAAAAGTAGAAAAATAGGACATAAATATATATATTTATATATATATAGATGTAGATATATACACAACATAAATTAGGGATGAGGAAATAAAATAATAAAATACAGGTTGAGGAGTCTTGCGTTAAAAAAAACAAAAAAAACCAAACAAAAAAAAAAAAAAAAAGCAGAGACCCCGAGTCATCTCGGAGACGTTCATCCCAATGTGGGATCGTTTGCTTGCCGTTATACATTTCCCGGAGGAAATTACGGTTCGAGAAACCGCCCGGTTCTGAAAATGTTCTCTTGTCCTTTAGGAAACGGGTTTCGTGATGAATGTTCAGAACTTTGCAGGCAACTACTTCGTAGCTGGTCGGGACGTTTTCTCAGTGATTAGACAGTCCTGACAGAATGTCCGATGTTCCTTGGGTGTATCCGTTACAAAAATTTTGAGCACGATTCAGTTATATTTGCAAAAATGGCCCTGAGGTTTGAGGCACTCTTCGTCGCCGTCGCCATCTTCCTCGTCTTCCCAGTCGTCCTGTTCCTCCTCGTCATCCTCACTGTCAGACTCGTCATAGAAGCAGATGGTTGCCTGGACTGGGAAGTTTCTCAGCAGTGCTTCGCCGTCGCTGTAGAGGTAGTCGTATGACTTGGATTTCGGCCAGAACAGTCTGTGGTGGTGGTGGTGGGGGGGGGGGATAATAAATCGAATAAATATTTACAACAGTATTCGCTCTGATTGACAAAAGGTTTACAATTTTTTTTTGTTTGGAGGTGTCTGCTGATTACAGGTTTACAGGCCAATACATGACCCGTACAACGTGTTGCCCAATCAAAACAAAACAAAAAAAAAAAAAAAAAAAAAAAAAAAAAAAAGAGTACTGACCTGACAGGGTGCTGGAATGGCTGAGTTTTGCCATCTGCCATGGTGTTGCTTGGCACCGTTGGTTGGGAATAAGGCTGTAAAGAGAGAAGAAAGAGGTGTAAGGATACATTTACAAACGAAAACATCCACCACAAGCTTCCTGCCCTGTATTTATGGGGTGATATCAGGACTAGCTACAAAGCAGCTGTATAGCACCTCGGGCTATATGGGATATAGTAGCTGTGATTTTAGGTAGGTGTCAGGGTTAAAGAGTGGGAATCTAACCCAAACATTCCCCGGACGCGTCTACTAGTCTTGGCAGGCATGTGCTAGCATGCTGGAAGCTATTCCCTCTACACCTCGGTGCTGGGCGCCAATTCGGAGTTCTCACTCTGGCTCAGACAGCGGTGCCATATGGCGGAGTGTCTCAGCGCTCCAGTTGGTCCTTCTGCCTTTGCGCAGAGTTGGCTCGGTGTCAGCTAAAACAGTTTGACGGTCACACCTTCTGCTCTACCATACTGTTACTAATGCACTCCACATGCATATCTGCAAACCCCCTGGGGTTTCATTTGCTTCTTAAATGCTTTACTGTGCGTTTTTTTTTTTTTTTTTTTTTAATCTGTAGTTCAAGTCAAGTCTCTGGATCTGTTTTGGATCCCGAGGCTCAAAATGCACAATCAGGCCTATAACCGGTATAACCGAGATTAAAACTCACGCAGATAAGCTTGCTCCTCCGGCTCACGGTATGCGAGTCCTGATCGGTCACGAGCCACGGTCTCCACAGGACAGGCCCGCTGTGGACAAGTCACACGGTCAGTGTCAATTAAAATAAAGTGAATAAATAAATAAAAACCCAAATACAACATGTGTATGTATTGCATCATGGTGAAAGGGTTCAAGATATGAATCAGTCGTTTTTA